>VDFB02271358.1:540959258-541413627 GCA_007258455.2 Sequoia sempervirens | reverse complement strand
TAGAGAGTTTAGTTGGGTTTAAGGGTTTAAGGGTTGAGGGTAGAGGGTAGAGGGTAGAGGGTTTAAGGGTTTGGTTTTAAGGGCTAGGGTTGAGGGTTTAGGTCTCCCATCCCTCTATCTCCCACTCCCTCTCTCCCCCACTCCCTCTCTTAAGTCTTCCCCCCCACCCTAAATAAATAACTCTCTCTCCCTCTCAAGTCTTACTCTCTCTCTCTCTTAGGTCTCACTCCCTCCCACGCTACCTAGACTAATCTATCTCACTCCAATCCCCTCTCTCACATTCCCTCTCTGTCAGGTCTCATGTACCTCCCACCCTACCTAGTCAAATCTATTTCACTCCAACCCCCTCTCCCACACACACACACACTCTCTCTCTCTCTCTCTCTCTCTCTCTCTCTCTCCTCCTTTGGTCTTTTTGTATCTCTTAGGTCTCATCCCTCCCACTACCTCTCCTGTTCTCAGGTCTTTCCCCCCACCCTAATTGGATAACTCTCTATCCCTCTCAAGTCTCTATCGTTCTCAGGTCTCACTCCCTACCACACTACCTAGACTAATCTCTCTCACTCCTATCACCTCTCTCTATCTCAAGTTTCACTCCCTTCCTCTCTATATTTGGAAAACATTTCAAATCAACACATTTGGTGCTTTCCAAATTTGGCGAGTGCCAAATTTAGCGCTCTCCAAATTTGGCGAGTGCCAAATGTGTTTTTACCTTGAAATGGTAAAATAGGGATTGAACCCATGATTCAAGCCCACATGCTTTTGCATTTGTTTGGTTTAGCACTTTATCCGACTCAGAAACACCTTTTTTATGTAGTTGACTCCCTATTATACTAATCTATGCTTGGTCCATCACCTTTTTACCACCAATTTGCATGCTAGACAACGTAGAAGAAGACATTTTGAAGTTTCTACATCATTTTACATTATCTCAGGTAATATATTCATTTTGGTAATATTGAAATGTTTATATTTAGTATATTTGTTTGTTTTTGACAATATAAACTAAATTCCTTTCATGATTTTATTAATCATAACAATTGGACATAGAATTCAACATTGAATTAGATGGGAGTTGCATAACTTTTTTTAATTTTTATGAGTTTGAAGAAAAAAATGAAAAACATGACATAATTTAGATGAATTCATGTTTTAACTTATATAAAGGACATCAACTTAACACAAATTTGCTTATGAATTCTATTTGCATTGCTTATAGTAGTCGATTTCCAGCATGGCTAGTGGAATTCACTCTACTTCATTTTAGGTAGATGTTTATATTGAGTTATTTTGTTTTGTTTTGACAATTTATAGACCATTCATTTGATGATTTTATTAATCTTCATTGTTACACATAGAGTTAAACATTAAATTAGATGGATGCTGCATGTAAAAGTTTATTTTTTAGGAGCTTGAAGATATACAATTGAAAACATGACATAATAGATTCAAAAATTCATTATTAGTGATTATTGTGGGAAAACTTTTATTTTCAACTAATTTGGAAACCTAAGAGCTTCATCAATGCTAATGCAAGTTTCCATTAATTTTTTTGTGCCATAAAAATTCACCTTTATCATGTGCTTAGATAAATTTAAGTGACTTGACATAGTTGTTTTAATGCAAGTTTCCATTCATTCATACCATTTAACTTTCTAAGAAATAAAAAAAAGGGAAAATTTTGTGCAATTGAAAATGCTTATTGTCTTTCTAAGTTACTTCATTGCCAAAGAAATAGTGAATAATTCCAAGATATAGCATCACAAACCTTTCTTTGAATTCATGTTCTTCATGGCTTGGTTGACAATCACAATGTGATTTTGACAACAATAAGCACAAGATTCTCTAGTTTCCAAAGGTGGCAACAACTTATACCCTGGGTTTGACACTTCTTTGCTCCTAACCACTTGTCCACACTCCAAATACTCCCCTCAAACCCAAGTCTTAACATTGATCAACACTTACATGAAACAATTTTTGTACAAATCCCTAAAAGTAATAGGTTTTACACAATATAGTTGCAAAAATAAACAAACTATCTGATGTAAGAAAGGAGACCACACAATAGGTTTATACAAAGATTCACAATTTGGTTCTTGACTGACTTCCCAACTCCTCCTTAAACCTCTTAAATGGAATAGGCTTCCAAGGACTCCAACTTGTACTTAGGGCTTCAGATCTCTACATGAACTTGTTTAGGCATCTAACAAGATTAAGATCCTTATACAAAGACAACTTGACTACTCAAACCCAAAACCAATTCCCAACCTTGATAGTTTCAAACATAAGAACATTCAAAAGGTGGACTAACCTAATTGGCCAAAAGGGCTTCTTGACACCATCCAATTTTACATACAACCATAAAAGAATCTCAAGGTTTCTCAAATTGATCCAAGAGCATATAGAACTCCACAATAGATCACCTTTCAACTAGTTTTTATGGTCTCTCAACATAGGGAACTCCAACTATGTAAAACTATCCTATTCTGGACTGTGACAACTCTGCCAAAACAGGGCAGTCAATTGAATGAATTTAAATTCTTATCAATCAACCAATATTTGTCAAGAAATAGATACAAATACACCATGGCAACGTTTTGAAAAAAAAACAAACAAGAAAGATTCAAAAACCACAATCATAACCCATTAAAACTCCATTGTTTTCAGATTTACCAGTCTTCTACAACATTTATAGACCTAGGGCTTCCTAGAATCTGCCCAAAACTATAACCAAAAACTCTAAGACCTTGATAATCTAATATAATACATACATAAACCTCTACACACCAATTTGCAAGTGATTTTGACAGTGATATTCTGAGTAACAAAATTTTAATATCTCACTATTTACCCTAGAAGAGTGTTTAACCCACATGTGGGAATTTGCTCATAAATTTCTCAAATTTGAATGGATTTAAATAAAACCAAGTGAATATTAAAGATGATTCATAGGGCTTACATATAAAATGGAGGAAAGGTTTTGAGCATAAAATATGGCCATACAAGGTAATTAATTGTAGAAAATAGAGAAATCTAAACTTTTTATTGATGTTTCAATACAAGGATCTTCAATAATGCTCCACTCCTTTTTCCCCGAGGTATGAGAGACCTACATATTCTTTTCCAACCTTAACTAACTCCAACGAATCGATCAAAATTAACTTTTCACCTACTTGACTCTTGAACTTCCATATTTTGCCTTTTTGCCATTTTTGCACTTTAGCAATTTTACAAGATTTGCACTTTATGACACATTAACCCTCCTAGGACTCAAATTACATTGAATATGGTCTAATATGACCTTACAACCTCAAACATAGGCCTTTCATATGAAATTGACCCTTCATATTCTTTTAAATGTAATTTTGCAATTTTTTGGAAATATGACAAAAATGTGACAATTTGACACCAAATAGATAAACTAGGACCCTATGACCAAAACGGGACTCAAAACATATTTGAAATGGTCCATTGGACCTTATTACAACACCAAATTTCCTATCTTAATCCAAAAACTCAAGCATGCCTCATGGAGGCATGGAATCCAGGAGGTATTCCTGCAACACTATCCTCAATAACTCACACAAAATGATGATTTAGCAACCCTCCTTTTGTCAGCACATGCATATAGGCCTACAAAAAACTAGTACCAAGTTTCATATATTTTCACCAGACACATCAAAACTTATGGGTTTTTTGAAGCTCGCTATAAACCCTAGGTTGGGGACAACAATGTTTGATAAGATATGCGATGTTTGATAAGTCACATTAGTTATGCAATGTAAAGTAATGCTTTGAGTTATAAAGATATGCAATGCAATGTAATCAACGATATCAATATGTTTCATAAAATGCAATGTAATTAGCAGTATGTATATGTTTGAGAAAATGCATTACTTACTTTTCTTGCGGTATGGAGGTAGATGTATGTATGAAAAATGTTGTAGCATAGACATGTTTGATAATTCCAAATAGCTTGCTGCCTTCTTTCATAAAATGCTTTGGTGTATTCTATAAAATGCAATGTAATCAACGATATCAATATGTTTGATAAATGCATTACTTACTTTTGTGCTATGTGTGTTTGTGTACAAGTAGAATTCAATGTCATGCCGAGGAAATGGCCAAAGGCTCTAACACTAGAATAACGTGCAGTTAAAAATGCAAGGAGAAGAGAATAAAAAATACAAGCTGGTGAAGCAAAGGAATTGCAGCCCATACAGCTAGAAATTCCCGTGCAATCTAAGAGAGATGTCCAATTGGAAAAACAAAGGGCACAAATGAACAAAGTTCGTGGAAGGACACAAATGGATCCCGAAGTTGGGGGCACATCATCAACCATAGGTGAAGTTCAATGCACATCTCCAGTTAAAGACATACCAACAACATGTGGTTTTCCAAGTACATTGGAAATCACATCTACAGTAGAAACACACCATCAACAACATTGCATTTTGAAAGTACATCAGCAAACACATCTCTATTCGAAGGCACTCCACAAATGACATCTCAAATTGGAGGTACAACATTGTTTACATATCAATCTCAAGGTATGTCATCAATTGCACCTCCGATTGAAGGTACACGATCTATCCTTGATGTTGTTGACATTCCTAATGTTGACACAAATTTACATTTGAGAACTCCTAGAGTTTTGCATAGAAAACCCAAATTTTTGATTGATATTGATTCCAATGTTTTGAAATGGATGCCTAATAAGATTCCAAAATGTTCATGTCAAAGATATGCACAAAGGATATGGAGTTTATTTTTTGAGAAGCTAAGTGAGGGTGGAAGATGCCAACTATTTGTTAAAATGATGAGGCAACTCAAATTTAGGCCCACCATAAAGGCTCTTGGGCTAATATTTTCAAATTAATCAAGTGAAAATTCCATTGTAAATAACTTGATGAGTGCATACGAGAGCGTGGGTTCTACCTCACACACAAAGGATAGTTGTGCCACATGACGTGTGATGATAACACCAATGTTAAGCAGCCAAACAAGGAACAAAGTGAACCTTACAAAGACAAGTAAGTCTTTGAAAATAAGTAGATCATCTCTAATGAGAGCCAAAGGAAGGCGTGAAAGAGTGGAGGATCCAAATAGCAATGAGTTATGGGCATCCTTGGGTAGAGTACCACGAAAAGATAAAAGAATTGCTCAAGCCTTGAGATCTTTAATAGTAGATTATTGGGAGGATAACACAAGGACCTCTCCCAATCAAAGAGATGTTGTAAGAAGTAGAATTGGTAGTAAATCTGCGAGCCACATTGAAAGCATTATTTGGATACCACTCAAACCCAATTTTTTGTTGATTTTGTATGAAAGTTTCCTGAAATTAAAATATGTCAACGGTATTTTGAAATACTAAATCCTTTTTATGTCAAAATACATCACACACACTACTTGTTGTTGTAGAGTACATATTGAGTTTTCTAACCATTATGATGTTTATCGACATATATGTGTAGATATGCATACTGACAATATTTTGCAGGAATGTAACATAAGGCCTCCACCTAAATCCTCAAGGGAATTCTTATCTTCCATTTTATGTGAAAGAGTGGATGGTCAATTTTTTTAGAAGAAGTCATGTTTGGATGGCACATGTGATCATTGTGGTGGCATGCAACATTTTCCAATTTTCCAACACATCGCTAGTACACACATAATTGGAAACAAAATTGTGGGATTTGGAAAATACAAGACAATGGCCTATAGTATAAAAGATGGGAAAGAAGCAAAGAAGTGTGAACTAGTCAGTGATAAGATTTAAGTGTATCAGTTTATGGGAATTTTTCATGATCAGGTGGTATATGAGTATGCAAGACATACACATAGAGCTCAATGGTTGGACTGACAGTTCAAGTTACGTAAGGACACATTTCCACTTTATAGCATCATTTTAGTTGTTGAATTCGTGGAGAACTACACACTACAACCACAGAATGAGGTGCAATCACAGTACTACAACTCCACATAGGTTGCTATATTTGTGCATATAACATTCATTCATGCAAATGATAGTACAGAGGATAACATGAAAGTATTGAGGGAGTATCACTTTTACATCAGTGATGATCATGCAAATTTTATAGATTTTGTGCAAGGTTGCTTTTAGATGTTCTATGCTGATCTGGCTAGGAGGGTTATATCATTCAGTCAACATATCATATGGTCAGATAACTGTACATCACAATTCAAGAACTCCAAAAATTTTTATTGGTTGAGCATGATGCATAGGATCAATGGTGTTCCCCATACATGGAACTTCTCAGAGGCCGGGCGTGGAAAGGGGGAGCATGATGGAGTAGGTGCATGTATCAAAAGAGCCTTAGCATGAGAAGAGTTAAACTACAAAGACAGTGTAAAGTTGACAGATGCAAGATCAATTGTCGAGTGGTGCAATCATGCAATGGGTCTAGGTAGTGAAGGTAATTCTTTAGTTCATAAATTTTTTCACTTAGTAGATGATACTAACATTGAAAAATATGAGGATTATTGTACACTAATAGGATGGAGCGAGCTACATTCTTTTAGAAGCTCCAATGTAGGTACATGGACTATCCATACACAACAAATGGAATGCTTTTGTTCTGCATGTACAGTTCAAGCATGGAATGATTGTGAGTCAATAGAGTGGGTTGACGGGTGGTCTGTAAGAAGTCTAACCCAACTTGACACTTATCATCTCTCGACGACTCTACAAATCATGGAGATGCAATCATCCATTGACTTTGATCATGTATCAAACCTACTAGAACTAGGTAATATATCTTACTTTCAAGTTTTATTTTGATGTTCATTAAATGCATCTAACAAGATGAACATATCAATGCAGGGCATGTTTATGTGGTGATTGCAGATGAAGACAATGAAAAAGGTGATCCCACAATAGTGGTTTACAATTTTTGGCCAAACTGGACACTAAAATAATTTTTTTAACTAAATCTTCACTTTTGGGCACCTATAGCGGCTAAACCGTGAGGAATTTGAAGATGATGCAAACTAGATTTTCATGAAATTTTGTCTATAGATTCTAAATATATTTTTTTCAAAATTTTTGGAATCAAATTGCACTTCCTTTTCCATCTCCCTCGAAAACTAGTTTTTTTTAGAAAACAACATTTTCAAAAAGTGACGCTCACCGTATAACACATAACTTTTTTTTCATGAAGGATAAAATTCTAATTCTTTCGAATTTAGATTGATAACTCTAATATCTAGTGCTTCTACTTGGTTAGATATTTTTTTATTGAATATTTTTCCTTTCATCAAGTTTCAATTCAAACCAATTATAATTTAGACATGGCTCGACCGTATAATGCGTAACTTTTTTTTTATATATCAAAATTCAATTTATTTTTCTTTGTTGGATCAACAACTTCAATATCTGGTGCACTAATTTTTATTTTTATTTTTTTAATAATCTGCTATTTTTCCACATGTGTAGAATAGAGAGCTTGATTTTCAGTGAAAAACCTACATTCATGAGAAATAAAAAATAAAAAAAATAATAAAATTAAATTTATTTAAAATTATACTTTTTGGGAAGCTTATAATAAGGACTACATACTTGCAAAAAAAAAAATTTAATGAATTTTTTTGATCCCCCAAAAGGCAAATTAAAAGTGGTTTTTCATCAGCATTTTGATAGGTGTAAAGGAGACTCTGTTATAGGTATGGTTTAAAACTAGTGGGGTTCTATCCAAGGGGGTTTGATTTAAGGTAGTTTGATCAAACCCTCTTCAATTGGAATTATTTAAATGGAACCTTTTCAGGCTTAAATCATTATATTTTCTAAAAATATGTGATTTCAGCAAAAATTAGTTCCTCGCAGAAATTGTAAACCAGCTTTGTGGATCACATAAGAGGGTACAAATTATTACCTATGTCATTGTATCGAGGCCAAAAAGAAATTGGAGGCCCTAGTTATAGATGGAGAAAACATAGAATATCCTACATGTTCAGTGGTTGTTACTAGAATATAGATTAGAAGGTACCCAATTAAGAATGTTGTAGTTTGGTTGTTTGAGGACTTCGACATGCATTGAAATATTCTTCACTACTTGAACCTTGTAGTCGCATCCAATGTTCATTTGATCAAATATAAGGGAAGACCTGCGAACAAGAACTTGTGGAAAGTGCGTGAGTCTGACCACAAGGCAATACTTGACACATTCCCAACACCTTCTCCAATTCCAAACTAGACCCAATGATGCCTTGATCCACCCAACTTGCTTTCCAATGAATACATAGTCTGATTTTCACTATGAAATGCAACAAACTGTCATTAATAACTTTCACAAAACTCCTAATGAAGCCAATCGCTTCTGTGACGTTGAAGTTACTATAGTTACAAATTTTTTCTCAAACTTTTACAAAGATCTAACGGTGGAAATAAAAGTTATGATATTTTTTTCCAAAATAGATAACCCTAGGTAGGGTTTTAGGCAAGTTTTAGTAAATTTATAATAACTTTCAAAATACTCAATGAAAAGGCACCAGACCAAATACAAATGAAAGTTAGTTCATCACTCTATCAAACAAGACCAATCTTAGGACCATACCAATCTGTACAAGTCCGTACCATGCAATGGAGTAGAAATATTGTAGAAAAGAAACATAGAAATAGTCTCCACATTGATTCAAATTTCATTCAAATCTTCAACCAATAAACAAGAAACAACTCCCAACTAACCAGGGAAAACTTTAAGAAACCCCCCCTTGACGAAGGTGTAAAATCCTGGTGAATTTTGTATACTTTCCGATAAAAATATTAATTTTAGTGGCGATTTTTTTTGTTTTTCATTAAAAAAAATGTCCATTGACGAATCTTTTCTAATCACTAGAAGTCTGTGGAAAATCCTGGAGAAATGCAAATTTTTTAAAACCACTAAAATTTTCCATTGGTGATTAAAATCTATTTTCAAACAAATAAAATATTTCGATTAGCGAATTAAACCTATTTTCAAACCAGAAAAAATAATTTTGTTGGCAATTTTTTTTTTTTCAAACTTAAAAATAAAATTCATTGGTGATTAAACCTATTTTCAAATGATTAAGAAAAAAACATTGGTGAATTAAACATAATATCAAACTAATAAAAAAAATGCATGAAAATAAAGATTATTTGCCTCATTGTTTTCATCAACCATCCAAAAATCACCTACAGTTATAACAGTTTTTTCAAAAAAGCATCTTAACATGCTTCATAACATAAAAAGTAATCCTGCCCAACTAAAACCAGTTTGACAACTATCTGTATCTACCTTACATATTTCAACAAGATTTTCAATTGTTCTTTTACCCTTTCTAGTACCTACTATTCACACTATACAACTGTAACAGGGTTCAACCCCCAGCAAGCCAAAAATTTAGTACTAGTCTTGTGTTAATTCTAAAAAAACCCTACAAAAACTACAAATTCAACTAGTGAGCTACCTGTTTCATAACCAACTTTCCTTGTTGCTTTTCCTTTCATCTTCCACTTCCTTGCATTCTATCCTTTTGATTTCATACACTTTGCCTTTGCTTTCGCCTGTGCTTCCATGCACTCTGCCTCCACTTTCGCCCGTGCTATAATTGCTTCCACCTTCATTAGCTCTATAAAGAGCTTCAATGCTTTCCAGCCTAACCTTGCTTCTTCCTTGCATCAATTTTTGTTCTCATCCTTTGGCCAATGCATGAAAGAAATGCATCCTTCTGCCTCTTCCAGTTCCACATTTTCAAAGCCTTCTGGATGTTGAAACCTTCACTTGGAACAACCCATTCAAGTATTTATTCTAATCCTTCCAAGAAATCTCTATGCACAATCATCTCCATCACTTCTCTCACTGTGCTTGTTGATTCCCCCAAGTCCAAACCCCACGCTATAATCAAGGAGTATACATCCATGCTAGTCCTATATCTATGCCTCATATTTCCAAAGAATTTCCCCAAAATCATCTGCACACTTTGTACCAACCTCCCATTAGTGAATAAAAACATACACATTAATCTTTGGTTAGAAGCTTCACCATAAAACGGGTTAAATTGCCTCCTCGAACACAGAGTGAAGTTGGACTCCATTTGAAAACTGTTGTAGTTACATCGCCACCACCACCACCACCACTCTTTCATACTTTCTATGTGCCTTCTTCTCCACACTAAACTCTATTATTAACTTTGCTAATCGAGGGCCGAGAGGTAATAATTTTCCAAACTCCGCACATACCGATCTTAATTACCTATCAATCCTCTAGTCATGTCCACTTGCTAAAATCTTCTTGCGATCTTCACTTCATAAATGCACCGTCCTTGCCACCTTTCCTATCTTAATTCACCAAAGTTGGGGTTTTGGTGCTTTTCCTAACCTTAGTTGAAAGTCTTTCTTGGTCATCTTTGTAGTCGGTGGGTCGGAGGTTTCGAAAACTTTGAAACTTTAGACTTTGGTACTAAGGTTCCAAATTTTAGCGACCATGCGACATTATGGACCACGACCGTTTGATGAATTTTCGATGGACGGTTGTAGTTGCATTTCAGAAGTATATCTCTCAAGCACTAGATACGAGAATTGAAACCTCCAGAATTACACTAGAGCCATTAGATTTTCAGAAATCAATAGTTGATATTTTATTAATTATTTAGGTCTGTCGGTCATTGTGCTCTTGTTTACCGTTTAATATTGCCTAAGTTAGACCAAAATATTTTATGACAAAGCCTTAAATATTAACTATTTAATCCTGAGGGTCGAGTCTTGTCAACCTAGTGATGTCCCCATTTTAAATTATGCATGTGCATAAAGTTTGTTTTAAAAGAAGGACCATTCGATGAATTTTTGATGGATGGCTATAGTTGCATTTCAAAAGTAAATCCTTGAAGTACTAGACTTGCGAATTGAAACCTTCAGAATAACACTAGAACTGTTATATTTTCAAAAATCAATGGTTGAGATTTTATTAATTATTTAAGTTTTTTGGTCATCGTGCTCTTGTAACCTTGTTTACCATTTAATATTTTCTAAGTCAGACCAAAATATTTTATGAAAAATCCTTAAATCTTAACTCTTTAATCACGAGGGTTGAGTCTCATCAACCTAGTGATGTCCCCATTTTAAATTATGCACGTGCATAAAGTTTGTTTTAAAAGAGGGATCGTTCGATGAATTTTTGATGGACGACTATAGATGTATTCCGAAAGTAAATCCTTGAAGCACTAGACTTGCGAACTAAAACCTCAAGAATAACACTGCAATCGTTAGATTTTCAGAAATCAATGGTTGAGATTTTATTAATTATTTAGGTCTGTCATTCATCATGCTCTTGTTTAACATTTAATATTTCCTAAGTCAAACCAAAGTATTTTATTACAAAGCCTTAAATCTCAACTCTTTAATCTTGAGGGTTGAGTCTCATCAACCTAGCGATGTCCCCATTTTAAAAATAACTTTATAGTTTATTTGCATGTGCACTATGCAACCATCTTGTCATCTGTCGCGGGCATACCTTTTAAGCACTTGTTTATAAGGATTCAAGTGTTGAAATAAATGTTAATTGTCACATCAATGATAGTGGTGAATTTAAAAATGATAAGTGTGATGTCATACTGATTGTGTTCGTGCTAACTTCTATATATACTTCACCAACTTGATGTTTTTCATATCATTTATAATATTTTTGGGAGAAAAGAAGGGACGATGCATACGGCTAGACGAAAGTTGGGTATGGTTTTTACAATTCCTTGTGTGCAAGTTGAGGATGCTATAAGAATAATTGTGGGTAGGGAATGGATTGAGAACAACCCTCGTGCTCTATATTCTGAGGTAGCTTCAAGTTTCTTGTCCAATTGAATGGATATTTTGCTCGATAAAGATTTGGTGAAGACGCTGGAAATATGTTATTTGCAGCCTTTCATTTACTCTATTTCTTCGTTGGAGTTGGCACTGGAGCATTACAATTTTGAAAGTGGGTTAGTGCTTGTTGGTGGAATCTTCAGGAAAGTGGAATTGCATTGTAGTGTCCCTCCATTTTGGTCATCATTGGTTTTCAAGTAAGTTTAATTACTGGTGTACTTAATAGTTTTGTTTAAAACAGTTAATTGAATTGAGAATTGTTTTGCTATGGTAATTCGAATGAATTCGGAAAATTAAATTAATAATTATATAAATTAATGTTATGAAATATAAGGGACGTGGTTGTTAATAAATAATTAAATTAAATTGCTATATTGATATGCCAAGGTACTTTTGTATACGTAAAATTATGCCCAAAAGATATAATATTGAGTAAAACAACGTGCACATTATTGTGAGCATGGGCTTAAATGCATGAATCTATAATTTATATCCATATTTGTGCATACACACATATGAAGATAATGTTTATGTGGTAACCAAATCTGGATAAGAATAACACTTATTATTTTTCTCATACATAAATTATTGCAACATAATTCACAAGTATAATAACATTCAATATGATTTATATTCAACTTCAAATATTTTCCCTTATAGATTTAACCAAAACTATTGGATGCATCTTCACATCCATTTTCTTAAGATGCATCATGCTTCTAGATAGGGTAATTCACATTCACAAAATAGTACAGGAAAGATAAAGGTTAAGACTGAAATTAATCGTAGGATCGTGCTAACAAAATTATTGAGACAAATAGCATTATCATTCCTAACAACTAAAAGCATCCCAAGTAGATATTACCCCAAACTGTTAGGATAGTAATGTGCATTCAGTTCACTTTAGTAGGAAATCTGCATTTATAAAGATTGTGTATTCTTAAGGTCACGACAGCCAATTTAACCCCTTCAAAAGCAATGTACAGGGTAGTAAGTAGTATTGCTTAGTAGTTGGCCAATACAAACAAAATTTCAAGGGTGCTTCTTTTACTCATGTTACATGATAACCTTTTTAAGCAACTTAAACCAAGGAACATAATTCTAGGAGTTAATAATATATCCTGCTTTGTATAGTTTCTCGATTAAAATTGTATTTTGGAATATGGGAAAACATGCAAGAAAAGGGAGGCATGCAGGACACGTGGAGAAGTGGGGAAAGGATGTTGAGAGGTAGTGAAGCCTGGTGTTACACCTGCCAACTGCATTTGCTAGAAAGTTTCAAAAGCCTCTTTAATAAAGGAATTTTGGGGGGATTTTGAGGGGACGTTATTCATTTTCTAGGAGACAACATCTCTTTGAGGATTCTGTAAAAACTCCCACATTTCGCAAACGAAGAATGCTGGTAAAAGTTGAGGAGAATGGCGTTACACCCCCAGTTGCATTTGCTTAAAAGTTTCAAAGGGCCTTTGCAACAAAGCCCCCCCCACCTTTGGCGCAGACAGAGAGTATGCTGGGAGGAGCTCGACACATTTTGTGGAGAATCTCAAGGTTTCAAAAAGCCTTTTTCTGGAAATCCAGCGGGGATACTCTGCAAGGGGAGCATTGGAGGAGATCACATTTCTTAGAGACATACTGTCAAACAGTTGATAAGCCTTGTCTATGCTTGCTCATTTTTGCACAGGAGGATGCTGGCAGGGCTGGGCTTAAACATCACACACTAAGCACTGACTGCTTAGGTGGATGTTTTCTTTTTAACTCAACTCTTTACCCAGTTGAGTTATATTTTTGGCTGTTAAAGTTTTCAGTTCTGTTTCTGGCTGTTTAAATGCTCTGACAATGTCAATAGATTTTAGCCATTGTACGACAGTTTGGGAGAGGCTGTGCTGTTTTCCATCCAGTTACCGTTCCTGCCCGTTCAAAGTCTTCTGGCTGTGTCATACGATGCGTTTTTATCCTGGATGGACGTTGCATTTATTGGTTGCAATTTATGCAGGGAGGAGTAGTCTTTACACCAAAAATACTTGACACTTGATAATAATAATAATAATTATTTTATAGTCCACGAATACCAGGCAATCTGTTTTTGGGTCTACAGACAGCTTACAGTATATATGGGACTCCTCATACTCTCAAATCTGAGGGAGGCACCTAACTCGTGCTCCACAATATGAGGTGTACATACCTTACCCCCCTGCAGGATTTGAACTTGTGACCTCTCTTTCAAGAGTACAAGTTCTCCACCATTGAGCGTATGAGTAGTGCTTTAAAAACATTTAAAATATATTATTATTATTATTATTTTATTTTTTCATATTGAATTTAAATATTTAATTATAATCTTTGTGAAAGCATTTAAAATATTATTAAAATTTAATTATGTAGTATGAAAAAATATTAAAATCTTTTAAAATCTTATTTATATTAAATTAATTTAAACATTAAAATTTTCATATATTTAATATAAACTAATGTTTAAATTTTGATAGAAATAAATTTTTAATTTGATTATTGATAAACAAACAATGTTAAAAAGATTGGAATAAAATATTAAATATTATGAATAAGATTTTTAAATAAATTTTTTAATTGTTAAATTTTTTAATAAGAAAGAACATAATTATTATTTTTAATTAAGAAGAAAATTTATTCAAAATATAATGAATACAATTTGAAAAAATGAATTATTTGCTATGTAATTTTTTATATATAATAAATAAATCATTTAAAAATATTTTGAATGTAAAAAAATTAAATGCATTCAATTGTTAAATATAAAATTTTCAAAAAATTAAACTTACATTTTAACAATTGAATGTATTTATTTATTTTATTTTTTAAAAATTTCATATTTAACAATTGAATGTATTTAATTTTTTACATTCAAAATATTTTAAAATGATTTTTTTAAATATATTAAATATAAAAAATTATATAACAAATAATTCATTTTTTTCAAATTGTATTCATTATATTTTGAATATTTTTTCTTCTTAATATATTATATGTTAATATTCTTAAGAAATTGATATTTAGTTTTGATAAAAACTTACCTTTTATGATATTAGTCATATGCTAAAGACTTTTCTTTGTGTTATTTAGGTTGATTAAATCAAATGTACACATAACACTTTTTTTAACTTGATTTTTTTCTAAGTCTTTATATTATTTTTTATTACCTTTGCACACCTTATCCATATTTTTTCATCTTTGTCACATTTTTTTCTATTTTTTTCCTTATTCCTTACTTTTCTAATTGTTATCCATCTATGCTTGATTTTATCATGATAGTTTTCTTATTATTTTATGCCCATATACCCATGATCTCATCCCTTGTAATATCTATATTCAACTAAATGATTACTTGATGCTTATAATTTTATGACCTTTTACCATGCTTAGATCACATGTCCATGTCATATCATTGTATTTTATTATGTGCCTTATCAATTTACCTCATTCCTAGATTACTCTTATGTGCTCATGCCTACTTTTATAACTTATGTAGCCATATTGTGTCTCTAGTGCCATATCATCCTATTATTCTATGAGGCATCATTCTTCCTCCATATTCACTCATATTATTCTATCACACTTCTAGAGACACCCTCTTAGATTGGGGCCATCTTATTTTATCCATTGTGCTGACCTTTTCTTATAACACGCTATCATATTACATTGAATTCAATTTGAGTTTCTCCATATCATCTTATGCTTACATGCTTGATTATGTTGCAAGAGCTACCTTTACCACATTGGGGGCATCATACACTTCTTATCTTGTCATATGTTATCACATGACTACCATGTTGTAAGAGCCACATTGGGGAAACCATGCCTCCTCATACCACTTATATTGCACCTCTAGGGCCATTTTGACCTTACCATTAAATTTCATACTAGGGTTAATCTTATATGCCTAGATTTTTATCTATAGTGTATGTGCTTCAACACCTATCTTTATATATGTCTTATTGACTTGTTACATGATGTATCTATGATAGTGATTTACTTTACATGCTCTATATGATTAGCATACATTTAAATTTTACGTGTTATTTTCCTCTCTTCTTGAATTCCTTACATTCAACAAATGTGAACAACTTAAGGGGGTACATATTATCTTTAACTCTCCAGGTTATCAAGCTTGCAAATAGATATAGTTACAAGAATACAAAGATTTTTTACTATCCCTAAATAGAGCTTTAGAACATGACATGACAATGCCTAATATGCTTGCAAATAGATATAGTTACAAGAATACAAAGATTCGTTACTATCCCTAAATAGAGCTTTAGAACATGACATGACAATGCCTAATATGCTATATTTTGATCGCAAAATGTGGTAGCACCCAATATGTCACACTACTCTTTATACAATAGAATTTTCCTAGCCTTATTCCTACTTTTTTTAATTTTCTAACACATTCAAGAAATTTTATGACCCTTGTATTCTACTTTTGAGAAACACAAAACTCATTGCATATTTTTTATTTCTTTTGTAGGATTATAAGGAGTAAGCATGCCAAATATGAACACTTGTGAAGATATACAGTTGGGTCAATTTCTTCATATGGACTATATAGTATATATTTTTTTATTACTAAATATATTTACAACTTAATGCATGTTTATGCATTCTATTTAGATACACAATCATGATGGTTTTGATGCAACTTAAAATGGAGGAAAAATATATTAGTGAAATTAGCCAACCTATACAAAATTCCTTTTAGTTGTAGGTTCATTTTGAAAAATCACATTTGTATAATTATATTGTGACATGTGACACACTTACATTCCAATTTTATCTACTTCCATGATTGCTATGATCCATCTTCATTCATTCCTTATTGCACACATTTCAACACATTTGATTGTATCCTTGCCATATTTACACTTATTCACATACATACCTTATTAATAGCTTATATTTTCAATATTCATCCTCTATTTCAAGATAGTCATTTATGTGGCACAAAAGATCTATCTTGCATGACATAGATCTTAGCCAAAAATTAAAAATTAAAAAAATCAAATGATTGATACATGTATTTTCATAGTTGTTGGGAATTTACATGATAACACTTGTGAAATGAGTTATTACATGCCTTGGTATTTAAATACATTCATTTGAGCAGTAAAATGTCATCTAAAAATAATCATTATTTAATCAATCACTCACATTAAGAAGAAGTTGTTTTAGGAATACTTGGAATTGAAGATTTAAAAGACCAATACATTGCATCATAATCAACATCTAATAACTTTCCTATTATCTATTAATGTTTGTTATGATTATAATATCAATTTAATTAAAAGGGTTGACTTAGGAGAACTTGAACCTTCTTAAATATTACCAATCCTTAATAATCAATAAGAGTAGAGAATTTAGTGAATCAAATAGCATTAGGGTAAGATCATCATAACATATAATTAATTCATAATTTTGGAATCATTAGTAGGGTAATTATAATTCAGCACAAAATTCTAGATAATGAATATATCCAAATTACTAAGTGGAATCATCCTTACATCAAATCTTATCAAATGTACCCAACTATCATCATCTCAATTTATAAAATATTTAGTATTAAAATAAAATTTCCAATTAACCTTAGAAATAACATAAAAAAAAGTCTTTAATATATGACTAACATCATTAAAAAGTATGTTTCTTTATTAAAACTAAATATTAGTTTTTAACATTATTAATATATTTAGTAGAAAAAAATATTCAAATAATTATGAATATAATTTGAAAAATATGAATTATGTATAATACATGATTTTATATATAATAATTTGTTATCATAACATATTTAAAATATTTTTTTTAAATATATAAAATATTTTGAATGTATTCAATTATGAAAATATATGAATCTTTATAAAAATTAAATACATTCAATTTTTAAAATATGAAATTTTATAAAAACTAAACTTACATTTTATTCTATTATATTTTTTTCTGTTAATTTTCTTTAATTTAAAGGATTATATGAAATCTTTAATTTAAAGGATTTAAAATTTTATTTTAAAAATTTAAAAATTATATATTTATCAATAATCAAATTATAAAAATATAAATAAAAAATTATTTTATCAAAATTTAAAATATTAATTTATATTAAAAATATTAAAATTTTAATATTTAAATTAATTTAATATAAACAAAGTGTCAAAAAAATCAATATTTTTTATATTAAATTTTATTTATTTTACATTAAAATAAAATAATTTATTTTTATTAAATTCTAATAATATTCTAAATATTAAAAAAATTGAAAAATAATACATATTAAATAAAATAAAATAAAGAAAATTAAAAAATAATACATATTAAATAAAATAAAATAATAACATATATTTCAAAAGTTTTTAAACTACTATTCTTCCACATTCACATATTGCGTAACTTTTGGCATGCAGTGAGTAAATGTAGTGCCCATGAGATGAAAACAAACTGCCGTACAGCGGTAGCGTGAGCGGCTAAATTAAACAACCGGAAACATAACTCAACTGGGTAAAGGGATGAGTTAAAGGAAACATCCACCTAAGCAGTCAGTGCTTAGTGTGTGATGTTTAAGCCCAGCCTGCTGGCAGGGGTTGAGGAATCAAAAAAATAAATAAAAATGGAGGCAGGTTGGACGCTGACAACAGTTGCAGCTGTAGCACCTGAAAACGAATTCACTCCTCTAACACTTCCTCCCTGGTATTGACTCTCCACTTCTCTATTTTGGCGAACTGTTGTCTGAAAATAAGGTTTCATCAATGGTTTTAGAGTATGTTTATTAAAAGAAAATTACTGCCAAGGTTCTAATAATGAGTACATTTAGGTTTTAATATTGCTACTTCCTTTACCCTTCGTAGTTAAATGTGTATCGTTACTACCAGGCAATTTCTTCTGGAAAATTTGCCCCTATCCTTCTTGCTTAAATCTGTCATGGTGTCTGTATAAACTTTTAGGACAGCAGCGTAGCTCTCTTGTTTTTGTTAGGCTCTTTCTTTTTTTGCAGATCGACTGTGGGGAGATAATCATAATTACCACATTGTTGACGTGCTTGAATCCGTGTATTAAAGGAAAACTCCCTTAACAATTTCCGTTTCCATCCTTCTCTATGTTTCACAATGTTGTTGGCATAGTATTTGATTTTCAGTCTTAACCTCATTTCAAATTCCCTGGAAGACGTCTGCAGTTGGTTGGTAGCTTTTCATTTCTGAGCATAAATTGCAAATGGCGTTCGATTATTTATAATTGTATTTATATATAATCTATTAGGGGTATATGCTGATTGTGATTTTGATTAGGGTGCAGTATCTTTGCTCATAATATAAATTTATATATATGTGGAGATTCATTACAACTATCAATCCATTCATAAATATAGAGATGTAGCTGGTCATTGCCAAAAAAATAAAAAAATAAAAAAATTCGTATTGCTTTCCGTCACCATAATGTAAAATTCTGTATAGCATAGGTTTGCTTCTTATTAGTTCCTGCCGCCACGCAGGAATACTTATGCATTTGCCCGGAATGCTTTTAACCGGCAGCATCAGCCAATCACATTTCGGCATTTAACATATTGCTTATTTTTTTGTATAGTTTGAATTTGGAGAGCTATTTTTTATATTGGGAAATTAGCATTTATCTATCTTTCTATTCGTCCGAGTAGCTTTATAAATCATTTTCATTTTAAAAAGTCGGGAAAATGCGAACGCATAAATTGATTAAATAAATTTAAGCAAAGACATAGTTTAAAAACTGGCGGCTAGAGTTACGTAATCCATGAATGCAGATTAAATGCATTAAAATATGAGGAAAATGCGAGCGCATAGATTGATTAAATAAATTTAAGCAAATGCATAGTTTATAAAAATGGCGGGTAGACGTACGTAATGCATGAATGCAAATTAAATGCATTAAATGGCATCTGGGTCGAGGTGAAGGTGCTGGAATGGCTTGGTGGCCACGCGTGGCCCGAGCACTTCGGTCATTTAATATAGAGTTAAGCCACTTGCTATGCATTTCTATTGCTTTTCGTGTGTTTTTTTTGTGTTCTGTAAGTGCATGTTCTGAGGAAGAGTTTGTAGCGACTGAGTAGGAGATGTTATAGTTGCAGAGTCCAGACCCAGAAACGAGTTACTTGAGGTGATAAATTGTTAATTTTTAGAGTTTCATTGCATTAAAGTGCATAAGGAAGCTGTATTTCATAGTGGTTTATTGTGTGGCCGAGCAAGAGATTTTGTAGTTGCAGAATTGCGCACTAGACAGCGAGAAACGAGTTGCTTGAGGTCAGAAGAGGTAACTTTTTGTTGTTTTCATCGTTAGATGTCGTGGTTATTGTTCTCATAGGTAGACATGTAAAATTCGCAAGCATTTATAGGGCAAGTGAACTGTTTTACAAAATTTCTCAGGAAAATGTGCTTCCGGGGAATGCAATGAGTATTAAATCTGGACACCTTGATATTCACATGTTAACTTTGGCATTTTTATCGAGTTGGTAGCTCTCATTTACTCTTCTATCATCTGATATCTAATTAAGTAGGTGGCTGTTAATTAGTCTTTAAATACATAATAATATATATGATTATTTGTTTATATATTCATTCATTTGTAGAAGAAAAAATGGGAAACTAATACAACAGTAGGTAGTTATAACCCGCAAAAAGAATCAATCCTGGAACAAAACTTACTGGGTGGATTTTTCCACAATAAAATTGCCCTCAAATATATTCCATTTACAAGTCTAAGTATATAATCCTTTTTGTAATGTTGAGAAATCTAGGAATCCATCAAATCTTCTATCAAAATTGTTATTAATGAAGACATGGCTAAATGTGATCTCTTACTCCATTAATTTCTTCGGAGGATTGCATTTCATTCCTCTTGTCCTCACACTTAACACATACATTAAATACATTGAAGATAATATTATATATATAAAAAGTAATAATCTATATTTAAATAATTAAACACTGTTAGACATTCAAATAGATGCCATTTTGTAGAACTACTATAACTACAACATGTATTTACCTTGAAAATAGCACATGTCATGCTCTGTCAGTTTACAATTGTATTTTAGAGTAAGACAACATAATTGCGAGAGAGTCTATAATGGTTTGAATGGGCTACAACCATTTAAACCATTGAAGAAATCCATGAGCTAGGGTTGAGGTTATTCTTATTTGAGAGCTTCCAAAAATTATTATGGTAGCCATGCAGGCATGTACTTGTCATTTATCTCAATTTTTTTAAATTTTAAACTCATTTCAAAGATTCAATCTATATCATTAATAGCTTATATACATTTTGAATCAAAATAATTTGCAAAAAATCACATAGAAAAATTTGTTGAAAAGAGAATTGTGCATTGAAATTGGTGCAAAATGATTGAAATTTGGGTAGATTTAATATACCTCTGCCTCAGCTCTAATAAATGGGAAGAGCAGATAGACATATAATGAAGTAGTTCTTTTTCATTTATTTTATTGATGTTTGTTAGTTTGGTGTAGCCTACAGTTATAGAAGAAACCATGTGCCTTGTCTATACTTCCATGTTCTGCATATATGCCAGATGTGCAGAAAGATAGGAGGTGGCATTTTGTAGGAAATTTTCATTTTCACATAGATAGACAAAAGAATGCAGTAGAAACCTATTTTCTGTCAGCAAGTATTTAAATTCAGTTAGATGTCATGGTTATTGTTCTCATAGGCAGACATGTCAAATACGCAAGCATTTATAAGGCAAGTGAACTGTTTTACAAAACTCCTCAGGAAAATGTGCTTCTAGGGAATGCAATGAGTATTAAATCTGGACACCTTGAAATTCACATGTTAACTTTGGCATTTTTATCAAGTTGGTAGCTCTCATTTACTCTTCTATCATCTGATATCTAATTAAGTAGGTGGTTGTTAATTAGTCTTTAAATACATAATAATAAAAAAGAAAGAAATAATTATAAATATCCTTGTGGACATTTTAATTATGGGTTATGATTTGTACTTGCATGTAGATGGATTGAGCAATGAAAAGTCATAGTATATGTAGCGTGTCAGCTAATAGGTCCATGTGACATTTCACTCATGTCAAAGTAGTCAATTCCATATTTGTCATTTATCCTTGTATCATCAGATAACTAAATGATTAGGTGGCTGTTAATTAGTCTTTAAATACATAGTAATTAAGAGAAAGAAAAAATTACAATTATCCTTGTGCACATTTTACCTATCGATCAAATTCATGGAACAAAGATACCAAACAAATAGTAATTTGAGATTTTGTAATTGGAGAACTTAGACTGAATGCTTGGGAAGTGAGGAAATTGTATCTTGGGGTTATAAAAAACTAAGTCAAATATGTTTTAGAATTCTAATTGCAATGTTGCCATAAAGCAGTCAAGTAATATTGCTTGATGAAATAATTTTAAACTTCGTGCAAAAGAGCAGTTAAATTCATTGGTAGAACATTTGTGGTGCAAGAACCAATGGAAAATAGTTTGCGTAGTTAATCTGGTTTACATTTATACTTGTGTCTCTTGAATCTAAAAAATGCTTGCTAGTGTTTTATTAGTTTTGGCTATAAGTATTGATTGCAGTAGGAGCATTATATATTGCAATTGTAATTTTGGGAGTTGGTTGCATTTTGGTCATTTCCTTGAGCTTTATTGCTATTCTTTTAGAAAAACAAACAAATGGTCTTCGTTTTCTAATGAAAGCTTATTACATGGTGCAATGCTTTTGATTGGAAGAAGAGAGGTGGTGTAGCGGTCTAACTGTGGCAAATTCTTCAAGAAAAGAGTACAGGGTGAGTTTCTAGAATGAACCTTCTCCTTTGTTTACAATTGCATAGAGTAGACAAAGAAAAAGGTTAATTCAAGATTCTCACTATATTGATTGTACTTGTAGCCATATTGTTGCTTTTTGTTACAAGGACAATCTTTACAAATGGGTATTGTGAGTGGCACATGCTATATGGTTCATAAAAATTAAGCAATTGGAGTTGAAAAAGTAGATCTTTGTTACAATAACATGACATCAGAAATGCAATAATTATCCAATCAATTTCTTTGGTGGCTGATTGCACTCTATTACTTAAACATAGTCTTTTTTTATTTTTAGAGTTTGATTCAAAATCCATATGCATACTTTGATTAAAACTAGTGGCTAAAGGTACATAGTTCATTGATGCAAAATGAATGCATTGAATGGCATCTGTCTGAAGCAGAGGCTGTTTGGATTGCTAATTAGTCTTTGAATATATAACAATTAAAAGAGAGAAATAAGTATAATTATCCTTGGCTACATTTCACATTTTCACCTTTCAATCAAAGTCAATTAACAAAGTAGCAGCCAAAGCTAAAGAAGGTTTAAGGAGTATGCTGATAGAAAACCATATTCTGGACAATGGCTAGACAATGTGTTGAAATTGCTTTATAAACTTTAAAGCAAATGCATTTTTCCTTATGTTTACTTTCATTTTACATCTTAAATGGAAGCTGGATTTCACATTGCTGCAATGCATTTGGATACTTTGATTATTAAATCATAGTTTAGATCATTTTAAGTGTTATCCATTCGAATCTTTCCTTGAAATACCAAAGATTCATCTGAGTCTCAGAGGCATTATGTAAAAAACCTTTTGCCCATTGTGCTTGGTGCATGTGAGACCAGTCAAGATTATATATCTTCAATTGCTGCACAGTTGTTCCATAAAGAGAGCTTTGGAGCTAGTGTGCTGTCATAAAGGATAGAGGAATATTGTCAAATATTGTGGTTATTGTCCTCATAGGCACACATGCAAAATATGGAAGCATATAGAAAGCAAGTGAACTCTTTATCAATCCCATGAAACATGGTCTTTCTATGCATCCATGCATATAAGTATGCATGTATATATATGTGGATGTAATTATGTATATATGTATGCATGTATCTATGTTGCCATGTATGTATGTGTATATATAACAGATTACTATTGCATTTGCTTTAAATGCTTTTTTGTGGATGGCGCCAACCAATCATACTTTAGTGTGTTAACATATTGCTTTTTATATATATGATCTCAATTTCGTAAGTTATTTTTTATATCAAAAAATTGGCATTTACCTGTTTTCGCAATCCATGGGAGTAGCTTTCTGAATCGTTTTTGTTTTAAAATGCTCATGAAAATGCAAATGCATAGATTCATTGACAACTATGTGTCTTCATGCATATATGCATATTTATAGGATTTATTGCTATCATGTAAAGGCCACATAAATATTCATTCCCCAACTCGATGGTGTCATTTGAATATATGCATATTTTAAGGGATCTATTAATACATGGATATATGCATCCATGGATACATGGATGCATATATAGATGTATGTGTGTAATCATGTATATATGTATACGTGTATATATGCATATATCCATGCATTTATGTATGCATCTATGCATTGAAGCATGTGTGCAACTATGTGTCAATGTGTACATTTTATCCACCAATCATTGTCAATTAACAAACTAGTGCTTGCACCTAAAGAATGTTCAAGGATTGTGCTAGTAGAAAACCATATGCTTATCAATATGTTAGAGAGCATGTATCTATGCATAGGTGTGTATGGATGCTAGCTGTTCTGAATTCTGGTTGCATGTGATTGGATTAAACAATTAAGAATAAGTGCTAGATAATTGAAGTAAAATGACCCCATTCAGTTGGCAGATCAATATTTCTTAGCCCTTCACATGTTAACTGAGAGTTTTGAAGCTTTTGTTGTTCATTGGCAGCTAGATTGGCATTGAACAATAGGTAGAACTTGTTATGAAATGTGGTTTCATAGGCATTATGTAGAAACCCTTTTGTCCAATCTGCAAAGGTCACCCATAGTGAGAGCTTTGGAGCCAATGTGCTCTTAACTCATTCCATAGAAAGAGCTTCAAAGGAATGTAAGGACAATGTGTTGAAAATAATTTGGAAATTGTCAAGCAAATCCAATTTAGAGAAGCGAACACAAACTCTGGAATTGCTTTGAGCTTTTTTGCTGTCAGCAAAGCATGAAGGATAGAGGAATTTTACTGTTATCAGATGTTGTGGTTATTTTTGTCCTAGGCACACATGCAAAATATGGAGGCATAGACAAGGCAAGTGAACTATTTGACAAGATTTCTCAGTGATATGCGGTCCCCTGGAATGCAATCAGTATTTAGTTTGTGTACCTTGATATTCACATGTTAACTTTGTCATTTTTATCTAGTGTTTAGTTCTCATTTACTCTTCTATCATCCCATATCTAATTAATTAGGTTACAGTTAATTAGTGTTTAAACACATAACATTTAAAACGAAGAAATAATTATAATTATCCTTGTGCACATTTCAACTATAACTCAAAGCCAATTAACAAACCAGCAATAGAAAACTATGTCCATGTTAATATGGTGGACAGTATATATTTGTGCATAATTCTATAAGGATACCATGTGTTGTGATTTCTGGTTGCATGAAGTTTGATTAAACAATTGATAGTTAGTGCTATCTAGTTCTCATTTACTCTTCTATCATCTCATATCTAATTAATTAGGTAACAGTTAATTAGTGTTTAAATACATAACATTTAAAAGGAAGAAATAATTATGATTATCCTTGTGCACATTTCACCTAGAACTCAAAGCCAATTAACAAAGCAGCAATAGAAAACTATGTCCATGTTAATATGGTGGACAGTATCTATTTGTGCATAATTCTATAAGGATACCATGCGTTGTGATTTATGGTTGCATGAAGTTTGATTAAACAATTGATAGTTAGTGCTAGATAGCCAAATGAAATTAACTTGGGTACATGATACGAGGCTTGCAACCATGAGACTTCTTTTAAGCTTAAATGTCATAGTATATGTAGCATATTACCCAATAGCTCTATCTCACATTTCATTCATGTTGATTTAGGCAATTCCATATTTCCCATTTACCCTTGTATCGTCTCATATCTAAGTAATCAGGCAACTGCTAGCTAGTCTTTAAGTACATAGCAATTAAAAGAAATAAATAATTACAATTATCCTTGTGTACATTTGAACTATTAATCAAAGGCTATTAACAAACTAGCACTAGAAAACCATGTACGTGTTAATGTGTTGGATAACATGTATCTGTGCATAGGTGTATATGGATGCTATGAGTTGAGATTTCTTCCATTATGTAGCACTTACTATTACTTGTGCAATCAAGCCAAATGCAAGTAGAATCCATAATTCATGGTATCTAGATACACTCAAGGACAAATACAAATCAAGGTTGTTAGCATCCTGATAAGAAAGATGATGAGATACATCTAATTAATGTATGTCACAATATCTTATTTAATGAAGATGATTTGGATTGGGAGGTTACAAATGAGAATCCTTATTGGTGTGTGAGTAATGCTCTTTTTGAAGACTTCTCAAGAAAATTGCATATGAATACTATGAGTAAACAGGTGGAATTAGATTTATTAATTGACTATGATTGATGGGTCAAATGTGTACAAGGATAGTTAAATAATTAGGCAGCTGCTAATTAGTCTTTAAGTACATAATAATTAAAACAAAGAAATAATTACAATTATGCTTGTGTACATTTGAACTGTTGAACAAAGACAATTAACAAACTAGCACTAGAAAACCATGTGTGTGTTAAGATGTTGGATAACATGTTCTTGTGCATAGGTGTATATGGATGCTATGAGTTGTGATTTCTGTTTGCATGTAGCTGGGTTAAACATTTAATAATTAGTGCTGGATAATGGAATGAAATGAACTAGGGCAAATGGAAATAGAATGACCCCATGGAGTTGGAACATCAATGTTTATGTAGCTTTAACATGATAGCAGATTTGTGTCCATGGGACTTATTTGAATCTCAAATGTAATAGCCTATGTGGCGTATTAGCTAGTTGGGTTAACATGATAGCTTTCAAACAAGTTAATTCAGCAATAAATCAAGCTATTTGACTAATGAATTAATTGTGTTGAGTGGTTAGTCATAGTTAATTATTAGTCATCTTTATCCTCCAAATCAGTTGAATCAATCTTGCCTATTCACATTCACAGACATAGAGCTAGATTACACAATCTCTATGAGCATTTTGTATGCTTTTAATAAAATAGGAGCTTTAGAACAGGATATGTACATTCATCTAAGCATAATAAGACGTGGAATTCTGACAGATATTATGGTTTGAAATGCTGTCATGCATATGCATACAAAATATGGAAGCACAAGAAAAACATGTAAACTGTTTGACAGAATTCCTCGAAGAAATGTTGACTCTTGGTGTGTAATGATTGCAAGTTATCTAGAGAATTATTTGTTGAAAGAGCTTTTTGCAAACTTTGAAGCAAATTAACTAAATAGCTGATCAAGTTAACTGTAAATGAAGTTACTTTTGTTCCAACAATAAATCAAGCTTATTGACTAATGAATTAATTGTGTTGAGTGGTTAGTCATAGTTAATTATTAGTCATCTTTATCCTCCAAATCAGTTGAATCAATCTTTCCTATTCACATTCATAGACGTACAACTAGATTACACAATCTCTTTGGGCATTTTGTATGCTTTTAATCAAATAGGAGCTTTACAACAGGATATGTACATTCATCTAAGCATGATAGGACATGGAATTTTGACAGATATTATGGTTTGAAGTGCTTGTGTGCACTTTTGCTATAGCTTGAAGCAATGATGCTTTATAGTTCAACTATTTAGTGTAATTGGAAACCTTTTTTGATTTAAATTGATTGATTTAAATCTGTTTCAAAACCATATTCACAGTGGTTCTTTAGGATTGATGCAAAAAAAGCAATATAGTTAAAATGCATAGTGAGAGCCTGTAGAGAACCACGATTTTTAACAAAATCCCTCTATCCTTTATGCTTTGATGACAACAAAAAAGCTCAAAGCAACACACTGTCGACTCATTGTTCCAAAGTTCTCATTATCGCACATGTTGACATAATTTTGGTTCCAAAGCTCTCTTTATGGGACTGATTTGCAGTAATAAAAAATATACAAACTTTACAGGGCTCACATGCATGAAGTAAAATGGACAAGACAGTTTCTATATAATTCCTATCAATGCAGATGAAACCTTCACATTTCAACAAGAAATTCAAATACATAATACTAAAAGTAGTTTAAAATAGGAATCTATAATCAAAGTATAAGAATGCCTTAAAGCAGTATGAAACCTTACTTGCATTTACTTGCTGGTGTTTTTTGGTGTTTTGACTATTAGTATCCATTACACTATCACTGTTATCCATTGCAATTGTAATTTTGGGAGTTGTTTGCACAAATATGTTTTGATGCATTCTAAAAACCAACTTGCATTTCTGGGATAAAATGAAACAAAATAAATAAAAGTAGCAATTTGTTACCTTGAGTAACTCGTCTCTTGGTGTTCTTTCAATGAGCATAGGAACTTTTGCTATGTCACTGTAAACGTCCCCCTTGTATTGATGAAATCTGTCAGTTTTCAAAACAATGACTCTGCTTAAATTTATTAAATCAATTTATATACTCAGAAGCTGCCCAGTTCCATGTAAAGTAGTAACCTTGTCTTCTTTACATCTACTAAAGAAACACGTTGGCTTTGGGAAAAGAGATTCTAAATTGATTTTGATATCGAAAAGAGTTTTGTGCCAAGCTTTCTATATATGTATTATGTTTGTTCTTTGTGACATTATTGCCAACCATATCAAAAGAACCCAACAAACAAATTGTAACAAATCATTTTGAATCAAAATACACAAATCATTAAAAAAATAGAATTTCTTTCTTTGCCTTATATTGTTACAAATAGAGCTTCTTTTCAATGATCATATGTATACTTGACATATTCCTAGCTTAATTGTATCAACTTAGAGAGTCTTGAGAAATTTCCACAAGAGCTGACTATTTTCATCTTTGCATAAGCCTCCACTGTATTCCACACTATATATTATTGTTGTCTATCTTTTTACCATGAAAACTTGTCTACATATGGTAAATGACTAAAATTACACATCCTTTTGTTGGATTACTTACCATGGTCTGCCACCTTAAATAGTTCAAAATTAATTGATGAGTCTATATGCTCAATAGATATATGTTGTCTTGTATTTTCTTTTGCTTCTTCAAGATATTTGACCACATCTCTGACCATTTCCAAATCACGCTTTTGTGCAGCAGTCAATATGAAACTGATAGCATCACCAAACTTCAAATTTGTTCCTTTTTCACATAGTAATTTTGCTATCAATTCATATGACCCAAGAATTGCTTTTGACAGAGACACATTTCCTCTTCCATCTGTTTTAGTTTAGCAGAATTTGGTCAAGAACTTTATTTTGTTAAATGAAACAATCAAGAATTTGGAAAATAGAAAAATCAACGGATTGTCGAGCTTTGTAATTGATTATGACTATTCAATTTTTTTGCCCTGCTTTTACAACATACTGAATAACAAGCAACTGAACACAACATTCAGAACTCTACAATGCTCTTGTAGAATGAGAACACAAACAAGTATTCAAGGGTACCTATGCTCTTATACAAAAAACAAGTATTCAAGGGTGCCTATGGTCTTTACTTATGCTCCAAACTCTAAAAGAAGGCTCGCAGAGTCTTTGTATCTATTTGCTGTTGCAATGTGCTAAACACAGGATATCAAAAAAAATTGTCATATTGTTCCAAACTCTCAATAAAAAAAGAATCTCTGTAGCCTACCATCAAAGAAAATGCATTAAAGTCAAAGGAGTTTGAAATTGAATCGTGTAACTTACCTTTTGAAACTTCTGTAAACATTTCTGACCTTCCAATGCAAAATACATAAGCAATATGAAGACTAAATAAAATAATTATGATGCAAGCACTGACTAAAATCTCGATGAGTGACCATATGTTCTCTGAATATTAATCAGCCTTCATGTTTAACAAATACAGGAGCCAGCTCAATCTTCTTGCAAAAGAAACAAATTATCTAAATCTCGAAAAGAACAAGAACAATTAACATATTGCATATGTTTGTGTAACTTTATTTTAAAGCATTTGAACACACAATGCTTCACAATCATTGCAATTTGCAAGTGAATTCAAAAATAGTTCAGACATATACAGAGAATAGAAAATAGATAGCTTAAAATATGCATATATTCAATCTTTAAAATCATAGAGTTGATTGGTATGTGTGAAATGGTCATGGTCTACTGTTTGACTAGCAAGTTTTCCAAGCATTTGAAGACAAAAGCTCTTTCTTTGGATTTCTATTTGCTTTCACAATGATACATAATGTTTCATTCTGCTTGATGCCTGGAATAGTACCAAAAAAAACTGTTCTACAAAACATCTCTGGTTTAGGCCACAAAATTTGTTGAGACATCTAGCTGTTATGCTGGTTTGAGCAAGTGGATAGCTTGTAGTTGATTTTCATCAGTTTATAGCTGTTTCCTATGAATGCATTTTTAATTTGCATATGAAAATAAAGATAACAAACCTATTAGCACTCACTTGAATAAACTGTTTTGTATAGTTTGAATTTTATTGGTTCCTAGCGTCAAGGTAGGAATACTTATGCATCCGCCCGAAATGCTTTTAACCGGCAGCATCGGCCAATCACATTTCGGCATTTAACATGTTACTTATTTTTTTATATAGTTTGAATTTGGACAACTATTTTTTATATTGGAAAATTAGCATTTATCTATTTTTCTATTCGTCTAAGTAGCTTTATAAATCATTTTCATTTTAAAAATTTGGGAAAATACGAACGCATAAATTGATTAAATAAATTTAAGCAAAGGCATAGTTTAAAAACTGGCAGCTAGAGGTACGTAATCCATGAATGCAAGTTAAATGCATTAAAATATGAGGAAAATGCGAGCGCATAGATTGATTAAATAAATTTAAGCAAAGGCATAGTTTATAAAACTGGCGGGTAGATGTACGTAATGCATGAATACAAATTAAATGCATTAAATGGCATCTGGCTCAAGGTGAAGGAACTGTAATGGCTTGGTGGCCACTCGTGGCCCGGGTACTTTGGACATTTAATATAGAGTTAAGCCACTTGCTATGCATTTCTATTGCTTTGCGTGTGTTGTTTTTTTGTTCTGTAAGTGCATGTTCTGGGGAAGAGTTTGTAGCGACTGAGCAGGAGATGTTATAGTTACAGAGTCGAGACCCAGTAACGAGTTACTTGAGGTGATAATTTGTTATTTTCCACAGTTTCTTTTTTTAAATTGAAGTGCATAATGAAGCTGTGTTCCATACTGCTTTAGTTGGAGTATCACTATCACTTTGTGCGTGATGTGTTGATGCATGTATGTACATGTATGCATGTCTCTATGTACATATGCATCTATCTATGTGCATATCTATGTGAACATTTGTGGATGCATGTATGCATATATGCATATGTCTTTGGATATATCTATGCATATATGTATATATGCATCTATGTGTATATGCATGCATGCATGTATGTTTACGTCCATATATGCATTTATGTGTGTCTACATGGATGTATCTGTGCATATGTATGCATATGTATATATATATATGTGTGTGTCTATATGTCTTTTCTAGGAAAGAGTTTACAGTGACAGGGCAAAGGTTGTCATGGTTCCAAAAAGGACACTCATAGATAAGTTACTTCAGGCAGTAAATAGTTATTTTCATCAGTTTCTTTCATTTTAGAGTCCATAGGCAGATTGGGTTTCATAGAATGGCTCCTCAGATGAACAATTGTCTTTTGTCCAGTGTACAATATGGGAGCTTAACAATAACTTGGTATGCATGAGTCCTCTAAAGATTACATATCTTCAATTACTGTAGAACTGTTCCATAGTGCAAGCTTTAGAGCCACTATGCTGTTAGCATGTGCCATAATGAGACCTTTGGAACAATATGTGGACAATGTGTTGAGAAGGCTTTACAAACTGTCAGGAAAATGCAATTTATAGATATAAGCCTAAACTCCACAATTGCTTTCAACTTTCTTGTTGTCATAAAAGCATAAAGGAAAGAGGAATTTTCCACGCTTCTAATTTATGTACTTTTACATGATAATTCACCTTATTAATTAAAGAATCAAATTATCTTAATTAATTTATCTTCTTTTTCCATTTATCATTTCATATCTAATTAATTAGGTAACTGCTAAATAGTATTTAAATACATAATAATTATAACTATCCTTGTGCACATTTGATCCATCAATCAAAGTCAATTAATAAATCTAATTCGACCTGTTCACTGATAGTATTGGCATGCAATTTTCTTGAGAAGTCTTGAAAAAAAGGATTACTCACACACCAATAAGGATTCTCATTTGTAATGTCTGTATCCAAATCATCTTCATTTAATAAGATGTTGTGGCATACATTAATTGGATGTATCTCATCATCTTTCTTATCAGGATGCCAACAACCTTGGTTTGTATTTCTTCTTGAGTGTGTCTAGATGGCATGAGTTATGAATTCTACTTGCATGTGGCTTGATTGCACAAGTAATAGTAAGTGCTACTCAATGGTACAAAACAAGCTTATGAAAATGGAAATAAAATGATGCCATCTAGTTACAAAATCAATATTTATGTGCCTTTCGCTATTAAGTGACAGCTGGTCTACCATTAAACAATAGCTAGTAGATGTTTTTATCAGAACTTAACAGTGCTGGTGTAGGCCTCTGTTGTTTTTTGGCTTAGTTTTGACAGGTTACCATGGCCTATTTACACTTCTTTAGACGCTTAAGCAAATATGGCATCTATTCCATTAATTGCTCTTAAAGAGCTTATGCCACCATTGCAATAACATAATTACACTAATGCATACACATGCAAAATATGTTCTATATTATAGGGTACACAAATAACAATAAGTATTTGAAAATTATAAAATGCAATTTGCATTGTAAGCAACAAAAGTTCTTACTTAGGTTCTTTCTTCTCAAAATGAATCCACATAAGAATTTTGTTTTGTTTTTATGAATAACATAGTATATGTCACTCACTGTACTCATTTGTCTAGACTGTCCTTGTAACAGGGATTGGTACTTTCAAGTCTATTTAAACAATTACGCACAAACTACAATGTGAGGTTAGCATATTAACGCTCTCCTTTTTTTTATAAAAAAAAACAATACAGAGTTTTGCAAATATGCACTTCTGGGAAGATTTCCCATGGTTGTAGATGAAATAGTATATGTTTTTATAGTTTACTTATTTCTCAATTTTGTCATTGTACTAGGAAAAATTACTTGTGCCTATAATAACATCCAAAATTCCTACATTGCTGCAAGTGTACTTGATCATTCAATAGCAGATTGCAAGGTCGGCTTTCCAAATTGTCTTTCTACTTTTCTTGAAATGCAATTGAAATTCTTCAACATAGTGACTGCATAAAGTTTTGTTTCATGTTTTCATTTTGTCATCTTGTATTCCTCATTTCTTTGAACACGAATGATTTAAAAGGCTGCTTGCACATATAGAAACATGAAAATGCATTTTCCACAATTGCAATAGTAATTTGTCTTCGAAAAATAGAACAAGTTTAGCTTATTTGTTAACTAGTTATACTTCCTCTATACAATATTCATAAAATAGAATGAACTACTAGAATGCAATTTTCAAACCCTGTTTGCAGTTTCAAATAGCCTACAAAGTCATAAGTCTTTGTTTTATGTCAACTAGTTCTCACCTATATGCATTTAAGGCAATTTTTTTCATAAGACTACTTATATTTGTGCCAAGTTCCTATGCACTGTACAAGTGAACATATGCTTATTCTTCCTGTATTGGAAAAAAAGACCAGAAAGTTAATTTCAAAAGCTGAAATGGCACATGAGGACAATGAATGATGTACTATGTTACTCATAGACATGAGGAAATATTTTTTCATGGTCTTGTTTACATGTAAAATGACATTAACCACAATTTTTTTTTGCTCACATTGCCAGTTTCACTGTGTGCTTTAAACCTCTAAAGTAAGAGAAAACTGAGAAAAAAAATTGTTTATCGCCTCAAGTAACTCGTTTCTGGTTCAGGACATTGTAACTATAACAAAGTCTGCTCAATCACTATAAACTCTCCTAAAACAAAGACTTGTAGAATAGAAAAACAATCTGCACAAAGTAATAGTCATGCTTAGCAAGTGACTTAAGTCTATAATAAATGAACAAAGCAGCCTTGCTATACATGTCCACCAAGCCATTTTAGCAGTTTCTCATCCATCCAGATGCTGTTTAATGCATTTATTTTGCATTTATGCACTGTGTGCTTGCACCTTTGAGTTTTAATCTCTTATTTTTATTACTTGATCAATCTATGTCTTTGCTTTTGCTCAATGGACCTATGCCTTTGCATCTTCCTGAAATTTTTAAAACTCCAATGATTTTTAAAGCTATTCTCACAAATAACAAAAGCCATAGATCTTGTTTGATCAATCAATTCCTTTGCATTTACCTTATTTTTTTAAAACAGAAAATGACTTATGAAACTATTCTCAACATGCCACTTAATGCATGTTCGTGTGAATAGCTTTTAAAATCATTTCCTCTTTGAGAAATTCAGTCACTTAGAAGTTCATAGAAAAAAAGCAAACCAATTACACAAAACATTTAAAGACCATAGACTGAGATTCACAATGTGAGCAAAAAAGATTCTTATCCACCATTTCTTGCATGTAAACAAAGCTACCTGAAAATATTGTTTTGTGTTTGTGGCAACAAAAGTATACATCATGCATTATACTAATTTATCTAATTTTCCAATGTAACAGGAATAACTACATACAATTTCGGTGGGGGACAGTGGATGACAAGGTTAGGTTGAAGAATTAATACTATTTTTGCCTTGTGCTTCTAAAAAATTGTTTGTTGTACTATATGCCTTCCAAGATGCTCAACAACATGATTAATACTATAGAATGCTATTGAGTAAAAGAAAATAGGCAACATAGGAAAAAACTATAGATTCAGTAATCTAGATGATAGCTTTTGATACTATTCATACATAACATCTGCTATTCTCAAACACATTAGGATAAGAAAAAAGAAAGAACATGATAGATGTTGAAACCTATGAATTGACAAAGCGCCCCCAAATATCAAACATTGACTATGCACTTAAGAGCGAGGGGCTTCGTAGATTAAGTACTTTTGCATTCAATGTTGGCAATTGTTTGTTTGACTCATTACAAGTACTGCTTAACAATCGCTACACATCAATTCAACTACGAAATGGAGCTATAGATTACTTCTTGAGTTTCCTTCAAAACAAGGACAACAAAGCAATAAAATCATACAACTATGAACTAGACCCTAATACTCTATATACATTGCACAAAGTACATGATCCACAAACGTATTTCTGCAGAATGCGATTATCTGCAAAGCCACAGGTAGATTCCACTGAAAGTGGATTGTGGGGTGACTTATTCTGCATTCAGTGGATATCCAAATGGTTGAAAATATAGGTATGCCCTTGGTCAAGAACAACATCAAGAAGGTACTTAGAGTTCAATAGTTCTGATTACACATAATCAGTCTCTATACTATTTCATGACACAAATTCTTTAAGTGGACACTTTGAACCATTGTTAAAAATTGAAACACAAAACGTAACTTCAAAACAGTCCTTAGGTTCACATGAAATTAAAAAATAGTGCACAAAGTATCCTGGAATATCAAACATTAACAATGTCCTTAGAGCTAAAGGCCTTTGTAGATTAAGCACATTTGCATATAATGCTGGTGATTGTTTGTTCGGCTCCCTTCAAGTACTACTTAACAATCAGTACACCTCAACTCAACTACAAAATGGGGCTATAGATCATTTCCTAACTTGCCTTCAAAACAAGGACAAAGAAGCAATTAAATCATATAACAATGAACTAAATCCTGATACTTTATATACATTGCACAAAGTACATGACCAAGAAACATATGTCCGCAAAATGCAATTGTCTGCAAAACCATGCACAAACCATAGTGAATGTGGATTATGGGGTGACTTGTTTTGCATTCACTAGATATCCAGATGGTTGAAAATACAAATAAGCCTCTGGTCATCAACAACAATAAGAAAGTACTTAGATTTCAATGATTTTGGATATACAAAATTAGTCTCTATACTGTTCCATGATACAAACCCTCTGGCTAGACATTTTGAGCTGCTACTAAGAATCAAAGCCCAAAATCTAACTCACCAATGCTCAACAAGCTTACTCCAACTTAAAAAGTTGATTAGAAGTGGTCCACAATACAAAATTACCTACTTGAACAAGACACATGCTTTGCCAAAAAACAAGAAGAATTTGATACCATTTGTCATAGCAAACAATTTCAAACATAAATCAACAATAAGACTTAACCACCTGAAGAACTTGATTAGAAAAGAAAAACAAAAAAAAAGTGTACCTGCCTGTCCAAAGAAAAAAATAACATTGTCACCAATAGAAATTTATAAAACAACAATACAAGATTCTCCAAAATACCCATGTGCAGTTTGCAAAGTGCTCTGTTTCAACAAGGACATCAGGACATTCAAAGAAAAACACAAAGAACTATATTGTAAGCTATTACAATCAGATTCCTTAGTATTCACAGATTTCATATGCCATGCATGCTACTTTGCATTAAACAGTCCACTATTCCAAAGTATGCTACCCCCCAGAAAATAAGAACTAATAGCATAGCAACTTTAACCAAGAAACATTTATTCCTCTCAAAAACAAAACAACATGAAACATCAAATATTGAAGGCATCACATCAACAATAATGCTATCTAACAATGAACTCAATGTTTGTAATATTTATGCAAGACCTGCAATTGCCATAGACGAAGTACTCGTAATCTTGCAAATAATTATTGCATCCAAAAATTCAGAAAACATGTGCATTTTAGGCAATTTTAATGTGGACATGTTTTCAGAAAGCAAAAGCAAAAGAATACTTCATAGTTATATGCAGCAGAACAATATACAATTTATGTTGAACCAACAACACAACATGCACAAGTCAGTCATTGACCACATTTGATCCAACACGAGTACAAATATATGCTCTATCTATAAATCAGAAGCATATTGGACTGATCACAATCCAATTTCCCTAAAATTACATGTTGCCCAATAGACAAATTCAACTTTATACAACTTATAGCCTTATTTCACTTTTATGCTTTGCAATGCCTTTTTCAATGCTATATCCATTATTTGCAAGAGATCAATGGATGAAACTAAAAGACAGTCAAAACAAATAGTAACCACACAAGAAGACTCAACACAACGGTAAAGCACTCATAGTATTAATCCCTCATACTCATTCACCCAAATCACAAATATTCAAATAACATTGTTCCAATTCTTTGCAGGACACCAAAAGATGTATCAAAAAGATAGGCAAAACAAGTGCAAGTTGGATAGGAGGAGTCAACACAATGGTAAAGTGCTTGGTTCTTCATTGTACCACCATTTGCCTAACTTGCTAATATTAAATTAGCATTTAGTTGACATTATCCTTGTTCCTTGTAGAACAAAAGTCAAGAAGCCTAAGATTATTTCAATCGAACAGCTAAATGCAAAAAGAGCTGGAGACACCTTCCAAGGTGATGTGCTTGTTGTCTACAAAGCAACATTGGATAAGGCCAACAAAACACGGGAAATGCTGCGTGCTAATTTAACAGATCAAAAAGTAGAAATGACAATCAGGCTAAATGTTAGTGGAAACCTTGTGTACAAACATGAGCCTAAAATAGTCCCAGGCTCAGGTATCTCAGTCTCAGATTTTCAAGTTGCACCTAGGACACACTATGACAAAGGTGACTGCGATTGCATTTTGATTTTAACAGAAATAAGCACCATTGAAAACATCCCATGCCTCTGTCAAGAGTACAAATTTATTCCAAGTATGACTATTAGCTAGCTGCTAACAACTATAAATGAGTACCTAGCTGGCACAATAGCTGCGCTAGTAGTTGGTGCCAAGAAAATGGGTAACCAATTTGCAGTTGACATCAAAGATGGCCACACTGACATAGATAGAGCACAGGTATTTCAGTCTACAAAAATTTTCCCTGCTCTTTCAATTTCAACCTTTTCTCATTCTACAATAGTCTCTATAACAATTTTTGTAACAAAATGTGATTCTCTCATTGAATCACAGGTGCTATTACGGTCTACATATGAGCAACAATACTTTGCAATCAAAGACTAGTTGCATACAAATAAAACACCTGCAATGCTTTTCAAGAATGTTATAAGGAAAACAGATCAAAAGAACACGTTTCACACATGTCGGTCAACATTCATCTGTAACTTGACTGACAAAAGAAGCTTGGAAAAACTCAATAGCCTAGTACATTCAACTTTTAAGGTAACAACATTCATTTTTTTTTTAACTATCGCATTCAAACCTGTATTTTTTGTCTCTAACAATTTTGAACCATATTCTATAGGTTTCTGGTACTTTAAAAGCAACAAATGCATTTTCCAATCCATTTCATGCATACTGTCCAAAATGCAAATGCAAATTCACTGCTTATGGCACACTCCAAGAAAAAATTGCTCATTGCAAACACTACAACCAACAAGTCAATTATACATACTATTTGCAACTTAAAACTATCATTACAACTTATGACAATCAAACAATTCAGTCTTTAATTGACCAGCTAACCATGCACCATCTATTGCCCAAACTGCAAAACCTCAACTATGAAGACTATATCAAGGACAAGTCAGCAGTGATATTCATCCTACAGGACTTCAGCGCTGAAGGGAATTTTAGCCTTGACCAGAACAATGCCATTGTTGAAGCCATTTGCATTGAAAAATAGACAGGAAACACCACCAAAAGGTAAAAAAATCATTCATATGTAAACCTTTTCTTTTGTAAACCAGCACCTCAAATCACCACCCATACAAACTATGTTTCTAATACATAGCATTTTCTTGGCTTTATAGGAAACTAGGAATACAGGAACTTACAGATTTACATTGTTCAGACTTTAACTTTTTGGCCTTTCCATGCTGCAAGACATTTCACTGGTTTTGACATGTTAAAGACATGTTTGGTTCTAAAATACTCTATTGCTATTATACATTTAGACACTTTTATAGGTTACTATGTTAAAGTCTTCTCAAATATGGACATTTGAAAATCTAATTTTCTTTTTGAACCTACGAAGACAGTGGTTCTCTATGTACATCCAACATATATGTTCAATAATTATTACCCTTCTATGCATAATGCCATTCAAACTATATAGTTTAAATGTTTCCTTTTGCATTCTGTGGTTTCCAGCTTTTCCAATATTTGGTCTCTGTTTATCATGTTTTCGAGAGTTTATGGTGACTGAGCACAAGTTGTTATGGTTGCACACTCCAGAGCCATAAACAAGTTACTTGAGGTGATAAATAGTTATTTTCCTCTAGCTTTTTTCATTTTATGCTGTTAATGCAACCAGGTCTTCACACTCCTTTTATGCACTCTACTTTATAGTCACTTTTTCATCACGCATTCTAATGTATAAAGTACATTCCTGTATAGAGAAATCCGTTTGTTGCTTTGGCTGCATATATGCATATTTACATGTATATATGCTTCTATGTCCATAAGCACATATGCATATTTTCATGTATGCATGCATTCATCTAAGCTTCTACGTATCCGAGCATGCAATTGTGTATACATGCATCCATGCATTTATGGGTGTGCCACTCTAGCCTTGTAGCAATTTATTCTATCCTATGGATGTCGCATATAGGAACACTAATTAGCTCTTCCACCATAGATAATAGTTGTTTTTGTAAATGCCAAATCGAGGTTACATCTATCAAGATACATATATACTGAAACTTAAAACTACTAATTTATGATCTCTCTTGTTCCATTTTCATAGATATGTTACTATTGCAATCAAATGTGTAAAGCATTCATGTCCAAAGAAATTAGAAACATGAGTGGCAATATGTTACACAACCTTCTGTTATGCCTTTCTAGCAGTTTTTCCATTGCATTTCAAGAAAAGCATAAACTAATTTTTTATTCATATTATTTCATCTATGGAATTTGCAGCTTTTGCAATAATTATTACAGACATTGAGTTCAGTGTTGAATAGTTCTATTGTTCATGTTATGACTTCAACATTTCTTTTCTTGTATTGCTTAGTTTTTGATAGACCTGTATGCTCTTCCTTGATGTTCTTATGCAATCTATGGTCTGTACATTCAATATATTGGAATACTGTGGCGAGATCTACCCCACAATACAATGCATATATGTTTCTTACACCCATTACATGTCAAATTGCATTATTTGACAAAGTTAACATGTGAAAACCAAAGTGTCCATTATGAACACTTATTGCATTCCATGGGACCACATTTCTTTGAAGAGTTTTTTCAAACAGTTCGCTTCCCTTGTGTATGCTTCCATATTTTGCATATATGCCTATGAGCACATTAACTATGACAGTTCACAAAATTCCTTTATCCTTTATGCTTTCTTCATAGCGAAAAAGCTCAAAGCAATTGTAGGGTTTAGGTTTAGAGAACACATGCTTACAAAACACAAAAACAACACATGCAAAGCAATAGAGATGCATAGTGAGTGGCTTATCTCTATATTAAATGACTAAAGTACCCATGCCACATGTGGCCACCAGGCCATTTCAGCGCCTTCACCTCCAGCCAGATGCCATTTAATGTATTTAATTTGCATTCATGCATTACATACGTCTATTTGATACGAAAAATGCAGGTAGGGTTTCATAGTGCTTTAAGGCATTCTTATACTTTGATTATAAATTCGTATTTTAAACTAATTTTAGTATTATCTATTCAAATTCCTTGTTGAAATGCAAAGGTTTCATCTGCCTTTGATAGGAATTATGTAGAAACCCTCTTCTCCATTTTACTTCATGCATGTGAGCACTGTAAAACTTGTATATTTTTGATTACTGCAAAGCGGTCCCATAAAAAGAGCTTTGGAACCAAAATTATGTCAACCTCTGCGATAATGAGAGCTTTGGAACAATGAGTCGATAGTGTGTTGCTTTGAGCTTTTCCATTGTCATCAAAGCATAAAGGATAGAGGGATTTTGTTAAAAGTCATGGTTATTGTCCTCGTAGGCATAAATGCAAACAATGGGAAATACAGAAAAAAAGTGAATTGTTTGACAAAACTCGTCAAACTAAAACTATTATATATGTTTATTTGTTTATATATTCATTCATTTGTGGAAGAAAAAGTGGGAAACTAATACAACAATAGGTAGTTATAACCTGCAAAAAGAATCAAACCTGGAACAAGAGCAACATCCAAAAACTTGTGCTTTAAAGTACCTAATGCACTAGAGAATTTACCATAGCAGAATACAAATTTCCATTTGCACAGAGATAGACAAAAGAATGCAATAGAAACCTATTTTCTGTCAACAAGTATTTAAATTCTGTTAGATGTCATGCTTATTGTTCACATTTTCCTCATATTTTAATGCATTTAATCTGCATTCATGGATTATGTACCTCTAGCTGCCAGTTTTTAAACTATGCCTTTGCTTAACTTTATTTAACCAATTTACACATTCGCATTTTCCCAAATTTTTAAAATGAAAATGATTTATAAAGCTACTCAGACGAATAGAAAAATAGATAAATGCTAATTTTCCTATATAAAAAATAGCTCTCCAAATTCAAACTATACAAAAAAAAAAGTAATATGTTAAATGCTGAAATGTAATTGGCCAATGCTGTTGGTTAAAAGCATTGCAGGCAAATGCATAGGCAAATTAAAAATGGGTTCACATGAAACAACTATAAACTGATGATAATCAACTACAAGCTATTACATATGCCACTCACAATACCCTTTTGTAAAGATTGTCCTTGTAACAAGAAGCAACAATATGGCTACAAGTACAATCAATAAACTGAGAATCTTGAATTAACCTTTTTCTTTGTCTACTCTATGCAATTGTAAACAAAGGAGAAGGTTCATTCTAGAAACTCACCCTGTACTCTTTTCTTGAAGAATTTTCTACAATTGCAGAGTTTAGGTTTACATTGTTCCAAACTTCTCATTATGGCACAGGTTAACAACACATTGGTTCTAAAGCTCTCTCTATGGGACAACTCTATAGCAATTGAAGATATATAGTCTTTACAGGGCTCCCATGCAGTTAACAGAATAGAAAAAAGTGTCTCTACATAATTCCTATAAAACCACATTTCATGGATCCACAGTTATTCGACGACTTTTGTCAAACAATTCACTTGCCTTTTGTATGCTTTCCATTTTTTGCATATGTGCCTATGAGGACAATACCTATGACATTTGACAAAATTATTCTATTTACATGCATCCATGCATCCTACCCATAGATACACATATACATGCATCCATGTGTACTACAATACATGCATCTATGTATACATGCATGCATGGATATATGTATCTATGCAACTTCATATGCAACTCATTGATATTTCCATATATGCATATTTAAGCATTTATGTATCCAACTATGCATGTATCTATCTATCCATGCAACTATGTTTCTATGTATTCTTTTACCTGTACATGCATCCACACATATATGTATCTATGCTTCTATGTCCATATGTATATAGGCATCTTTCAATATATGTGTCGATGTATCTATGGATACATCTATTCATAGATAGATGTATCTATGCATCTATGGATACCATGATAGATGTGCGAATCCGTGTATCTATGGATACGTGTATCGAGTAGCTCATTTCTCGGTCTTGATTTAGCAGCAACAACATCTCCTATGACTACACAGATTTCCACAATAACAAAAATCAAATGCTCAAACTAATCACAATGCATCTCCAATCACTTATATCTATATTACATGATAGATCCACATGCCATTTAATGCATTGACTTTGAAACACAAACAAGAAAATAGATAAATGACTAGATTAACATGAGTCAAATGTCAGATGGTCCTATTAGCTGATACGCTATCGTTACTGTGACATTTTAGCATCTATCAAGTCTCATAGCTCCAAACCTGGTATCATCTAAAGGCCACATAAATATTCAGTTTCCAACCCGATGGGGTCATTCTATTTCCATTTGCCTAAATTTATTTCATTTCATTATCTACTACTTACTATTAATTGTTTAATCCATTATAAATGTGTCTTTTTCTTCATCTCATTATGTATCTATGTATCCATGGATGCAATCATGCATTTATCGATTTATGCATATATCTCACCATCTCTCCATGCATTTGTCTATATATGTATGGTTGTATCTATGGCTACATATATACATCGATTTATGCATATATGCACCTATGAATTGCATGCACACATCCATGTATATATGCATCTATCAATATCATGCATGGATACATGCATATATGCATTTCTGGACTCATGCACCCATGTATATTGCATTCCCCAGAAGCACATTTTCCTGAGGACTTTTGTAAAATAGTTCACTTGCCTTATAAGTGCTTGCGTATTTTACATGTCTGCCTATGACAACAATAATCACGACATCTAATAGAATTTAAATACTTGCTGGCAGAAAATAGGTTTCTATTGCATTCTTTTGTCTATCTCTGTGCAAATGAAAATTTGTATTCTGCTATTGTAAAAATAAATGCATGTATGGACGTAAACATACATAAATGCATCTATGGATGTAAACATACATGCATGCATGCATATACACATAGATGACTCTATACACACATACATATATGCATATATACATATATGCATAGATATATCTAGAGACATATGCATATATGCATACATGCATCCACAAATGTTCACATAGATATGCACATAGATAGATGCATATGTACATAGAGACATGCATACATACATACATGCATCAACACATCACGCACAAAGTGATAGTGATACTCCAACTAAAGCAGTATGGAACACAACTTCATTATGCACTTCAATTTAAGAAAAGAAACTGTGGAAAATAACAAATTATCACCTCAAGTAACTTGTTATTGGGTGTCGACTCTGCAACTATAACATCTCCTGCTCAGTCGCTACAAACTCTTCCCCAGAACATGCGCTTACAGAACAAAAAAACAACACACGCAAAGCAAGAGAAATGCATAGCAAGTGGCTTAACTCTATATTAAATGTCCAAAGTACCTGGGCCGCAAGTGGCCACCAAGCCATTACAGCACCTTCACCTCGAGCCAGATGCCATTTAATGCATTTAATTTGTATTCATGCATTAGAAACTTGATAACAATGACATAGTTAACATGCCAGTCTCAAGGTGTTCAGTCTAAATACTCATTGATTGCAATATGCTAAACATATTTCAATCCTCTATGTTTCCGTACATGCATATATAAATGTGTCTTTTTCTTCATCTCATTATGTATCTATGTATCCATGGATGCATTCATGCATATACCAATTTATACATATATCCCACCATCTCTCCATGCATCTATCTTTATATGTATGGATGTATCTATGGCTACATGTATACATCAATTTTTGCATATATGCACCTATGAATTACATGCAAACATCAATGTATATATGTATCTATCGATATCTTACATGGATACATGCATATATGCATGTCTGGACTCATGCACCCATGTATGTCTTTGTCTCTGCCCATCTGCAGATGCATATATGCATATTTCTACACATACATGTATCTGCACACTTCTCTGTGTAACATATCTATCTCTGTCTACATACATGTGTCTATGCATCCATCTATACATGTGTGCATGTTAAACATGCACATATGCATTTGTGCATGCATATACAACACTCTTCCTTAGAACACAAGCATGTACAATAGAATACATCGTCCACAAAATAGCTGCGATGCATTGCTACTGGCTTAAATCTATCTTAAATGGCCAAAGTATACTGGCCCCCCATGGCCTTCAAGCCATTCCAGCGCCTTCCCTGCTAGCCAGATGCCATTTAATGCATTTGCTTCAGTTATTTTGACCACTCTATGTCTTCGCATTTTCTTGATATTTCAATGCATTTAATTTGCACCCATGGATTACATACCTCTACTTGCCAGTTTTATAAACTATGCCTTTGCTTAAATTTATTTAATCATTCTATGCGATTGCATTTCACTGATTTTATATATCAATAATGATTTATAAAGCTATTCTAATGAATAAAAACAGATAAATGCTATTTTTCCAATATAAAAAAATTAAAAGTTATATGTTCACATCCATTCATGCATATTGTCCATACATGCATTTATGCATGTATGCCTTCATCCATATTTGCATGTGTATATGAGTACATCATTCCATGTAACATATGCATTTGTATCTATATGCAAATATGCATGCATCCATATATACATGTATTCATTTCTCCATCTGTTCGTATAGTTCTATTTCCTGTCTGTACATGTGTCTGTCGATGCATCCATGCATATATCTGTGGATAGCTCTACGTATTTCTATGTCCATGCATTTATTGTTCTCTAACACATTAGCATTTGCATTTTCCCAGTTTCATGATGTTCCATTTTTAATTTTTTCATAGTATATGCATTTATTGTTCTCTAACGCATTAGCATTTGCATTTTTCCAGTTTCATGATCTTCCATATTTATTGTTTTCATAGTATATGCATAACAACTTCCACTTTGTCTTCTTTTTTCACTCTTCTATCCTTAAATATCATTATATTTTTATAACTATTCTTCTCTTGTCGCATTTCAAGGAAGCTCAAGGATCTTGACACCTTCATTAGTATGAAGGAGAGTGAGATATGCAACATGAGTCTTCCTTTTGTGTTTGTATTGAGACACTCAGCCCTATGATGATTTTTAAAAGCATAACCAATAACAAACTAGACATTTTTCCACCCTTTGTTGGATGAAATAGTCACTTCATACCCTATCGATTCCATTCATTTCCATTTCCACCCTTGCACGTCCTTTCTTCTCAAATCAAATACATTTCAAAATCCATTTATATGCTTCCCTTCAATCACACCAATCTCTTGCATTTCTTTTTTCTCTCAATCCAGCTCACTCATTCAAATTTTTATATCTTGCATTTAATTTTAAGCATATAATTAAAAAATGATAAATTCATACCATTTACATTCCATTCATTCTCATATCCACTCTCGCATATACTTTCCTTCCATATCAAATACTTTTTATAACTTATTCATATACCTTACTTGCATCTCATCATTCTCTCAATTCATGTCTTTGTTGCACTTGCATAGCTCATTCCTATTTTTTTACCCTCACATACCTTTATCTATATCTATACCTCAAATATACCTTCATCCATCACAACAAAATTCACACCATACCAAACAAACAAAAAGATGAAGACAATATCAAGGTTATGCAATTAAACACTGAGGGCTTTGAAAATAACTATCATAACATAAAGTTGTATTCGAGAGTTCTTTCCAAAACGTCTTTTCTAAATCTTGCTTTTTACAGATCCCTAAGAGCACATATGACAGTTTCTTGAAGGCTAAAATGTATGATCAGATTTAACAAATATTTACATGTATCCATGGATTCAAATGCATCATTAGATATTCTTTATACACTTGTTCAAAAAACACTAATGTATTATACTTTTCTTCCAATCATAAATGTTTTTTGTATATCTTTCAAATACAAATTGTTTCCGACATTTCTAACTTTATGCACACACGCATATATATTTATGCATTCCTTAGATATATGCATTTGTGATATATAGTTCACTTTTCCTTTTTTCTTTCATTTTCTACTGCAAATGCAAGTTGAGCCTCATTGTGCTTTGACGCATTTAGAGTACTTTGATTATTGATTTGTATTTCTAGTTGATTTTAGTGTTTTCCATTCAAATTTCTCGTTCAGATGTCAAGGATGCTTTTCACTCTTCTATGCATTGTGTGCACATGGATACATGTATACATAGATGGCTCAGGCATTGTTACAAATGTTTAAGATTATTTGCATTTAATAATTTGAACAAAATAATAATACATTTTTGCTTCCTACATAAGATCATAAAGGATGTTTGTTGCTGCAAATGTATACATACACTCATGTAAAAATACAAGTATTCATTGGTATATCTATACAAAAGTCCACGTATTTATTGTTTTCATAGTATATGCATACTAACTTTTGCTTTGTTTTCTCTTTTGACTCTGGTATCCTTAAATATCATTATATTTTTATATCTATTCTTCTCTTGTCACTTTTCGAGGAAGCTCAAGGATCTTCACACTTTGTTTAGTACGAAGGAGAGTGAGAAATGGGACATGAGTCTTTCTTTTGAGACACTCAGCCCTATGATGATTTTAAAAAGCATAACCAATAAAAAAATAGACATTCTTCCAACCTTTGTTCAAAGAAATGATCACTTCATACCCTATCGATTCCACTCATTTCCATTTCCACCTTTGCACATCATTTCTTTTCAAATCAAATACATTTCAAAATCCACTTATATGCTTGGCCTGCATCACACCAATGTGTTCAATTCCTTTTTTCTTTCAATCCAACTCACTCATTCAAATTTTTATATCTTGCATTTAATATTAAGCATATAACTCAAAAATGATAATTTCATACCATTTACCTTCCATTCATTCTCATATCCACTCTCACATATCCTTGCCTCCCATATCAAATACTTTTCATAAGGCATTCATATACCTTACTTGCATCTCATCATTCTCTCAATTCCTTCTCTTTGTTGCACTTACATAGCTCATTCTTCTTTATTACCCTTACATATTTTTATCTATCTATAGCTCAAATATACCTTCTTCCATCAAAACAAAATTCACACCATACCAAACAAAAAAAAAAATAAAGATAATATCAAGGTTATGCAATTAAACACTGAGGGCTTCGAAAATAACTATCATAACATTGAGTTGTACTCAAGAGTTCTTTTCAAAACGTTTTTTCTAAATCTTGCTTATTACAGATCCCTAAGAGCACGTATGACAATTTCTTGGAGGCTAACATGTATGATCAGATTTAACAAATATTTACATGTATCCATGCATTCAAATGCATCATTGGATATCCTCTATACACTTGTTCCAAAAACAATAATGTATTATTCTTTTGTTTCAATAATAAATGTTTTTTATATGTCATTCAAATGCAAATTGTTTCTGACATTTCTAACTTTATGCACATAGGCATATATAGATTCTTGTTTACATACCAAATTACATGTATACATGTACACATCAATGCTTGCATAAATATAATTATATGCATGCATTGCTAATAAATAGTTTATTTTTCCTGTTTTCTTTCATTTGATACTGCAAATGCAAGTTGACTCTCATTGTTAACATGGAGTTGTATTCAAGAGTTCTTTTCAAAACATCTTTTCTAGATCTTGTTTATTACGGATCCCTAAAAGCGCAGACGACAGTTCCTTGAAGGCTAAATTGTATCATCAGATTTAACAAATATTTACATGTATCCATGCATACAAATGCTTCATTACATATCCTTTATACACTTTTTCAAAAAACACTAATGTATTATTGTTTTGTTTCGATCATAAATGCTTTTTTTTTAATGTTTCAAATGCAAATTGTTTCTGACATTTCTAACTTTATGCACGCAGGCATATATTGATTCTTGTTTACATACCAAATTACATGGACACATGCACACATCCATACATACATAAATGTTTACATGGCTCCATATATTTATGCATTTCCTTGATATATGCATTCATGATAAGTAGTTTATTTCTCCTGTTTTTTCCCATTTATTATTGCAAATGCAGCTTGAGTCTCATTGTGCTTTGAGACTCATTCATATACCAACGATGATTTCCACTCTTATATGCATTATGTGCACATCGATTCATGTATATATGCATACATGTATACATACATTCTCTCTCAATAGTTTTATAGTAGAAAAAAACCTAAAAGGTATAATTCTTATCACTGTATACTTTTAATGCAAAGTGCTATAAACATGTGAATTATTAAATATTTCTTATCACTATATACTTTTAACGCAAAGTGCTATAAACATGTGAATTATTAAATATTTCTTATCACTACATACTTTTAATGCAAAGTGCTATCAACATGTGAATTATTTTAGTCTAGCTACATTTTATCTTGGGTAATATCGTTCTTTATATCTTTGCAAAATATTTTTTGTTTAATATATCTCTACATTCCTTTTCTAGTGATTCAACTAAGAATTTATTGTAATATTTATTTCAATTATTGTAAATTATTTTCTTCTTCTCATAAAATGAACGAGTCATGTAAAAATGCATATTTTTAAAGTGCCTGGGCACTTGTTTTCCTAAATTCTTGCATATGAAATTTAATGCTTTAGAAATATTCATACATCAAAACTTTGTTCAAATTAAAATGATGGATGTTAATGTTGAAATTGAAATAATGGATACATAACGTTTATTAAAAAGTAAATTTAAAAACTATCCATTGCTCATAAGTAGTTTATTTGTCATGTTTTCTTTCATTTAATACTAAAAATGCAAGTTGAGTCTCCTCGTGCTTTCAGACTTGTTCAAATGCAGAGGATGCTTTTCACTGTTCTATGCATAATGTGCACGCAGATACATGTATACATGCATGCATGTATGCATAGATGGCTCGACCATTGTTACAAATGTTTCAGGTTATTTGCATTTAATAATTTAAACAAAATAATAATACATTTTTCCTTCCTAAATAAGATCATAAAGGATTATTTTTGTTCCAAATGTATACATACACACATAAAAATACAAGTATTCATTGGTATATCTATAAAAAACTCCACGTATCCATGCTACCCATAAATACAATATCACATGCATCCATCCACACATGTCAACTGCTCACATGTCTCTATGGACCACATTGTCCATGGACCCTACACATTTCACGCATTAATGCACCATTGCAAGTTATTTCAAACTTTCCTAGCTAAATTTAATACATTTATATTCCTATCTCCTATCTAATTACTTTTCCTAACTCATAGCTAGATACTTTTTACCTCTCGGCAGGAACTCGACGCTTGCGTCACTTGTTTAATATTGCTCTAATTGCTAAAGAATCGATGTTTGAAATAATATAGCTTTGACAATAAAATGCAATGATGTCGTTTAATCACAAATTGCATTCCATCATTTATGGGTAACACATAGCTCCACTTAATACTTAAGTTTTGAGTATTTAAACTTGCGTGCCCTCTTTCCCGTTTTAAAAGGGTAATGGACATCTTATAATAAAAGGAATAAACATTCTTCTTGCCATAAAAAGACATGTTTCATTTAATGCCTATAGACTTGGGAATATTATAACTTTCCATTGATTCTTCATGAAAATGCATGTGATTTAAAATAAGAAAAGTTTAAAAATAAAGAAAAGTGGGTTAAGAATATTCCATCCCTTAAGATAAACTTTTTCCTTATTAGGGATTATCTATGGGTTAATTACATGTGAGAAAGAATAATTTCACTTATTTATATTATTTATCATTTAAGTGGGTATTTTTAGAAAATAAATAAATAAATGAAATTCATGTATGTATATATATAATATTATAATTTAATTGCATTTCTAGGATAATTATGATATAGATATATACGTGTATATATTACGATATATTGTATGGTTATAAATAAAGGGATGAAAAAGGGATTGGCATATTCAGTTATGTAATTGGCGAATGTTTATAAATTGACACTAGTGGGTTTTGTGTTGAATAGTAATTAAAGAATGAAATTGTTGTGTGTAAATATACATTTTGATAGTTAAGATTTACTCTACAACTAAAATATATCGATTCCTCTTCTTGATGGCATTTTGTAATTATGAAAATTAAATACAATATGATATCATTTCTTTTATAATATATTTATATAGGTATGCATATATTTTATATATTTATTATTATAAGTAATTAGGAGTTGAGTATGTTTCTTTTGATATAATTCTTCTGATATTATTAGGCGATTTATATATCTAAAAGTACATTTAAAGATTGAATCTTGATTAGTTAATATATTATAATCATAATATTATATATGCTTGTAATGTATTGAAGTGATAGGAAAAAGGATATGGTTGTCTTGTAATTTAACGACTTTATTAAAAATAAGTAGAAGAGTTCATTAGTGAAATGGATTTAATTGCATTAAGATAGGTTACTTGATTTATTGTCTTAAGGTGAATAGTAGGCGAATTGGTGTTAGGATTGAGGAGGAATTTTGTTAAGAAGAGAGATAGAATGTTATTAATAGAGAATTGTAAATAGATGATATATGTTAGGGTAAGCATCTTTTGACCTTAGATTCTGAGGTTTGACTTTTTTTATGTTGGGATATTTGAGTGGTTTCAATTGTTAGATTTATTCATATCAGTACATGAGTTGTGAAGGTTTTTCCATAGTTATGGTACATTGGTGGATAAATAAGGAATTTTAGTAAATATGAAAATAATGTCACTATTGGATGTATTTCTTGTTGATGCTTATTGGTTTTGTTTAAGTTGTTTTTTAGTCATAATATTAGCTTGCTAGGGCATCATGTGTGGAGAAAATTGAGGTCTCCCTTGGATGTCCTATTGGCTAATTTACTTGTGGTTGATTTTGTATTGAATTGATTATGTAAGGGTTGCTTGAACTGAAAACCTTGTTGTTGGTTGGGTATTGTTTCGATGTTTGGAACTCTATGTTTGATTTTTGTTATTATGGTGGATCTTGATTTATATTTGATTTTGATTATTGCCTTGTATGGAAGGAGCCCGTTTGTGCCCAAAAAGGTTATTGTGAAGAATTTGATCTTTGTGATTAATTATGTAATGAGTTGATTTTGTTAGCTTTGAGTGAGTTTGAAGAACTCGTCATGTTGTTGCCACACTTACTCTACTCTCATCGTTGTGTGATTGTGGATATTATATAGAAATTTTGTGGGCCCTGATGTGAATCTTCCCTTTGTGTTAATTTTGATTGAGGGGACTTTATGCAATGGCTTTCTTGTATAGTCATATTTTGGGATGGTTGGGAACCCGAGGAGTTGAATTTCCTTCGGTAGAAGTTTGTGGATTTTCAGTATTTTAGACTTCCAGAGGCATTGGAGAAAACTTGAATTATATTGTTTTTCCATGGTTGGACCTTTGTGATTCATTGATCCTATTTTTTATTTTGAATTTTGTGGGTGGACCTCCCTTGTTCTTGTTTCAATGATATGGAATGGGTTTACGAGATGGTTCTTTCCTCGCATGTTGTGAGTTATGTATACGTTGATTTTGTTTATGTGAGATGAGGTACATCCCTTGCTTATATTTAGTTTTGGTGTCGTAGGGAGAGTGGCTCTTCATGGGGGGCGATGCACAAAGGGGCTGTTTGGATAACCCATGGAAGATTTTCTTAATCAAGTGATAATATAATTAATTAACTAGTAGGTTGGGTAGATAAACACTAAACAAGATTAATTATGAGCCTCACCCATACCATTAGTGCTTTCACAGACTAAGGATGGGATGAGAAGACCTGGTTGGTAAGATCACTGCCTTGTCCTCACGAAAGGTAAGTGGTTCCGCATGAGTCACCCTATGGAGCGGTCACCTTGAGATAGGCAGCTTGGATAACCATAGATGGAGGCGGTACCTTGTGATAGGTTGCCTGGAAAATCCATGTAAGGCCATGCAATGACACTCTCCTACAGTACCTGTTTATCTTCCTTTATTTGGTAGCCTTTGGAAGTGTTGTTTGAATTGTTGTTGTTGAGGCAATTGGTTCTTGGTGATTGTTGTTGAAGCCTCCAAGTTCTATCTTTTAGTGTTGTATACATGCCTCATGGCAACTTGATTGATGTTAATGAAAGGTGCCCTTGATATTTATTGTTGGTTGATATTGCGATTTTATTTGAATGCTTAGATCCTATTGTTGTTGGCACCTCTTATGGTTATTTAGTGTTGAACTATAATCTTGACATTTGGTTATGTTGGATTTTTTATTATTTTTCTTTGGCTAAGTGATGCAATGTTGTGGTTTGTTATCTTGTGTTGATGATATCCTTGTTATGGAGTCTGGTTTTCTATTGGTTAGTTTGATTGTTTTGGATTGTGGTATGGGGATCTTTCTTGTCAACTCCTAGCATGGGGGGTGGACTTTTGGGTCCACGTGGTTGGGTGGAATGTGCTATGCACCCGATTGGGTCCCCAGCCAAGGATCGAGTTGTGCAGATATGTGCCTCTTGTGGTGACTCCAAAATTGTACTCGAGTCGGAGCCGATCTTGTTACTTTGTATTCACCCTTTCAGTTGTATTAATCTATCTTATTGTAATGTTCCCATATATGTTGAGGAACACATCTGTATCACTATATCTCTTATGCGATGTAACTTTTATTATCATTGAAATGGTTGTAACCTTTGACCTTAATTTATGATCTTTGATGGATGTTTGTCATACATGAAATGTATATTAATACTTGGTACTTTTATGTGTTAACGTTTCATACTATGTAATTCTTAATGGTGTTGTATCTGTGGAAATATTTGTGATTATGTTCATAGATGTGATGGATGGTCTATAAATTATGTTGTGGATGTATGATTGTCGATTAGTAATTCTAAATAATGGTTAAGTGGAATACTTGTAGTTAGTTAAACATTGTCTTGGTATGGGTTTACATTAGTAATGCTGTCATGTGAACCCAAGAGGACGTGGTTTATGATGTATATGTTTATCTGCAAAGTATGTGTTGGTTGTTCATGTTCATCATATGTATTGTTCTACTTTCAAAAAAAAAATATTATGCTTTTACTGTAAGTTCTATAGTTTTCCTTTGGGGTTCGCGCGGTGGGGCATTACATGCATGCTTCTACAGTGTAGGCTCTTGCCCTGGTTAATATGAGATGGGGTCTGCTGTGTGATACAAAAACTGAATCATTAAAGAGTTTGGAGTTTTGGAGGAAGGTTTTGGGTGATTCACTTTTCTTCTCTATTGTTAATTTGTTAAATTCAATTCATGTTCTACTCAAACAACCAGTTGATGGCCTCAACTAATGTTACAAAAAATTTAGTAATGAATTGTGTGACATGTGACATGTCTATATTTTATTGTACAACGTAACAGTTCTTGTAATATGTACTTTGTGACTAGTTTTTTGTGACGGTCAGTGGATTTTTGGCCATTGGCCATGTTGGTTATGTACTATGTACTTCAGTCTTTAGCAATAGCTACTTAAATTAAAATTATTTTCATGGCTCCATTATTGTAAATCCCTTTTTCTTTGATCAATATAAAAATGTTAAATGTGGCTTTTAAAACTAATAGTAATTATCAACATATAGTTATGATCATAAGTGAGCGAAATTTATTGTGACTTATTAGTGGACATTGATAATGATTAAGGTAAAATGAGACATTTAATTTCTCTTTTCAATGTGTCAAAGTACTCTACCTTTCATTTATTCTATTGAAATTCTCAATTTGGTTGTGGTACTAGGCGACGGTGTGGATTAATGCCATATGAATATCCAGAGTGATTGATTGGATAGATTTATATTGAAAACTACATGATGTACTGTAGAAATGTAGATGATGATGCCAATAATCCAATGATTTTGACAATCGATAGCTTGCGTGGCACTGCCGATTTTGACAATTGACAACTTGTTAGCTTGAGGTATAGTTTGCAACTTTGCATGTAGCTAGCTTGAGGTACCGATTAAGTTGGATTTTTGGTTTGTGTGAATCACAATTATTACTAGTCAGTAGTAACTATACACAACCTCACATGTGACGTGTGAGGTGTACAAAGGACCAGGCTGGTAGTGGCAATTTTGGTGGCACTTTTGGCCCATAAATAAGGATAGTGAGCACAGCTAAAATCATTCATTGAATTGTCATAAGGGTTTTCATTTTGTAGGGTTAATAAATTAATAAGGATTTAGGAAGAAGATGATGCAGTATTATTGGGGATGCTCTAAATTCTCCTACCTCTAGTTATGTAGTTATAGAGTAAAAGACCAATTTCCTTCAAGTTTAGAATGGGTGGAATTGGAAAGAAGTTGATTTGGTTCACCTGACTTCTCAGACAAGTTTTGAACCAGGATGAGGAGCTCTGATGGACATAAGTGCTATCTCGATGCATGGAGGCTGCAGGTAGAAGATGGGAGCAATTTTACTACCTCTCATCATCTGCATGGTTTCCCAGACAATTCCCATGCATTTATTTTTAATGCTCATCTTCTGCATGGGAGCAGTTTTACTACCCCTCATTGTCTGCATGGTTGTACAGGAGAGTCTCTTGCATTTGTTTTAAGACACCATGGCCTACCAGGCAAGCCCCATGCATTTATTTTCAGTGCTCATCTTCTGCATGGGAGCAATTTTACAACCCCTCATCTTCTGCATGAGTTTGGTTTTGAAAGGGGCTAAGTACATTTTGTATCTTCACAACTCCCATTTTCCCCAGTTTGATTGGGCCCCCTTTCCCCATGCATTTATTTTTAGAGCCCATGGTTGACCCGACAAGTCCCATGTGTTTATTTTCAAAGCTCATGGTTGACCTGGAAAGTTCCATTTATTTTTAGAGATACATGTATCACATTTACGTTTTCAACTATTCACGAATGGTCCAGCAGAAGCTTGGCGCTTGCACTTACATTTGTATTTATACTATGTAATAATGTGACATTGTAATTCAGTTGTAATAAAATAAATGGTTGTGCTATTAATGTGACATTGTAATTCATTTTATTAAGTCCTTTGTAAGTTCAATGCTATTAATGGTTATGCAATGTGCTATTAATGTGACGTTGTAATTCATTTTATTAAGGCCTTTGCAACATTAAGTTTCCAGCCCCTTGGCCTTGATGTCAATCCTAGCTTATTAAAGTTTAAAGAAAATTTAAAACACATGTTTTATGTTCATTATTTATATCATAAATTACTCAACCATTCGATGAACATTTGATGTATGGTTGTAGTTGCATTTTGGAATGAAATGCACAAAGTGCTAGGCTTGCGAACTTAAACCTCCAGAATCACCTTATAACCGTTAGATTAACAAAGATCAACAATTTAGAATTTGTTGTCAATGTAGGAGTAAATCATTAATGGCTTGTTTTAAATGTTGTCAGCCATGTACTACCTAATTGTGTACTGTGTAGTCCATAAGTAACGAGTAGATGTTTCGGTGTCATTCACTTTAATATTAAAAAAAACATTACTTTCTATTGCTAAGTGATTTTATTTTGAAGTTAGAGGATCAACACACGGGGGGATTTCAGTCTTCAGTTTGCTCATTGCAGTGCACCACCCTATTCTGGGTTCCATTGTTCCACTTCCAACAAAGCCATTCTAGTAACCCAGTTTCAAGTTTCAACCCAGTTTCAACTTCAAGAATCAAAATTCAAAATCTGGGTAAGTTAAAGAATTCTTGTGGCTACGTTTCATCGCTTGACGTTTCTTAAAATCTTATTTTGTCAAAATTTGAAGTTTAGGTTTAGGGTTAAGAGGCTTAAGAATTAAGAAAAATTAAGGACTAATAGGGAATTCACAAATTTCACATTGTTGATTGTATTAGCATGTCTACTACCAGTACCACTAGAGAAATGCCAGATAAAAAAATACATTATGCAAAATTGTTTAAAACTCCAGGTTTCACTGATGAATACCATGATATTTATGATCCTAAAACCTATGGTAGGCGTACCTCATAACTTATATTTTCATTCAAGAATAAGGCTGCAAAGCAAATGTAAGTTAATAGTATTAGTGCACCGTGGGTAATTGGATTAGGGCGCATGATGTTACATGATGTTTTCCCTTGCCCATAATTTATCATTGTTTGTGCCCTAAATTATGATGATAACAAAAGAGAAATTGTTAATAAATATAGAAAAGAAGAATTATTATCCATTAATGCAAAAGAACTTGGAAAAGTGTTGGTGTTGGGGTTTACAACCGAAGAATTTGGAAATGTCCACATTGACCTAGAAAAACTTTTTTTTTTTACCTAGAAAAACTTGCTAGTGAAGTAGTGGATGAAATGGAGAAAAATTATTTCTTAAATGGAATAGTTCAGGATAGAAACAAATTGAAAGGTGATCATAAGCCTCCTTATGATTTGAATATTTTTAAACCATGGGTTCAGGATACTATTTCCATGCTAGCATTTTGCCTCAGACTGGATAGCAATTTGGAAGTGGGTGCAAGCCTCCTTGAAATGGTATATAATATCCATTATCATGTTTGACATGTCAAATATAATTTTATTGGGCACATTGTAGAATCCATGCGTAAACAATTTTTAATGATTAAAGGAGGTTCCACCAAGACATTTAGGTTCACAACCTACTTGTGCTATCTTTTTCTATTCAAATTTAGAGGAATGTTTCATACCAACAAGCTTCAGATTTATCCCTATAGTAATGTTGAGGAAAAGAAAATGGCTCCAGTATATGAATGGACCACTATGATAAAGACACATGATTCTCAAAGGAACTACAATCATTTTGTAGACTACTTTTTGGCTCCATTGCATCAAACAATTACAAATACTCCAATGCCTAGATTGCCTATGTCATGTAGAAACTGCATTCAACTAGGAAAAGAAATACAATTGGATGATTGGTACTTAATGGAAAAATATATTGTGCTAAGATTTTATGGATCGGAAGTACAACCATACAAACTTCTAATACATGTGACAAAAAGGGTTTTTTCTTTGGAATATGTAAGGCAGATGCAGAGTATCGATGAAAGACACTTTAGTGGTCATGGGAAGAAAACCTTATTTCCTTCTTTACCTTTTTCATGTGGAGTGATCACATTCGAGAGAAAAGCATTTAGTGTGGCCCATGATCTTTTGAATTTTTTTGATTTTGATGCTATTTGTCACTGGCAGTATGATCCATGTGACACCATTAAATCAATGATTGTGCTCAGCAAGAATGCTGAAAGTAGAATTCAACATCAAAGTAAACCCTTGCTTGAAAACTTGAGAAACAAGGATTCTTGGGATGAGGTCAAAGTATCAATGGAGGAAAGTGCTGTTGAGAATGGTATTTCTTTTGAACAATTGTTAGCAAAAATTATGGCATTGCATCGAAAGACAATTAGGAGGTACAACAATTTTTATGAAAAAAGTCATAAACCATCTAGTAGAGTAAAAATGCCAGATTCTATAGAGAAGGAAGTTATAGAAAAAAATTGGTCACGATCAAAAATTATTTCCTTTTGGTCTACGAGGAAGGAGCTAGGTGATCCAAGAGCTCTTGCAGAGTATGGAGATAATGAAGAAGATCTTGAGTTTAGCAAATTATGGAATATAAAGCATCTAGATGAACATGAAGATGAAGAAAGTGATGATGAATCTAATGATGATAGGAAGAAGAAAGCCATGTCAATTTCAAACTTGGTTTAAGTGAGGCCACAAAAGAATCATTTACTATAGGAACAACCATAGCTAAAAAAATGGGTTATGAAGGTGGTCCTTTGGGGTCCCAAAGACAAGGCCCTTGGATGGTAACATATGTAGAGCATAGAAAACTAGTTGATAAATCTAGCCTTGGGGTTGGAGGTGAAAAAGTAGGCCTAGGGCATACAAATCAATTTGTTAGAGCTTCAAATCCTCATCCTAATGGTCAGACATAATCACAACATGTGCTACAACAAAAAATTACACACAAGAGGCAAAAAAAACAATATACCACAAAAACACTAGGTGATCAAGGCATACAAAAGAGGCAAAGGGTTTTGACAGGTTCAACTCCAAGTCACACTACTAGTGGATCCACCACAAAGGAGTTATTTCCAAGCACTCCCCAAATGCCAGCTAGTCTAGCTGTGACATCATTAGGAACTGCAAGTACTTGTATTCCTTCGCCATTCGAGCATTCCATTGTTCCTGCATCCTTGGGTTTTGATTACATTGAAGAGTTTACAAATAAATCAGAATTGAATTAAAAAAAAAGAAGCAACTGATGGAGAGTGCGTCTGCTCTAAATTTAGAGCCTGCAACAACCATGGTATTACCCACCTTTGACACAAGTAAAGAAATCATGGAGTACACAATTCTTGTTCCCATAGTTCAAAACAAACCAGCAAATCAGATGGATCCATTTGAATTCGAGGTGAAAAATTTTCAATTGAATTTTTCTAGACTCAAAAATACTTACAAAATTAATGTATCAAGGAACAACAATGAATTGGTGTACACATCATTGCTAAAACAAGATAGAAAGAAAAAAAGGTTGCAGACTCAAATTGAAAAGTTACAGGCAGACCTAACAAATGAGAAAGCAAAGAGGAAAGCAACATATAACAAGAGCAATGAATTAGAAAAAAAGAATTAAAAAGTTTGCCTCTACATCAACAAGCAAAGAGGATAAGTAGAATGAGACTACAGTGAATGAATTGAAGCAAAGGCTAGATGAGAGAAACAAGAAATATGATGAGGAAAAATCCACTTCAGAAAAATTAAGACTAAGCATTGCAAATGGAAATGCACAGTAGGAACAAAAATTGGAGGAGAGAAAAAGAAATGAAAGATTGGAGGAAGAGTTGATGAAGCAAAAAATGAAATTAAGTCTTGTCAAAATAAGTTATCTACATTTTGTAGAGAAACAATGAGGCATATGAAACAAAAAATCTGGGATGAAATAATGTAGGGGATTGATCATTTGTGTGACATGTTTGAATTGATTGATGCTATCAAACAACATCATAATAAGCTCAAAAAATATTTAATGGACAACAAAAATGTGCTGGCATTACAGAAATTAGCAAATCAAATTCAACAAATAGTCTACAAAGCTAGTGACAATGTTTTGAAATCAAAAGGGATTACTAATCGGCTTGCTACATCAATGACGTCATCTATCATTGAAAAGTGTTTGAGAATGCATGAAATAGAGGAATATTTGCATTTGGCTATAGACAAGATGAAGAAGGTGGATGAAAAGGTAAGGAACTTCATAGAGCTTGGTTTGCTAGAGGCTTTTGACACAAATGAGCAATTCATTGGAAATAATGATTTCAGAAAGAAGATGGAGGATGGAAGGAAGATTGATTTGGACCAGTTTCCTTAGAACCCAGATGTGGTGACCTATTTGGATTCCATCAAACCATTGCTAACCCTAAATGCAAAATTGACTGAAGAATCCAAGATAGGTCCAATTTGAATCATGAATTGTTAACAAATCTTCAAGTCAAACGAAATCAGTTAGAACAAATGAAAATTCCAACACCTGACGAGTGGAAGCTGCTAGAAAAGATGATGCAGTGATTTAATTTTTGATAATACGAGTTTCCAAGTTCCAACTCAGCTCTATGCAGAGTTGTCTTTGAGCAAGATTTTGCATTGCCAATGCCTCTATGTATTCCTTCATGTGATAATCAATTTAAAAGCTCAAATTAAGATTTCTGTAATGTGTTGATGTTCAATTATCTGTATTATTTATTATATCATTTGAAGAAAAAGTCTGGTAGTGGTTTCAACTTTTAGATATACTTTAAATGATTGCTGATGTTCATTGTTGTATATGCTACTAATACTATTGTTAATATGTTATTAATCTAATAAGCATTGAGTTGAGTGATGAATCGTTGAGTACATGCTGAATTTTTACTTTTAACACAATTAAAATATGAACTATAAGGCGATTTTAATTCCAGACATCCATAATCTTAGTGAAATTGCATTACAATTCACACATCAATACTCAATCTCCATGACTACTTATCAGATCCACTAAACATTTATATGAATTCATGCTTTAATGATTTAATCAAGGTACTTTAACTGGTTCATTAAACTAGAGCCAGAATTAAAGCATACATCAATGCATATTGCATAATATTAATGACAGAGAAGATTAATGAAAGATCATTGATCATATTTCATTAATAATTCATGTAAAATGTTACAGTTGGAGAGACGACATACTCAAAATAAGGGAGAAAAACAAGCTTAGTCGCTAGTCCTCAAAGTTTTATAACTTTGTCGTGGAGTTCTAAATTTTCATAACTTCTCAATTCCCCAACTTGGTTGATGGTTCACTTTGTTGAGTTGCAAGTCTTTTTTGGTCATATTTCTAGTCGGTGCTGGTGGGTCGGAGGTTTCAAAAAATTTGAAACTTCAAACTTTGGTTCTAAGGTTCCAAGTTTCAATGACCACACGACATTATGGACTTATCTTGCCTTTCAAAGGCGCCGTCATCTAACACCCCATTGAATGTTATGTACAGACTAATATAAAATATAAAATATAGTATAAAATATAAAATATCACAATTTCATGGAATACAACATAAAATATCATCAACTGCAGTTTGACTTTGGAATATGATTCATGAAGTGCAATATAAAATAAAATATCATGAATTGCAATGATTCACAATTTCATTGAATACAATATAAAATATCATCAACTACAGTATGGAACAATGGAAATTGATCCATGAAGTGTAGTATAAATACTTAAAAGCTTCTAATTCTCTTCCATTTCCCAAATGGATTCAGGGTCCTCAAACTGGCGTTCATCATCAAATAAAGTAAAAGAGTCATCTTGAATTTGATTCCAAGTCTGCTCTTCATTCTCTTCGGCCTGTGTCTCAAATTCAACATTCATTGTGTGATTTGTGTCAATTTCATCTATCCCAATAGCACTACCACTGCCACTAGTACCCGTGTTTGGAATTGGAGTGTTGCACAACCCGGTCCTTCTTCTTTCACATGTGAACCTCCAAATTGCGAGTGCCCTTTCAAAAGGAAAATTAGAGACATTATACACAGTTCCTTTCAACATCAAGCAATTTTCCAAATTCTTTTCTAGTTTGTTTCTTAACTTTGATTTCAAAAATCCCAATGTACTGAAAACTCTCTCATCCTCCACCGACCCCAATATCATTGTTTGACATAAATCAACAAGTTTGAAATATTCTGATATTGAACCATGCAATATTTCACTCTGACCTAAGTTTGTCCAAATATTTTTTATTGATCCCGGTTCAAAGACTTTCTCCTTGCCCATGGATTTATTTTGGTCCCTCATAGCTATTGGAAATCTCCCAGATTGTTTTCTAAGCTTAGCTTCATTTAAAATTCCTTTTATTTTCTACTCATCGTATGTTACACTTTTCAAAAATTGTTCGATCAAGATTTTTACTTGATCATGAAAATATTTTGGGTTCTCTCAATTTTCCCAAAATTGAGGATACACAATACCCATGGATTCAAGTATTTCATGTTGAGGGAATCTTTCACATATCTCTAAGGAAAGCGATTTTGTAATTTCCTTAAAATTATCACCAACAGATTTAAAAATTCCTTTAAAATCTTCCTCCTTAATAGCTACTTCTCTGCTAGAGCGCCTATCTATCTTACAATGGTACATTGGTATCTCATATCCACGTACACAGATACATAAGTGCCTACTTGCATTAAACTATAAATAATTATTAGGATTATTCAAATTATTGACAGATTTAACAATGTCTTTAAAATCTTCCTCCTTAATAGCTACTTCTCTACTAGAGTGCCTATCTGTCTTACAATGGTACATTGGTATCTCATATCCACGTACATAGATACATAAGTGCCTGCTTGCATTAAACTATAAATAATTATCGGGATTATTCAAATTAGTAATTTTCTGCTACATGAAATAATTTGGGCCATCTTGTGTTAGCTCTAGATATAGATGATTGAGGGCCAAACATGTATGTTTACGTAGATTGGAATATTCATTAATATACATAGTTCTGTCTTGGGATTTCTTCACAAGATTGTTCATCTCATCTAGCATGGGGAGAAGACTAGCTAAAGCCAAGAGTGTCTCTATATCGCTTAACCTATGTAAGAGGTCAGGAGCTTTGTCTATTGTACTATGATGCTCATACATCACTCCAACCAAGGATTGATATTCTGAAAGAAATCGTTGCGCTGGTCCATGCAGGGAGATCCATATGGTATTGACATCCTTGAGAAGCTTGTTTCCTAGTGTTGTTCCCTCAACAAAATTTTGAAATTCTGTGAAACGTTTGGGACTTCGGTAGAAGTATGTGTGGATCTTGCAGACTAGATTTTCAACTTTTGATACCGTAGGAAACTTGCTTACAATTTTGAATGCTAAATTCATTTTGTGGGCCATGCAGTGAATGCCAAGCATGTATGGTACACAAGTAGTTTGTAACTTTATGCAAACACCAGTCCTTTGACCTTGCATCACTACAGCTCCAACTCCTACACACACCAACTTTTTGGTAGTTGTCAACTCATCCATACCTATAATTTCATTCAAATATTTCTTGACTAGTTCAAATATATTTTGTGATGTTGAAATATCCTTCATTTTATGAACACAAAGAAGATGAGTTTTGCAAACATGTTGTTCTATAGTATGCAAATGCATATAGACCCAAGAAGTATAGTCTACCACAGTAACTTCATCTAAAGATAATGCAATGAAATTTGACCCTTTTATTTTATCCTTTAAATCTTCCTTTTCAACTGCAACAAGATAGTTTTCCCATTCCCATCTAACATTTACTAACCAATGTGACAAGGGATAGTGAGGAACATTCAAAAAAGATAATAAACCAGAATATTTTGGGTAGTTTGTCATAGGACACTCTTTGGAAAAAATATGGAAAACAACACTCGCTTGAATAGTTTTTGACATATTTGCTACTTCCATTGATTTTCCAAATTGAGCCTTAAGTGTACCTTTACATGCAGCAATGTTCGACATTATTTTTTCATGCTCTTCATAATCCGTGACATACCTAACATGAAGACATTCTTCCTTTGATTTTCATTGTACGACTGATTGTTCCTTTCCATCTATGATTTATTTTTCATAAAATTTACCGATATGCTTTTCTATAGTGTCAATCTTTAGCTACAACATCTTGGCTCTTCCACATTTCCAACTACAAATCTTACATTTGGCCAATGTTTCCTTTTCAATATCATTTTCATTGTCAATCCCCACTGGTACCATGAATGGGTACTTTGACAATCAAACAAGTTGAAAATTCCTTGTCATTTCCCACTCGCACCCCATTTTTTATTTTCTTATTTTCTTGCTACCAACATCATCATCCTTATCCAAGTCAATTATCTCATTCTGGCTAACCAAGCCCATGGTATCCCTTGGAACATCTTCTGTGGTATTGCCATTCTGATTTGATACATTTAGATTTAAATCAATGAAAATATCAACTTGACCTTCTGGTAGTAGTGAGGTATTGTGAATGCTACCAATATTTGGTGGAAGAGTTGATGATGTAGCTCCATCTTGACTTGATGGATCGGAAGCTTTGGCAATTCCAAAGTAAGACTGTATGGTACATCTAAGTTTTTGGCATTTTGATGGTCTCCCAGTCTCTTCACCACCTTGAGGAGTGGCAAGAGTCTTTTAACCACACTAAGGAGCCTAAGGAGTGGCAGGAGTCTCTTCACCACCCTAAGGAGCAGTAGGAGCCTTACCCTTGCTGCTCGAGTTGCTCAACATATTGATCTCTGACTCGCTTGACATATTCATCTCACTTCGAATAAAAACTGGAAAAAATGTCTTCTTGTTTAAGGACAAAGAATAATAATATAGATACCATTCCCTACTCAATATAATCTTTAAGAATGAAGTAAGAATGGAAAAGAGGTAAAGAAAACTTATTATTATAACTAATAACACTATGAAGAAATGATCACTCACCTTTAAGTCTACATTTTCGACTTTTGCTAACTTCTGAATCGAGAAGTAGAACCTCAGAACCGAACAAAATGTGTAAGAATAAATGACACTTTCAATTGTATTTATATCAATCCATGATTCCATATTTGGCGAATTCCATGGGATTTTTAAATGGTATATTAAAAATTTGGCAAATCTCGTGTGCTTATACAATGATATGTTGTAATTTTTGAGGTGAAATGTGTCCTTAAATATAATTATTTTTTAATGTTATTGGCAAAATAGGTCCTCATAAGCAACTATTTATAAATTTTAATTGGCGAAATGGGTCTTCACAAGCAACTATTTGTAAATTTTAATTGGCGAAATGGGTCCTGATACAATGTTGTTTTAATAGTATTGACGAATATGTAGGTGTTTTATTAAATACTTTCCGGATTCCAGGCAAAAATATTAGTTGGACCAATTGGAATGCATAGTTTGACAATGGTGAATTTCTTGCTTAAATATGCCTCATAAAAAAAATCATTGGCAAATGGACATGCATTGGACCTATAGTTCAAAAAATTCGGGCGATTCGGACACCCTGTTGGGTGCGAGAAATTTTCCAATTGGCGAAGATTTTCCACTAAATTTTTCCCTGCAACTGACCCTCAACCAGTTTCTAACAACTTTTCAAAAAGTTGACATTACAATAAAAAAAAAATTGTCATTGACAACATTGACAACAATTGAGTAATTTTTGCAACTTTTACACATGACACAAAACTTTACAAAATGACCCCAAATGATGGAAATTGGTAAAAAATAACCTTGTTTACAACACAAAACAAGACAAAAACTCAAACTTTGCCTCAAGTAGGCATCAGGTCTTGAGGGTGCTCCTACACCATTCCATTCGACCATTACAACCTATTTATGATTTTTACAGTCATTTACAATTGATTCCAATGATTAGAAACCATTTTCTTGATTGCATGTAACCATTACCTAATTTTTGACAACTTGCTAAAAATGCATGACAACTTTTCTTTCCCATTTGACAACTTTTTGTAACTTTTAAATCAATGACCCTCTAAGCACACTGATGTGGATTACAAGATTTCACATGGTCATGAATGACCTTAGGAAACTCCTAAACACACTAAAAAACTCCTAACCACACCAAGCAACTCCTAAAACCAAAATTACACAAAATACCAAAAGGGCAGAACAACATGACCAGTGGGGGCAACAATGTTTCAATACCCTCCAACACCTTTGATAACCCTGAAACATTCTTCAACAAACCAATCTCTCCAAATAGTCACTCGACATTTGGTACTCTTGTCAACTTTGGCAACATAGTCACATGGCCTATAGCACAAAAAAATGATGGAACAACATGGGCACATACCAAGTGAATGCAATTAGAGTCAAAAGGTCAATGGAATGGACTTCCAAGTGAATGTTTCCAAGACACTTCATTTGAAGCAAGGAGATTTCCAAATTTTCCAAGGATTTACATGTGTGGTAATAAATATTTTTTCAGTAACTTTTAGCTTATTTAGGTGAGACACTAGTTTTCACTCCGAGCTACGTTCAATTGACAAAATCCCTTATGAGTCCAAAGTATAAAATGACTACAATCTTCGACGGACTATTTCTCAGACATCATGATGCTTATAAACTTTTTGTCTGAGGCTATGGGATCATGTTGGACCCCTCTACAATAACCTCTCTCAGTTTTTGCTATCTTGGAGGCGTTTTCTCGTGGTGGCAACATTTCACTTGAGAAAAAAGTTATCAAATGCAAGTAGTGCAAAGTGGTGCAACTTTTATTCTGCAACTCGTGTGACCAAATAAACTATTCCAACACATCTGAGTGGGTAATTTTAGGCTATAAATGGTCTTCTTTTGCACCCAAACATGCCGAATCGTTCTGAGCTGCGTTCAGCTGACATAATCCCTTAAGTCTAAAGTGCAAAAAGGCTGCAAATCTTCAATGGGCTGTTACTCGAACACTGTGATACTTAGAAACTTCTTGTATGAGGCTATGGTATCGTGTTGGTCCCCTATACAATAACCTCTCTTGGTTTTCTCTATTTCAAATGTGTTTTCTCGTGGTGGTAATATTTTTTTTAGGGATAAAGGTTGTCAAATACAAGTAGTGCAAAGTTGCAAAGTGGTGCAACTTTTGTTCTACAACTCATGTGACCAAAAAAATTGTTCCAACGCGTCTAGGTGGGTATGTTTAGGTTAGAAATGGTCTTCTTTTGCACCCAAATGTACCAAATCACTTTGAGCTAGGTTCAACTGATAAAATCCCTTAACAGTCCAAAGTGCAAAATGACTGCAATCTTTGACGGGCTATTACTTGGACACTATGAAACTTAAAAAATTCTTGTCTGAGGCTATGGGATGGTATTGGGCCCCTCAACAATAACCTCTCTCATTTTTCACTTTCTCGAAGACGTTTTCCTATGGTGGTGACATTTCACTTGGAAAAAAAGTTGTCAAATGCAAGTAGTGCAAAGTTGCAAAGTGGTGAAACTTTTGTTCTGCAACTCATGTGACTAAACAAACTATTCCAATACGTCCAAGTGGGTATTTTTAGGCTAGGCATGGTACTCTTTCGCACTCAAACACTCCGAGTTATGTTCAACTGGCAGAATTCCTTAAGAGTCTAAAGTGCAAAATGGCTGCAATCTTTGACGGGCTATTACTCAGACACTGTGATGCTTAGAAACTTATTTTTTGAGCCTATGGGTTCAGGTTGGGCCCCTCTACAATAACCTCTCTTGTTTTTCATTATTTTGGAGGTGTTTTCCTGTGGTGGCAAATTTTGACTTGGAGAAAAAGTTGTCAAAGACAAGTAGTGCAAAGTTGCAAAGTGGTGCAACTTTTGTTATGCAACTCATGTGACCAAAAAAAAATTCTGACACATCCAGGTGGGTACGTTTATGCTAGGCATGGTCATTTTTCACACCCAAACATGCCAAATTGCTTTGAGCTGCATTCAACTGACAAAATCCTTTATGAGTCCAAAGTGCAAAATGGCTACAATCTTCAACATGTTACTTGGATATCGTGATGCTTAGAAACTCATCGTCTGAGCCTATGAAATTGTGTTAAGCCCCTCTATAATAACCTCTATTTATTTTTTCTACTCAGAGGCATTTTCCCATGGTGGCGAATTTTCACTTAAGGAAAAAGTTATCAAATGCAAGTAGTGAAAAGTTGCAAAGTGGTGCAACTTTTGTTCTACAACTCGTGTGACCAAAAAAATTATTCCAACATGTTCAAGTGGGTATGTTTACTCTAGGCATGGTCCTCTTTCACACCCAAACACACCGAATTGCTCTGAGCTACATTCAATTGGCAAAATCCCTTAAGAATGCAAAGTGCAAAATGGGTGCAATCTTTAGCATGTTGTTACTCAGATACCGTGATGCCTAGAAAATTGTTGTCTGAGCCTATACGATTGTGTTGGACTCCTCTACAATAACCTCTCTTGGTTTTCACTATCTCAGATACGTTTTTCCGTGGTGACAACTTTTTGCTTGGAAAAAAATTTGTCAAATGCAAGTAGTGCAAAATTGTAAGTGGTGCAACTTTCATTTTGTAACTCATGTGACCAAGTGAACTATTCCAACACATCTAATGGGTACGTTTATGCTAGAAATGGTCCACTTTTACACCTAAACAGGCCGAATCACTTCGAGCTACATTCAACTGACATGATCCCTTATGAGTCAAAAGTGCAAAATGACTGCAATCTTCAATATGCTATTACTCAGATACCATGACACTTAGAAACTTCTCGTTTGAGCCTATGAGATTGCGTTGGGCCCCTATAAAATAACCTCTTAGTTTTTGCTATCTTGGAGGCGTTTTCCCATGGTGGTGAATTTTCACTTAGGGAAAAAGTTGTCAAATGCAAGAAGTTGAAAGTTGTAAAGTAGTGCATCTTTTATTCTGCAACTTTTGTGACCAAACAAATTGTTGAAACACGTCTAGGTGGGTACATTTACACTATGCATGGTCCTCTTTCACACCCAAACATGCCAAATCACTTTGAGTTACATTTAAGTGACAAAATCCCTTATGAGTCCAAAGTACAAAATGATTGCAATCTTCAGCATGTTGTTACTCTGATACCGTGACACTTAAAAATTTCTCATCTAAGCCTATGGGATCACATTGGGACCATCTACAATAAATTCTCTTAGTTTTGAGGTATTTTGGAAGTGTCTTCCCGTGGTGGTGAATTTTCACTTGAAGAAAAAGTTGTCAAATGCAAGTAGTGTAAAGTTACAAAGTGGTGCAAATTTTGTTCTACAACTCGTGTGACCAAATGAACTATTTGAACACATTTGGGTGGGTATGTTTATGCTATGCATGGTCCTTTTTCACACCCAAACACTCTGAATCACTCTGAGCTACATTCAACTGGCAAAATCCCTTATGAGTTTAAAATGCAAAGTGGCTGCAATCTTCAGCATGTTATTACTTGGATACCGTGATGCTTAGAAACTTCTCATTTGAGTCTATGAGATCATTTTGTGCCCCTCTATAATAAATTTTCTTGGTTTTCATTATGTCAGAGGCATTTTCCCGCAGTGGTGAATTTTTATTTGAGAAAAAAGTTGTCAAATGTAAGTAGTGCAAAGTTGCAAAGTGGTGGAACTTTCATTTTGCAACTTGTGTGACTAAACAAACTATTCCAACGTGTCTAGGTGGGTATGTTTACACTAGGCATGGTCCTCTTTTGCACCCAAACACACCAAATTGCTTCGAGTTACATTCAACCAGCAGAATCCCTTATGAGTCCAAAGTGCAAAATGGCTACAATTTTTAGCATGTTGTTACTTGGATATTGTGACACTTAGAAACTTTTCATCTAAGCCTATGGGATCATGTTGAGTCCCTCTACAATTACCTCACTTGATTTTTGCTATTTTGGAGGTATTTTCACTTGGAGAAAAAGTTGTCAAATGTAAGTAGTAAAAAGTTGCAAAGTAGTACAATTTTCGTTCCACAACTCATATAACCAAATGATCTATTCTGATGCATCTGGGTGGGTACGTTTATATTATACATGGTTCTCTTTCACACCCATACATGCCGAATCACTTTGTGCTACATTCAACCGACAGAATCCCTTATGAGTCCAAAGTGCAAAATGGTTGCAATCTTCAACATGTTGTTACTCAGATACCATGATACTTAAAAAATTATTGTCTAATCCTATAGGATTATGTTGGGCCCCTCTATAATAACCTATCTCATTTTTTTCTATTTTTGAGGCATTTTCCCATGGTGAAGAATTTTCACTTGGGAAAAAAGTTGTCAAATGCAAGTAGTGTAAAGTTGCAAAGTGGTGCAACTTTTATTCTGTAATTTGTGTGACCAAAAAAACTATTCCAATGTGTCTGAGTGGGTACGTTTATGCTAGGTATGGTCCTCTTTCACACCTAAACACTCTAAATCGCCCTGAACTACATTCAACCGACTAAATCCCTTAGGAGTCCAAAGTGCAAAATGGCTGCAATCTTCAACATGCTATTAATCAGATACTGAGATTCTTAGAAAATTATCATTTGATTCTATGGGATTGTGTTGGACCCATCTACAATAACCTCTCTCAATTTTTGCTATGTGGGAGGCGTTTTCCATGGTGGCGAATTTTCACTTAGGAAAAAAATTGTCAAATACAAGTAGTGCAAAGTTGCAAAGTGGTGCAACTTCCATTCTATAACTCATGTAATCAAATGAACTATTCCAACACATCCTGGTGGATACATTTATGCTATTCATAGTCCTATTTTGCAGCCAAATACACCGAATTGCTTTGAGCTACATTCAACTAGTAGAATCCCTTAAGAGTCCAAAGTGCAAAATGACTGCAATCTTTGATGGGCTATTACTCAGACACCATGACACTTAGAAAATTATCGTTTGAGGCTATGGGATCATTTTGGGCCCTTCTACAATAATTTCTCTCGATTTTGGCTATCTCAGAGGTGTTTTCCTGTGGTGGCAACTTTTCACTTGAAAAAAAAGTTGTCAAATGTAAGTAGTGCAACTTTCGTTCTACAACTAGTGTGACCAAAAAAACTATTCTGACACATCTAGGTGGCTACTTTTATGCTAGGAATAGTCCTATTTCACACCCAAACACACCAAATCACTCTGAGCTACATTCAACTGGCTGAATCCCTTATGAGTCTAAATTGCAGTTGTTGTCACCGAATAGTGCACCTTTGTTGAGATGCAAAACTTAGCCTACTAGTGAAACATTTGATCCAGATATTCAATATCCATGATGTATGGTTTTTCGTGCTCTAGAGTTATAAAACATGATGTGGCAACAGTTATAGGACCATGTTTCCCAATGATTTGTCATATTATTTCACACATAGAAAATGGAAGGAGGTTTTTTAACTTATTTAAATGATGAATATGGGAGAAATGTGATAACTACACATGGGTGATGCATTCGAAAAACAAGCTTATATTGTTGTTCATACACATGTAATATCTTCAAAATATCATTAAAATTAACTCGTGCATTGATTTCATTTAATGAGATGTCAAGTGTTGTGATATTAGTAGATGCAAATAAATTTTGTTGGTTGGATCAACAACTATCATATGTTTTGATGCACATTCATACAAGTTCATAGAGGTATATATATATATATGCCCATGAGGTTTGAAACATCCGCTTGTTCTATAGATGCAAATGAAATGATTACTAAACTTTAGAATCAGAACCATTAGTTGTTGGATGCTAGCCTCATCCATAAATTAAAAGCAATGCATTTTGCTATGATATTTTTGTATGGGAAGGAGCTCTTACAATTGATTTGAAACCTTTTGGTGTTAAAGTCCTTGCCACTAGACAACAATAGAACTCAAGAAGCATGGATCATACACGCAAATACATGAAGTATACACATGAATGATGAAGAATACACATGAACACATGAATTATACATTGGAAGAATGAATCATACACGTGAATACACACAATATACATGAAGTATACACATGAATAAGTGAAACATCCATGTGAGTAAGTGAAGCACAAGTAATTGAAGCTTTGCAAAGGATACAAACCACCAAGAATGGGGCTTATTTACACAATACATGTTAGATGGAGCTTATTGAACAATCAACAGTAATTAATTAAGCATTAGATGTAAACAAAATCCATGCCTACAACATTCAAGCATACAATTTACACAATACACATGATAACATCATTCAAGAATGATAGTAGAAAAATAAGATTTTATTTTATCATAAAGTTGTAAGGCTATACAATGAAATATTGATAAAAGTATTTACAATATATCCAAAAAAGCCATACAAGCTTAGTACAAAAGAGCCATATGGACATAAAATGTCACATATATATCAATAGTACAAAACATATGTTCCAAAATGCCACATAGGCATACAACAAACGACCCTAATACATAGTCATTTCCCTCTAGGGGAAGGAAAAAGATCTCGTGCTACCTTTGAAATTCAGCTAGATGGAGTGCCTGTTGGTTCTCTTGTCTTTCGAACATGCTCACTAGTCCTCCTCTCTTCAATCTGGACCTTCAACTGATACAATAAAAAATAAAGATGTTAATACATAAAAATTGAATTGTGGAATGACATATAACAAAATATAATCATTTACTGCATAAATACAGTCATCATGCACATTTACAATATTACCACATCCATGATTTGGAGTGACAACTCCCTGTAGCAACCATCAAGATAGAAATTAAACTACATAAAAGTAATGTGAAAAATTTCTATAATAGACCATAAAAGAGCAAATACAATGTCAAATCGACTAATCTGTTGCATACCTATCTCAAAGGATCAAAACTGGCTATTGATGTAACAACTCCATGGTCCATCGTGCCACCAACATCACCAGGATTGTCTAATGCCAACAATTGCAAATGAAACAACATTTCTAACAGTAATATAAAGAAGTTTAGGTAGTCCCTTTATAACTGTCATAAATGAAAGAGTAAATGGTTGGCCTTAGTTGAGACTATAGTATAGTGCTTATAGATCACAAAATGGTGAAAGTACTAAGTCCATTGGGATAGTCCAAACTCTTGTAAATGTTAAAGTTCAGTGCTCATTGAGATTAAAATTGCATATTTTGATGAACTAATGTTAATGAGGGCATGCTGTCAACATAATGATAATGCCACAATGAAGTTCACATGAATGAAGTGAGGATTACTATGTTACTAGCAGCTTTCAAAGGGATAATGGAACATATGATGAATTAGGACATGTCTATGGTTTTACTATAGCACATGAAGTTGGTTGTTGAGGTGTGCAACAGTAATGGAGAAGACAAATTTGGTCAATAATAAGTGGAAGGAAAGATTTCTTCTAACGGTGTATAAGATAAAATTTGGATGGAGGTGCTATAGCATAGAAGGGATAAAGAGACAAGACTAAGAGGGGATAATGGAACATATGGTGAAATAATAGAGGGTACAATGGGATGGAAGTCGAATGTGAGAATGAAACATGGGATGGACCAAAATAGATTAATGGGATGGGCTAGGATGGGATAACAAAATATAGTGTGAACTATTAGAGGTTAATGGGATGGGATTAGGAGGGAATAAAGGAACATAGGGTGAATTAGGGAAAGATAGTGGGACAAGACCAAGAGGGGATTGTAGAAAATTAAAAAGTATTGATTGATATTATACATTTGATTTTGATAAATTAACAAAATTTCTTCCAAATTCACCTCAAATTAACCAATTAATTAAATAATCAATATTAGTTAGTTAATTCAACAAATTCAGCTATTAATCAAATAATTAAATTTACTGGATTAATTCACCCTTCTTCTAACTAATTATCATCATATTTAATTAAATCAAATTCCTCTAAGTCCTCTCATTTGATTAAATAAATCAAATCAAATGTCACAATCTCCTAACCAATCCAAATTAATTAATTCTTAATTAATTAACCTTAAATCACTTTATAATCATCATTAATAGATCTTCCAGCTTTTAACTCCTCAAGAGTTAAATCAACCCATGGTCAACTAACCAAGTTTCATATGAAAATAATTTCTATTAATTATTTAATTATTCTATTTATCCTCACAAAGGAATTTTCCAAGGAATATTCCTCTCAACAACCTCTCATTCAATTTCCCTCCTAGGGTTTTTAAAAATCTTTCACATCCACAATAAATTCTTGGTGCAACCATAGTAGGAGGGTCCTCAATAAGAACAATCTGAACCGTGCAACAAGAGTAACACAACAAAAGTGACACAAACTATGGAGGCAAATACAGATTAAAACATTCTCATTAACAAAAATCTTAGTTACAATCGGTTGACAACATCCAGGCTTACAGATTCAGTTCACGGGCCTGATACATGTTAAAAAATACAACATTCTTATATGCTCCTTAATGTGAGCTAAAATCTAACATTTCAAACCTAATATTCATTTAACTGCCTTCCTAGTGATCTATTGCAATGATTTATATCACATCTTGAGATCTAGAATCATCCGCGTTGGCCAAAGATTATTACAATCTCCAATGAAAGAAAATGTAATGTGTGCATGAATAGGTCGACCTCAAATTTGAATTTCTCCTCAACAGGTGCATAGGATGAAGTGTGGACCTAAATTAAGGTCAGGGAACACTCCATGGAACAATTCAAAACATACCATAAGGATCCGCAAGTTACGGGAATGATCCATGAGCGATCAAACTAGCCATTAGGTTTGAAAATTATTTTGGTGCCAGTTCGAGAAATTGCCACCAAATCCTGAAGCGATAACTTGCTGAAAAAAATTCCAATCGTGATCAAATCTTAGAATAAGGAAAATGAACATGTCCAAGATGAAAATGTAGATCCACAAGGTCTGGTGAGAAAATATGATGAATCCACCAATATGAACTTAGCAAGAATGGAATAAGAACAAAAACTGAAAGAAAATATTTTTGGTTGATGCAAGATTGCCAAGAACCAAGGATGCTCCTACATCAGACATTCAAGGTTATTTGAAAACTGAGTCCCTCACTTTGCTAGGGCTAAATGGAAACCAAGATGGTCTACCTTAGCCTGAAAAATCCAAGAAGAATCCTCCACTAGTCTACCTTTCCACTTCACAAGATATTATTTGTATTGTCTTCCATGAATTTTCCTCCCATCTCTAATATCTCAAATCTCTTCTACCTGATCTGATTGTTGTTTAGGAAATCGATTCTCCAAATTTGCTTTACTAACTTCACTGAATTCTACTTCATGGTACTGATGTAGATCTGCAATGTTGATTATAGGTGATATACCCATGTCATCTGGTAACTCCACTTCATATGCATTTCTTGAATCAAATTTCTTCCAAATCTTACACGGTCCAAACTTCCTCATCTTTAGCTTATTGTATGTCCCAAATGGAAATATTTCCTTCCTTAGATACACCATCACTTCATCTCCAACTTCAAAATCCTTATGTCTCTTGTTTTAATCTACTTTCTCCTTATACTTTCGGTTCATATCTTCCAGTTGCTCCTTCACTTGAGTTGCACTTTCTTCACATGTTCTGCAAATTCCTTTGCTTTTGCACTCCTTTTATCTTCCATACTGATGTTTCTCAACTCTAATATACCTCTAGGATGAAATCTAGTAATGATATAAAATGGTGTCTTTTCGGTACTCTTGTTCATTGAATTATTACTTATACAAGAACTAAATCCCAACTTTCAGATTTCTCTCCAACCAAGCATCTCAGAAAATTACCCAAACTCCTGTTTACTACCTATGTCTATCCATCATTCCATGGGTGAAAAGTAGAACTGAACTTCAAATCTGTCTTCAATTTCTTCCAAAGTGTCCTCTAGAAATAACCAACAAACTTTGTATCTCTGTCTGAAAAAATACTCCTAGGTAACCCATGCAATCTGACCACTTCCTTGAAAAAAAATTCTGCTACATGTACTACATTTTTTGTCTTCTTACAAGGTATGAAATGTGCCATTTTAGAAAATCTTTCCACCACCACAAATATAGAATCATTGCCTCTCTATGTCTTTGACAAACCAAGTATGAAATCCATGTTGATATCCTCCCAAGGTCTCTCCAGAATTGTCAAAGGCTTATACAATCCAACATTCTGACTACTCTCCTTTGCAACTTGACAAGCTCTACAACTCTGCACAAATTTCCTAACATCCTTATGAATCTGTGGCCAAAATTAATTCTCACTTACCAATGCTACTGTCTTATCAACTCCAAAGTGTCATGACAATCCTCCAAGTTATGCTTTTCTATCACCAAGCTATCCCTCATTGAACTCTGGGGTATACACAACTGATTCCCTCTAAACAACATGTCCTCCTGAATGAAATAATCCAACCATTGACTTCTATCAGCCAAAATTGGTCCTTTACAAGCTCTCCAAGGTTTTGAAAAATCCGAGTCTTCCTCATACAAGTTCTTTAATTCATAAAAGCCTAATACTTCCACTCTCATCTCTGTCAGTAAATTCCTTCTCCTACTCAAAGCATCAACAACTCTATTTGACTTTCCATTCCTATGTTTCAAAAAAAAAGTATAACTCTGCAAGAATTCTACCCATCTCATGTGTCTTTGGTTCAACTTACCTTGACTATTCAAATATTACAAATCCTGATGATCTGTATACAAAAAAAACTCCTTAGGAAACAAGTAATGTCTCCACTTCTTCAAGGCTTGAACTATGGCATAGAACTCCTAGTCATACACTGAATATCTTCTCCTAGCATCATTCAATTTCTCACTAAAATAAGCTACTGGACTTCCTTCTTGACTTAATACTGCTCCAATTGCATTTCCACTTGCATCACAGTCTACCTAAAATACCTTATTAAAATTTGGTAAAGCTAACATATGCTGCTCAGTCACCTTCTGTTTCAACAACTCAAAACTCTGATCTGCTCTAGATGTCCACCTAAAATCCTTCTTATCTCCTCTCATTGTTTATGTCATAGGACTACAAATAGAACTGCAATTCCTAGTGAACTTCTGGTAGAAACTAGCCAATCCATGAAATGATCTTACCTCTCCAATGCTATCTAGTGTAGGCCACTCAACAATTTCTCTTACTTTCTCAGGATCCATCTTCAATCCATCCACAAATATCACAAATCCCAGATATACCAACTCTTCCTTCATGAAACTACATTTCTTAATGTTTATCAACAACTGCTCTTCCCTCAACCTTTGCAAAACTTGTCTTATATGCAACAAATGTTCTTCTCGACTCTTACTAAAAATCAAGATGTCATCCAAATAAAAAATAAAAACTTACCCAAGAATTTCTTGAATACCTTATTCATCAACCTCATGAAAGTACTTGGTGCATTTGTTAGTCCAAAGGGCATCACCAACCACTCATACAATCCTTCATTTTTCTTGAATGTTGTCTTCCACTCACCCCCTTCTATGATTTTGATCTGATGATATCCACTCTTCAAATCTATCTTTTTAAAGTATTTAACTCCACTCAAAAAATCCATAATGTCATCCATATGGGGCAAAGGAAATCTATACTTCACCGTGATCTTGTTTATGGCTCTAGAGTTTGTACACATCCTCCATTCCCCATCCTTCTTAGGTGCCAACACAATAGGTACTGCACAAGGACTTAAGCTTTCTTTGATCAAACCTTTCCTCAACAATTCTTGCACTTGTCTATTCAAATATTCATTCTCTGTAGGTGTCATCCAATGTGCTACTTTATTAGGCAAACTAGCTCTAAGAATTAGATCAATACAATGACTAATACTCCTCATAGGTGGTAATCCATCAGGTACATTATCTGAAATGATCTCCTCATACTTTGTCAACAACTCCTTTATCTCCTTTGGTTGTTCTTCTACATGCTTCAAGTCTTCAGCCTTCTTAGGAACCAAGGCATAGCACATGTTCTCATGTCTCAATCCATCTAGAAATCTCCTTCCATCAACTAAATAAACTCTAGCACTTGTACAAACCTCAACTTTAGGAACATCTTCCAATGGAAACAAAGTCTGCTTCATCCCATTAGCAACAATAGTATATGTATTTTTCTTTCCATCATGAATAGCCTGTCTATCATACCGCCAAGGCATTCCCAACAAAACATGGCATACATCCATAGGCATGATATCACACAAAACTTCATCATGATAATTTCTTATCTTCAATTTCACCAAACATTGTTCACTTACTAGTATTTTATGCTCATCTTGAATCCAAGCTATCAGATAGGGCTTTAGGTGTTTCAATCTTTCCAACTTCAATTTGGTCACCATTTCTTTAGAAACCAGGTTCTCAGAACTCCAACTGTCAACAATTACTTTGCAACATTTTCTAGCTACCTTGCATCTGGTCCGGAACAAATTCTTTCTCTATAACTGTTCCTGTTTCATCTCACTTTGACACAATATTCTCCTATTCACCAACATTTCTCCATCTTCCAGTTTATTAGATGATCTGGCATGATCCTCCTCAACAAAGGTTGTTCTTCTATTATTCTCTATGTTTTTGCTTGTCTCTCCTTGATTATGTTCAAATGCTCTGTGTCTTTCTCCACCACATTTAAAACAAGTTCCCTTGAATACTCTTTTCTCCTGTCCTCTATCATATTTTATATAACCCTCATTTTGGTAACCACTATATCCTCCTCTTCGGTAAGAATTTCCATCACCTCTATGATATGAATCATCATTCTTGTTGACTTCCTTATCTTTATTCTGATCTGAAAAAAATCATCTTCCTCCAGTAAAAAATATTCCTCTCTGAAATCTTCCACCTCTTCCTCTCTGTCTCTGCTCATGTCTTTTATTCAACTTGTCTTATGCCTTTAGGGCACATTGATATGCCTCCTCCACACTCTGCAACTTGATCAAACTAATCTCATCATGTATAGATGACCTCACACCATTCACATATTTGGATACTTGCTCAATCTCATCCTCTGAATGTCCAGATCTGATATTTAGCTTATAGAACTCCTCAGTATACTCTGCCACACTTGATTCTTTCTGCTTCAAATTTTGCAACTTCTGGAAGAAATTGATCTGATAGTCTACAGGCATAAACTTTGTCTTCAACTTATTCACCATCTGATCCCATGATTTTATCTTTTCTTTTCCCCTTCTTTGTCTATTTCTCTGTAAATGTTCCCACCAAAGGGATGCATGTCCTTTCAACTTTGTATAAGAAAATTTTACCTTCTTATCTTCAGTGGTACCTTCAAAATCAAAATACTTTTCCATCTCTATTATCCAATCAAACAATTCTTCTGAATCCAACTTACCATTATAATCTGGTGGATTGAAATGTGGCTTAGTATTTTCTCTAGTTAGGGCTCTTATGAAAATCTCTTCTCCCTGATTCAGGCCAGGTTGATCTTCTCTTTCTCTTTTTTCCTGTACTTCTACCTCTTCATCACTCACATCATCGACTAGTTGACCTCTCCTCTAGGCCCTTTCAACTACATCTAATCTAGCAGTAATTCCTCTGAACATCTCCATTAAAGTTGGGTTTGCATTTCCACGCGCTCCATTTCCTCTAACATTTTTTCTGTTGGATATTGTGGTTGTGTTGCTGATATGTGGTTGTGATTGATGTCAAAACTATTAGCATTAGTGCATTTGAAGTTGTATATGTCAAGGATATTAAGAAAATTGTAATAAATGAGTTGCAAGTTGTCAGTGGTGAAGTGATGTTTTGTCTATCAGTGAGTTCCATACGTTGTTGATCAGTTGTTGTGGACTAAAGGGTTTTTTGTTGAGTGTATTTAGTTTATCCACATTGAGTTTTAGATATGTGTGTGAAGATTTGATCGAGTTATGAAGATTTACATTCTGACAATTTTTTTGTTGCTTCAGTTGGTGTTTTTGATTGAAGATTATGTGATTCTAGTTATTCTAGTTGTTGTGGACACTTCTCTGATGTTTCATAATGTTTGTGGATGTTTCTAGATCATTCTCTATCTTTGTTGCATGTCTGCATTGTCGTTGTGCTCGTGGATGGTAATTTTCTTTTACGTGTTCATGTTTTTCTTGTTCTTGGCTGACAGGGTGTTGAAGCATGTTGTGAATCTTCGAGGAGAAATTAAGTGAAGTGTTTTTGTGTTGGAAATGTTGATTTGGGTCTTCACTATGTTGTGGCCGACCTTGGTTGATTCACATTGAAAATTATCTATTGTTTTGGGCCGAAATTTTTTATTCATTTTATTATTTCTTTGTGGCTGACTTGTAGCGAATGCAATTTTATGTTGCAGATATATAAGAGCGATTGTTTATTCAAATTCAAGTGTGCAAGGGTGTGCTTATGTGTGTGTCTATGTGAATATTGTTCAAATGATTCGAAGGTAGAGCATAGTGTGAAGGAAAGTGAAGAAGAGTGAAGAAGTGTTCATGTGCTTAACTAGAACTGTAATTAGGCATTAGCAGATGCTATTTTCTCAGTTCAAAATCTAGATGGTTGTAATCTGAATCTTTTTGTAAGATAGAGTGTCTTCCTTTGTAATTGAGCAGTGAGCTCTAGGCAGTGTTCTTGAGTGCATGTGCATTCCCCATTTATTCTTCTTATACTTTTAATAGGGTATAATCTTGTGGATTGACCTCCATCGTGGTTTTTCCCCTAACAGAGTTTCCACATACAAATCTTGGTGTTATGTGTGTTTTTGATTCATGCTTTCATTGATATTGATCAAATTTGAGAATAAGGATTAATAAGTTTAATAAGTTTGAAATTCGGTGACAAATGATTCAACCCCCCTCTCAGTTGCTTGCCCTTGTGTTGCCAACATATTATTCCTTCCATCTTTACACAAGTCCTCTGCAGTTGCAGGTTAGATCCACAATCCGCCACCCTACAACAAATATTCAACAGGATTCCACGAATTCTAACGACCTCCCACGGATTAAATATTGCTCTGATATCAATCTGGTGCAACCATAATACGAGGGTCCTCAATGAAAACAATCCATACCATGCAACAAGAGTTACACAATAGAAGTGACACAAAATATGGAGGAAAATGCAGATTAAAACATTTTCATTAACAAAAATCTCAGTTACAATCGGCCGGCAACATCCGGGCTTATAGATTCGGCTCATGGGCCTGATACAACATGTTCAGAAATACAACATTCCTATATGCTCCTTAATGTGAGCTGAAATCTAACATTTCAAATCTAATATTCATCTAACTACCTTCCTAGTGATCTATTACAATGATTTATATCACATCTTGAGATCTAGAATCATCAACGTAGACCAAAGATTATTACAATATCCAATGAAAGAAAATGTAATGTGTGCATGAATAGGTCGGCCTCAAATTTTAATTTCTCCTCAACAAGTGCAAAGAGTGAATGAACTTGTGTGTGGCATTAGATGTGCCAGTGGAAATTTGGAAGAATCAGATATTATTGCTAAAGTGCTTAGATCCCTGCCTGCTGCTTATAAAGTCAAAGCTAGTGTTATTGAAGAGCTCTAGATTGTAACAAATGTAACTAGAGATATGTTGGTTGGTAAGCTAACTTCTTTTGAGTTGAGCGAATTTGGTGATGCCCTTCCTAAGGTTGAATCTACATTTAAGGCTACTACTTCCGGAAGAGATAGACATAAATATGATCTCAGTGAGAGTTCATCTAGAAAGACATTTAAGTATGAGGATGAAATCATACAGATTGAAGAAGAAGAAAGAGAGCTAGAAGAGCTAGAAGCACTTATTTTCAAAAGAGTACCAAGAGGAAAAGGTAAATATGAAGGAAAATTTACTCTTAAATGTTTTTCTTACAATAAGATAGGTCATTTTGCATCAAGGTGTTTGAAAAGAGATTCTAAACCAAGACATAACAAGCATAAATTTCAAAAGAAGTGTTACTATGTTGCTGATGAAGGTGTAACAGATGATGAATCTGATAAAGGTGAAGATGAATGGGTATTTATTGCTATCAAGAAAAATAATCTTGTGTCTATTGAATCTACTAGTTGTACAAATGTGGAGAAAGCCCTAGCTGCTCGAGTTGAAGAGAAAGATGAATGGGTGATTGATAGTGGATGTTCACATCATATGACAGGAGATAAAAGTAAGTTTGTGAGCTTGGAAAAGTATGATGGTGGTGCTATGAGATTTTGTGATAACACAGTTGGTGTGATTTGTGGTAGAGGATGCATTTCTCTTGATGGTAAGAATAATATTGATGATGTCATGTATGTGGAAGGCTTGAAGCATAATCTTTTGAGTGTTGGACAGATGGTTGATAAGGGTTAGAATCTTTAGTTCAAGGATGGAAAGTGAAAAATATTGGGATGTTTTGGAAATGTGATTGCATCAAGGACAAAAACAAGTGGTAATATCTTTCATCTGAATGTTGCTAGTAAAAGTTGTTTGATTGCTCAAGTTGATAAAAATTGGTTGTGGCATAGGAGAATGTGTCAGGTTAACTTTGCATACATTGTCAAGATAAGTTCTACTAAGGCTGTCAGTTGAAGAAAGCACTATATGGAATTTGCAAGTTGAGAGATCTACCTAAGTTGGTAAAACCTACTAATGCCATTTACAAGGAATGTCAGTTGAAGAAAGCACTATATGGAATTAAGCAAGCCCCTAGAGCATGGTATGCTAGATTGGACAAGTATTTGTTGAAACTTGGATTTAACAAAAGGTACTGCTGATAGTAATTTGTATTTCAAGAATGATAAAGATTTGATTGTGGAAGCTTTTGTTGATGATATCATTTTTGGAGGAGATGATGGTTTGTGCATGAAGTTTTTTAATGAGATGAAGAGTGAGTTTGAGATGTCAATGATTGGTGAGATGAAATTCTTTGTGGGATTGGAAATTACACAGTTAGACAAAGGGATTTTTATATCTCAGTCCAAGTATGTGAAGGAAATGCTAAAGAAGTTTGGTATGGAAGATTAAAATACAATTGGTGCACCTATGGTGACAGGATGCAAGTTGACAACAGTAGATGATTCTCTGAAGGAAAATTAGACTAGATACAAATCAATGATTGGTGAATTGCTTTATTTGACTCAAACTAGACCCGATATCATGAATTTTGTATGTATTGTTACTAGATTTCAAGCCGATCCTCAGGAATCTCATGTGATTGTTGTGAAGAGAATTTTTAGATACTTGAAAGGAATAGTTAATTTTGGTCTATGGTATGCTAAAGATGATGATCTTACCTTGAGTGCCTCTATTGATGCTGATTGGGTAGGACATGTGGATGGCAGAAAAAGTACTAGTGGTGGTGCATTTTTCTTGGGTAAGAAGCTAATCCCATGGTTAAGTAAAAAATAGAATGCCATTTCTTTATCTACTACAAAGGCCGAATACATTGCTGCTGCTAACAATTGTACTCAAGTATTGTGGATGAAGCAGATGCTAAAAGATATTAGAGTTGTGTATAATGAGCCTATTGATATATTCTATGATAATTCAAGTGCCATTAATATTTCTAAGAATCCAGTGCTACATTCAAAAACCAAGCATAGATCTATCAAGTTTCACTTTTTGAGAGAAAAGGTAAGTGAAAAGGAAGTCAGATTGGAGTATGTGCCTACTAAGGAGTAGATTACAAATTTTTTTACAAAGTCGTTGCCTAAGGATAATTTTGAGTATCTCAGAGGGAAGTTAGGGGTGATTACCCCTCCTAATCAGAACGAAGGATGCATTGCATTGCATCAATTTGTGCATTTCATAATCATATCTTGTTTCAGATTGATGTTGTGGTTGCTGCTACTTAGGGGGAGTAGTCAAATGGTTGAAAAATTTAGATATGTGGTTCAGAGCTTAGAGATATATGTCATTGATGTCAAAGGGGGAGAAGAGTAATGTGAAAAATAGGTGATTATCTAAAGAGAAGAGCCTTGTGGGGAGAAGATCACGTGAAAGAGTTGAGGAGAAAAAGAGTCAGAACCTAAGGGGGAGTAAGTGTTAAGAGATAGTTGCGTTGATGGTGTTTTTCGCATCATGTGTTGCCATCAATGCCAAAGGGGGAGATTTTTGGATGTTGTGGTTGTGTTGTTGATATGTGGTTGTCATTGATGTCAACACTATTAACATTAGTGCATTTGAAGCTGTTTATGTCAAGGATATTGAAAAAATTGTAATAAATGAGTTGCAGGTTGTCAGTGGTGAAGTGATGTTCTGTCTGTTGGTGACTTCTGTACATTGTTGATAAGTTGTTGTGGACTAAAGGGTTTGTTGTTGAGTGTATCTAGTTTATCCACATTGAGTTTCAGAGATCTGCGTGAAGATTTGATCGAGTTATGAAGATTTACATTATGACATTTTTTGTTGCTTTAGTTGGTGTTTTTGATTCAAGATTATGTGATTCTAGTTAGTTTAGTTGTTGTGGATGATTATTTGATGTTTCTTAATGTTTTTGGATGTTTCTAGATCATGATCTATCTTTGTTGCACATCCATATTGATCGTTGTATTCATGGATGGCGATTTTCTCTTGTGTGTTCATGTTTTTCTTGTTCTTGGCTGACAAGGTGTTGAAGCGTGTTGTGGATCTTTGAGGAGAAACTAATTGAAGTGTTATTGTGTTGGAAATTTTGATTTGGGTCTTCACTATGTTGTGGCCGACCTTGGTTGATTCGCATTGAAAATTATCTATTGTTTTGGGCCGACAATTTGTATTCATTTTATTATTTCTTTGTGGCCAACTTGTAGTGAATGTAATTTCATGTTGCGGATATATAAGAGTGATTTCTTATTCAAATTGAAGTGTGCAAGGGTGTGCTTCTATGTGTGTGTGCAAATATTGATTAAATCATTTGAAGGAAGAGCAGAGTGTGAAGGAAAGTTAAGAAGAGTGAAGAAGTTTTCATGTACTTAACTAGAACTGTAATCAGGCATTAGTAGATGATATTTTCTCAATTCAAAATCTGGATGGTTGTAATCTAAATCTTTCTGTAAGATAGTGTGTCTTCTTTTGTAATTGAGTAGTGAGCTCTAGGCAGTGTGCCTAAATGCATGTACATTCCCCATTTATTCTTATACTTTTAATAGGGTATAATCTTGTGGATTGACCTCCATCATGGTTTTTCCCCTAACAAGGTTTCCATGTAAAAATCTTGGTGTTATGTGAGTTTCTAATGTGTTGTTGATTCATGCTTTCATTGATATTGATCAAATATGAGAATAAGGTATAATAATTTTAATAAGTTTGAAATTTTGTGACAACTGATTCACCCCCCTCTCAGTTGTCTACCCTTGTGTTGCCAACATCTTCTTCCCTCAATCTTTACACAAGTCCTCTACAACTACAGGTTGGATCCACAATTTTCCACCCTACAATAAATATTCAACAAGACTTCACAAATTCTGACAACCTCTTATGGATCGAATCTCGCTCTGATATGAATCTGGTGCAACCATAGAAGGAGGCTCCTCAATGAGAACAATTCAGACCATAAAACAAGAGTAACACAATATAAGCGACACAAAATATGGAGACAAATGCATATTAAAACATTCTCATTAACAAAAATCTCAGTTACAATCGACCAACAAGATCTGGGCTTACAGATTCGGCTCATGGGCCTGATACAACATGTTCAAAAATACAACATTCCTATATGCTCCTTAATGTGAGCTGAAATGTAACATTTTGAATCTAATATTCATTTAACTGTCTTCCTAGTGATCTATTACAATGATTTATATTACACCTTGAGATATAGAATCATCCGTGTTGGCCAAAGATTATTACAATCTCCAATGAAAGAAAATGTAACGTGTGCATGAATAGGTCGGCCTCATTTGAATTTCTCCTCAATAGGTGCATAGGATGAAGTGTGAACCTAAATTAAGGTCGGGGAACACTCCATGAAATGATTTGAAACAAACCATAAGGATCCACAAGTTACCGGAATGATCCATGAGTGATCAAACTAGTCATTAGGTTTGAAAATAATTCCAGTGCCGGTTCAATAAACTGCCACTAAATCTGGAAGTGATAACTTTCTGAAAAAAGATCCAATTGTGCTCAAATCTTGGAATAAGGAAAATGAAAATTTCCACGATGAAAATGTAGATCCACAAGGTCTAGTGAGAAAATATGATGAATCCATCAACATGAATTGAGCAAGAACGAAATAAGAACAAAAATTGAAAAAAAATATTTTTGGTTGATGCAAGATTGCCAAGAACCAAGGATGCTCCTGCATCAATTCTCTTACATCCTCACAAATCTCAACCATATTCATTCAATTCTTCTTATAACCTTTTAAATCCTCAACCATTCTCATTTACTTCTCTTCCATCCTCCTCCACTCACACATTTCCCAAAATGTGCTCCACCTTCCTCCAATAGAATTATGACACTTGACACATTCTCATTGGCCCCCATTTTATCCCACATTCATCGAATCCTCTCATTCTTCAACCCCTAGCTTCTATAAATAGAAGCATCCTTTTCACAATATGAATCCACAACTTTTATGCGTTCTTATTATAGGCATTTCACTTCATAGCTATCACCATTTCCATCATTTTCAAGCATATTTTCATCATTTGGCATCAATTCCACACTTGGAATCATCTTCAATCTTCAAAGCTTATCAAAGGAATTGGGAAAGGGATTTCTTTCCACATCAAAGGAGCACCACTCCCCCTATGGGATGAAGGTTTAACAATGACAATTGGATTTCATGTTTTCTTTACTTAGTTTATGCTCATTTTCATGTTTTCTATTTGATATGGTTAAAGAATCTCATAGGGAGTGTTTGATTTGGTTTCTAACATGTTTAACACTTGTTTGTTGATCCTTGTTAGTTGATTGCAGATTGAACACTCACATTTTGGTGCTAGAGGGAGGGCTAACCAATTTATCTTGTTTTTGGCCTAAAATTCCTTTTTTGTGTAGCTACAGGGGAGAGACGCCGCCCTTAACTCATACAACATCACCTTTTCTCATAGCTTCACCATCGCTTACTTGTAGAGTGTCACTTTTGCTTCCATCACTGCTTTCACCACATCGTGCCACATTTTCACGTCACTATTGCATCATGTTTGCTACAGAGTCGCATTTGACCTTTCTATTTTTCATCCTATTTTCTGGTTAGAGCATTGTCATTGAAATTAAATCACATTAGCTGTCTCTGTCCTCTGCAGAGCGTCACATTCCCTTTCAATAGAGCACTACATTTGATTACATCACCTTTGTGCATTTGCATAGCATCACATTTGTTGCACAGTGTCGCTTTTGCAGGAAAGGGAGGAAAATTGAGTTGGAGACCTAAAAGTAGTTTTTAATGCTCATTGTAATAGGTTAGGCTTTCCAATTCTACTTTTTATTTCCTATTCGAGGACCAACTAGAGTTATTTTTGGCTTAAAATTTACAAACAACTCAAGCTTTGTCAAAGCTGGTTAAAATTGAACATTAGGAACTTACTAGAATTTGGATTTGGGCTAAAATTGAACAAGGAAAAATCATATTTAAGTTTGGTACTCTAAAAAGAACTCATCATTGCTTTGAGGCTTAAAATGAACTTGAGATTTCATTGTCTTGTAGTTTTTTTTTGCAATTTGTGTCATTTGAATGTGTATACACTTCTTTCGTGCTTTCTAAAAATCTTGAGAATCAAAAGCATTCTAGTGACATTAGTTGTCTAAAAAATTACCTACACATTTCAAATTTGGGTTTAAAATTGAACAATCATGCTAGTGTGAGAAAAAGACATTGTGTGTGTTCCCTCCTTACGCTTTACATGAACTAGGCAGTCGAACTACAAGTGTACTCCCTCGCTTTTGTTACCTTTATAGGGGCCTACCTAAGAACAACTCGAAGGTGACTCCAATTGGTTTTTCACTCAGGACGATATATAAATGGATAAGACTAAACTGTCAAGTCCTCATGGTATGTACGCCTTAGCTATACAGTGTCTTTCATAATGAGGTACTACTATAAAAATTATAAGAGCCGCTAGTAGGATTGATTAAAGCCTTTAGTGGCTTACTAGATGCTTGCAAGGTGCCATGTCCCCAAGTACCCAAACTAAGAATCAATTTGTTTAGAGGCCAAAATCATTACTATTTTTTAGTGTAAGAACAGTCATTCTGAAGCTGCCCCACATTTGTACCATTCAAAGTAGAAATAAAATAAATCCTTTTGATCTCCAGATTTTAAGGATTTTAAGATTTGGTGGTTCCGAGAGGTGTGTGCCATGGAGGGGAGCTAGTGTTGCCAAATCTCTAGTTGTTCACTTTGTATCAGTGTTTGGAGAAATCCAAGTGGGGACTCAACAAATATTTCCATTTCTATCCTAGGGTTGTGCAATTTGTGAGTCAGTCAAATACTTTGCTTGGATCTAAAACTTTGAAACAAACATTCAACAAGTCATCAAAATTTCAAACCCTTTGGAAAGAGCAAACACCCTTGAAAATTCCACATATTATTGCTTGTCCTTAGGGATTCTATCCTTAGAGGCTTCTAAATATTTGGGCCCATATCTAAATTTTCTCATTCTAAAGTCAACCTAGGAAAACCATGCCCTTGATTCTTTGATTTTCAGATAATGGGCCTTGTGGAATGAAAATGAAGTGATACATAGACATTTAGTTTGAAAGCTAAGCAAGAGGTGTTGATGTGGTAAAAAGAATCCATTTAATCAAGATAAAAGACAATTGAACATCGCATTGTGTTTGTTCAAATGATTTCCCACAAGATCAAAATCCCAAAACCAAACTCTATCAATCATCATAAGCGTTTTAGTCCAAAGGATCTTAAGAAACATCTTTCAAAACTTTACGAAGTCAAAGATAGATTGGTCTATAACTTTTACAAACGTCCTTCAAAGGATAGTCCCAATTTGTATTCATTTTATTATTTTCAAAATCCTAGTCTTTTCCAATGTTTTAGAGGTATAGAATGTTCTTCAATACCTTAGTCTTGTAAACAAAATCTCTTTAGGTTCATATAGGATCAAACCAACACTTTCATTTGTCACAACATCAATCAAATCCCATTTCACAAACAACTTTTAGAACCTTGAAAAAATCATTCATACTAGACTTTTGGTAAATCCTTCAAATCAAAATCAAAATCACTTTTTTTGACTAAGTGTGTGTAGATGAATCCTTCCTCATAAATTTTGTTAAATTATCATCCTTGTGGAAAAGTTCATCCCAAGATAACATCTAACATCTTGGGATCTATAAGTCCACTATCCAAATCAAGTCAAACCAAATCCAAATCAAAATCCAAAAGTCCTAAAGTCTAGTATTCCTCCAAAGTTCTTAAAATTTTAATCACCCATATCATTCATTCTTCATTTATCTTATCACCATCATTTGATCCTTAAACATCCTACTTTTTTACTTTTTGTTCCTAAAGTTTAGACCTCTCAGGAATATGCCACTGGTATTATTCACACCTTCCTTTCCAAACATCATCCAACCCATCATACAACCAACATCATCTCATGCTCCAATTCAACCCATGATTACCAAGGGAATTTCTTTACTCCACACTCTTCAAACACATCCCCTTGTAAATAACCAAAACTTGGATGCAAACACGATCTTGGGTATGCCTGGCACCATCCCACAAGACCCAAAACATCCATATGTTCCACTCATTTTGCATGATACAAACAGTCCTTCCACTTTTTCTACAATACCAATATATTCTCTCAATACACAAGTCTCTCTCCCAATGATATCATAAGGACAAGTGGATATATCTGGACAAGTGGGTACTTTTAATGCTTTTGTCCCACAAGAGAACATGCCATCAATATTCACATCATTCCCTCTTTCGACATCAACATCCACACCAATCCAAGGTATAGGGAAACCCCCTTTAACCAACATACCAATCCAAAACCAATCAAATCAAATCAATCCACCATTCACAAGTCAAATAAGCACATCAACTATACCAAATCTTCTGAGCATGCCACCAATATTACAATACCAGGTGGCACCAATCCAAGCATCTCAACTAATCATAACTCCATCTACAACACCTCAAATATCTCAAAACATGGTCTCCCAAGGACCAAGCACATCAACCATACTGTCTACCACACAACCCCTTGTCATCACTCAACCACCTCAACAACCACCTCAAAAAACTCTCATCACACCATCTCACACCATTCCATCGAATCCACCACCTCAACCACCAAATCCAAATATGGTAATTCAATACCGTATCACATTGCAAGCAACCCAACAAGTGTATCAAAAGGAACTTCAACAATTCCAAGCTCAATAAGCCACACAAGTTGCACAACAAGCATAGGAGGTTGCCCAAGCACAAGCACATACTTTATTACAATAGAAATGAGCCACACAAGCTGCATAGGCTGCACAAGCCACACAAGCCTCTCAACATGATCAAGAGCAGGCACAAGCTCAATACCAAGTGCAACAAGTCCAAGAACAAGCCTTGTTACAACAACAAGATTATCAACAAGCTTTGCAACAATACCAAGCACAACAACAAGTAGCTTAGCTACAAGCTCAATAACAAGAATTGTTGGTGCAATAGTAGCAAGAACAACAACAATCATTGTTGGCACAACAACAACTACAGGCATACCAATAAGCATTGTTTGCACAACAAAAATTACAACAACCTCCCATGAACACGCAACCAAGTTCCTTGAACACAAACACTCAAGTCAACCCACCACTCACTCAAGCAACAATACCACCCCAAAACACATTCATCCCACCACCAAATCTACAAAATGATTTGTTCACACAAATTAAACTATTCTCACAACAAGTGCTAGACATACAATCAGTAAATACAACAAAATGACAAGGGAATTTGTGCCCCTATGCATTTTGATAGAAGCATTCTGATGGTTCCATTCCCAAAAAGATTCGAGATACCAAAAATTGGAAAATATCATGGGACTGGAAATCCTAAAGATCACATCAGGGAATTCCATGTACATTGTATAGAATTTTCATATGACAATTCTTATTTAATGCGACTCTTCCCTCAAAGTTTGGCTGGTCTGAAAATGGAATGGTTTTCTTGCATTCCCCCTAAAATTAAAAGAAATTGTGGACTTATTCATATAGAATTATTCATTTAACATAGGGATGGATGTAAGCTTGGAAGAATTGTTTGTCCTAAAACAAGCCAAAGGGGAAAAATTCACATCCTTCTTGCAATGATGGCAATTGAAGGCCAATAGAAGCAAATGGGATATGCTAGAAGAAAAAAAATTGAGACTATCATCTCCAACCTTGAAGGGACCTTGTCCTTCCATTTGAAAATGCAATACATAAAAACATACGACCAATTGATCCCCAAGGTGCTCAACATTGAAAGAGCCCTTATAGCACAAGGGGGCACACCCACATACCAAGACAATTGACCATCAACAAGTTACAATGACAAACCTTGCACATGGGAAAAGAAAAAAAATGTCACTAACAATGGTGTTGTTGATGCCAAAGTTATTATTACTGCCCCAAGGCAGAATACACAACAACATATTAACAACTGAAAATCAATACATAAAACAACCCACAAATCAACCCATCATCACAACAACAACCCAACAATCAAACTGTCAACAACCTAAATGCTCAAGGGGGACCACCTCCAAAGAATAGATATCCCCCTAAACAAAAATACACACCACTTGGGGAACCAATTGAATCTATCATGCAACAATTGGTACATGCAAATCTCATCGAAATTCCTATTTATGAAAATTATCAAGAGCCTCAGGTTAAACCGCCATGGTATAATGAAAAACACCTCTGTGATTTTCACAAAATAAAGGGACACGCAACAACTAGCTGCATGCAACTTAAAAATATGATCCAAGATCTCATTAATAATAAGACCATAACCATTGAACAACCCATCGGGAATCAAGATCTTAAAATATACATGAATCCGATGCTAGATCACAATAAAGGAAACAACGGTAAAGGAAAGTACAAAAATGTGAACCATATTTATGACTATGTCATTGAATCTTTGGATGAATGGGTAACAGTTGTCAATATCAAAGGATCTAGAGCTGAGTGTGGAGTCACCACACATGGCAGCATGATTACCATCCCATAACCTTCACAACTATCCAAGACACCCACTATGAATCCAAATTCCATCCCTAATGGTTATTATGTCCTAGATCAACTAAAAATGACCCCTACCCAGATCTCCATCATGGAGTTGTTAAAAATCTCACCTACACATAGAGACATCATAGAAAAAGCATTGGTTGCATCCTCCGTCCCCACGGATCTTGATGTAGACCAGTTTCAAGCTATGGTCAAACATATCACTACACCACATCTCCTAACATTCTTAGAGAAATATATCCCAACACAACCATCTCACAACCATGCACTCCATCTTGAAGTCCTAGTCCATAAGAACAAAGTCAAAAGAGTCTTGGTGGATGGAGGTGTGGGTCTAAATATTTTGGTGCAAGGGCACCTAGCTTCATTTTGTACATATGTTTCAATGTTGGGTTTTTGTGTTTTCAGTCATGTTTTTTATGTAATAAGGTCTATTTAGACCATAGAAATTTTTTTTATGTCATATGGGGTCAATTTGGATAAAGTTGTCAAGTTTTGGCAATGTTGTAAAAAGTTGCGTTGCAACTTTATAATTTTTGCTTGTTGTAGGAAGTTGAATGATCACCAATTCAAAAGGTGGTTGTGAACCATTGTGTTTTGGTTGTTGATGTTTAAATATTCCTTGTACAACTTGAGGCAAGGTTTTGAAGACATTTTTTATGCACAAGCAATAAGAACTTCATTTTCTGTGTTTTCATTGAAATTTTCTACTATAGCGTTTGGTATGATTCTGTACAGTTTGATCATGTACTAATATGCATTTGAATTCATAGGGAAATGCGTTAGCTATCATTTGTAGCTAGTTTCATCCAATTTCATCAAGTTTGAAGCCTGTTAGAGACATTTTTTGAAAATGGGTTAAAAACCCTGATTTTGAGGGTTTGAAGGCAAAATCATGGAATAAAAGACCATTCCACTGGTAGAAAATTCTACAAAATGATGGAATTGGATTAGTTAGGGTTTTTTTTTTTATGTTGGTAGTGGTTTTAGATGCATGGGATGGAGTTGGGGCCTTGTTTGTGCAAGCCCTAACCTAATATCTCAATGTATTAGGCTTAGAATGTAAGGTTAGAAATAGGGTTTTGGTGTAAGGTGAATTTGTAAATGTTCTAGTGGATAAAAGTGATATTTTTAGACCCCATATGATCTGTTGAAGCCTTGGAGTGAAGGTTGGTTAATTGGAGAAATGGAATCACATAGTTGCTTTGGAAAATAGGCCTAACTGGGCTTAAGGACAACATAATAGTCTATTTTTGAGGGTGTTGTTACAAAACAAGCACACTCCCAAATTTGATATGTTGCTAAAGGCCATAAAGGGTGTTAGGAATGGTGATTCTTTTGTGGTTTTGAAGTTTTCCTTGCAAGATATTTTCAAATTTCACTGTTTGATATGCTATAAGCAAAATTGATGAAATTGTGAGTAAACACCAAGTTAGGGTTTTCAAAGTGGAAATAATGTTCAAGGTTGATTGAATTGTGACTGATAAGAGAACCTCCACCATGCTTCGCATCATATTTTTAATTTGAAGTTGGTAACTTAGAATCTGGGATTCTCTGAAGATGCCATCGAGAAAGGAAAAGGTATCACTATCAGGGCTTATGATGATCAAGAATGAGTGTATCAAGGCACTATCAACTCCCTATCCAAGTAGGACCAACAATCATGGAGATCACATGCCAATACCTTAATCTTGAACTCCCATACAACATCCTCCTAGGGCACCCATGGATCCATGGGATGCAAGCTATCGCATCCACATTCCATCAATGTGTGAAATTCCCTTATCAGAACCAAGAAGTCACAATCCATGGTGATCTCGAACCATTCTATTATTACAAAAAATTGGAGGCTGAGTATTATAAGATCCCCCAAGTCCTAAAGAATGATGAGGGACCCTCATCTCCTTATATAGACCCATCCACCCTAGCCTCCACTTTAGAGACAAAGACACCTCCCATTTAGGACATCCCATATATTAAGGTTATAATCCAAGATAATGGGTGTGGAGACTCTAAAATGAAAAAGAGTGCCTTTTTAATAGGAGAGTTACCTCAATCTCCTAGATCTCATGGGAAACCACAACCAATCGACACAACATCTTAGACCTTCAAAGCAAAACCTACCACCTTCATAAAATGGGGAGACCTAAGTAAAGAGGTGGTAGATGAGAAATGTGTATCAAGCTTTCTATATCAAGATAAACAACCTGTACCAGATCTCCCCACGAAGGAAAGAAACAAAGGTCTTTAGTTAATGCGTGGATGGGGCTACAATAAAAATGAAAAGCTCGGGAAAAATGGTAATGGTCTATTAGAATCTATTATTCCTGAGAAGCGCATGAAGAATCTTGGCCTTGGATGTACCCCTATGAAGATAACCATTCTTGGAAAAGGTACCCTTGTTAAAAAAGTCAAAGCTCCTCCTTAGTTACCAGTATCCATAGGTTTACCTCTAGATAACTATACCTTCAATATAACTGATGTGTGTGATGAGGATCACATCGCTAACCTACCCATGTCGTTTGAGGATTCCTCCCTTTTTATGATTACTATCATGTCGTTAAAGCCGAGTAACCAAACCACTAAATTAAAGCTTGTCTACACCCAACTGATAGATTGTGACCAACGAGGACCACCGCTCTTAGACACATTCAAAAATGATGAGGCTCTCTCAAAATTCATGGGACTACGAGATACTCTACCATATGGAGATCATAAAGCAGGGTTTGATATTGAGCTGGACACACATGCATACCATGGTGAAATGATTGAATCTCTTAGTTGCAAAATAGAAAATCTAAGAGTAACATCTAGGTCTCTAAGTGGAAACCACACTGTGGCACTTTTTGGCTTGAAAATAGTAAAAATAAAGGACGTATCTGATGGTGAAAACCTCTTTGAGGCACCAAAGGATGAGGGATTCAATCATCCCTTTAGTGCTATCCATCAAGAAAAATTGATAGTACTGGCAGAAAAATGCAACCCAGTCAATCTAGGAACTAAAGAGACACCACACATCACTTTCTATGTAGAGTCAGTTTTGACTAAGGAATAAGAAATTCTAGCTGCATTTCTAAAGGAAAGGAAAGTAAACTTTGCGTAGACCTATGCCGACATGCCAGACCTTGATCTAGAGGTAGTGGTTCACCATCTAGTAGTCCATCCAGAGGAAAAACTAGTAAGATAGAAATTAAGAAAGATGCATCCGCAAATTGCATTGTTGGTCAAACTTGAGCTATAGAAACTCCTTAACGTTGGTTTCATATGACCCATCGATTATCCTTAATGGGTTTCCAACCTTGTGATTTTTTCTAAGCCCATTGGGGGAATCCAAATCTAAACTAACTTTAGGGACCTAAATAAAGCATGCCCTAAGGATGATTTCCCTCTTCCCAAAATAGACATAATTGTAGATCTAACAGTTGGAAACAAGATGCTATCATTGATGGACGGGTTTTCAGGATACAATCAGATTATGGTAGCAAAGGATGATTAACATAAGATAACCTTCACCTATCCATGGGGCACTTACTATTGGAACATGATGCCATTAGGGTTAAAGAATGCTAGAGCTACATACCAAAGGGCTATGACTCTGATTTTTCATGACATGATCCACAAATCTATACAATACTATGTGGATGACAGACTAGCCAAATCAAGGAAGCGTCAAGACCACATATCAACACTAGGATCTATCTTTGATAGAATGGAAGAATATAAGGTATGACTCAATCCTAAGAAATGTGTGTTTGGTGTACAATTAGGAAAACTTCTAGGATATATTGTATCAATGAGGGGAATCAAGATAGACCCTATAAAATTCAAAGAAATTCTTGAAATGGAAGCATCAAGAACACTGAAATAGTTGAGGGGATTGCAAGGAAGGCTCCAATACATTCACAGATTCATAGCACAATTAGCAGATAAAGCTTTCCCATATTCTCATCTACTCCACAAGGGGGTAACATACAAGTGGGATGAGAAATGTGATTAGGCATTCAATAAAATCAAGGAATACTTGCTAACACTGCCAATCATCATGCCACCTATCCAAAACAAATCATTGATACTCTACATATTAGCTATGACAACAACACTTAGAGCTCTCCTAGCTCAACATGATGAAATAGGGAAGGAAAGAGCCATTTACTATATCACTAGAACCGTGGTAGGCCATGAGCTAAACTACATGTTCATTGAGAAGACTTGCTTAGCAATAGTGTTTCTTGCACAAAAATTCAGGGACTACATGTTGGCTCATCATATAAAGCTCATCGCTAAGATAGACCCCTTAAAGAATCTAATTTCTAAATCAACTCTCACAAGATGAATGGCTAAGTGGGTCATGATCCTAATAGAATATGACATTGAATTTGTGGAACAGAAAGCCATCAAGGGACAGGTAATTGTAGATCAATTAGCGGAGGCACCTATATATTTAGAGAACCCACTAGTATCTGAATTTCTAGATGAGTCCATTTTTAACCTTAATGCAACAGATCATTGGAAAGTATATTTTGATGGATCATATACAGAGCATGGATCAGGAGTAGGAGTCTTCTTCATCACACATCAAGGAGATTGTATTCCTAAATCATATAAATTTTCTTTCCCGTGCACCAACAATATTGTCGAGTACAATACCCTAGTCATAGGACTCAAAGAATTACAGTACAATGGAAAATCATGGCACTTAAGGTTTATGGGGACTCACAATTAATTATCAACTAGGTAAATGATGAATACCAAATAAAGGATGACAAGTTCACCCCATATGAGAAACGGGTAGAGGATCTCAAGGCATTCTTCATCGACATAACATTTGAGAAAATACCGAGGGTAAACAATAGAGCAGCTAATGTTATGGAAACAATCGGATATATACACCTACCTAAAAATAGGAGTCCTCCCTACCGATATCACCCCAAACCTCAAAAGAAACTTTATTAATAAGTCAACCCGTTTCATTATCTTAGGTGAAACCTTGTACTGTAGAAGTATCGAAGGAACCCTTTTATGATGCCTTAACCCTGAGGAATCTTTGACTACTTTAACTGAGGTACACGATGGTATTTGTGGTTCACATTCTAGTGGTATGACCTTGGGCAAGAAACTACTGAGGACTAGGTATTACTAGCCTACAATGGAGAAGGAAGCTCATGACTATGTCCAAAAATGTTTGCAATACCAACAACATGGGGACCTCATCCATGCACCAACTCAAGAGCTCCAACCAATTATAACACCCTAGATCTTTTCATAATAGGGGCTCAATCTCATCGAAAAAATCACTCCCACTTCATCCAATGGACACAAATTCATTATCATTGCCATAGAGTACTTCACAAAGTGGATAGAAGCCATTCCCATGACCTATACCTCAGGGAAGCATATATCCAAATTCATCCAGAACTACCTCATTTGTCGTTACGTGTCCCACAAGCCCTTATCTAAAATAATGGGACACCTTTCAAGAACCAAGATTTATGTGAGCTATGCCAAAAATTCAATATCGAACATCGCTTCTCCACCCCATATTATCCCCAAGGTAATGGCCAAAGATAGGCTTCTAATAAAACCATCCTAAAAATTCTCAAGAAAATAGTCAATGAAGCTGGTCACGACTGGCACCTACAATTGAATCCTTCCTTATGGGCCTACCACATGAGTATCTATATTCCTACAAGTGCAACACCATTCTCCCTGGTCTACATATTAAAGGCATTCTTCCCATTGAGATCGAGCTCCCATCCTTAAGAATATCATTGCAGAATTTCATTACTGATGAAGAATATCGGGTGTCACAGTTGAATGAGCTAGAACTACTGGATGAGTGATGCATGGATGCTTTGAACCACTTGTAGGTCTATCAAAACCATCTCAAAAGGAGATATAATAAGAAGATCAAGAGTTGGTCATTTCAAGTCGGAGAGCTCGTGTTAAAAGAAAATCATAAGAATGTGCCTAATCCAAATATCAAGGGAAAATTTGAACCCAATTGGTTGGGACCCTTTGTCGTCACAATAAGATACAAATTAGGAGCATATCAGCTATCTACACCCAAAGATGAGCCTTTGTAAGATCCCATCAATAGCTCCCATCTCAAAAAAATCAAAAAAATAATTGAAAAATAGTAAAGAAAAAAAATCATCCTCTAGTGAAAACCACTTTGGTGGCACTTTGGGCAAGTACCTTGGTGAAAACTTGGAAAACAGGTGCCTCATGTAAATAATCACTTTCCATCCACCATCGATTCATTGGCTTGTCTTGCATCACCTACCATCACTTTCCATCACATACACCCATCGCATTCCACTGATCCCTCCATCACCCATCCACGTCCACATCATAGCTTGATCTTGTGTTAGTATCATGTTCCATCCTAGAACTACTTGACACATTCCTAAGGTCAGTTTTTCCTGCGTATATTAGAGTAGTCTATTGCATCACACCGGGGGAATGTTCTTATACCTGCATTGGATCAAATTCATGTGTATTCTTGAAATCTTCCTCAAAATAAAAAAATCCAAAAACATTCAAAAAATCAGAAAATCCAAAAAAATTTAGAAAATCAGCAAACCCAAAAATATCAAAAACATGTCAAAAATCCAAAAAATAGGTCAAAAAGTCATAAAAAGTAAAAAAAAAAGTCATCATGTCAAACTACAAGGCTTCTATGTGTATAATGTAGGAAAGATTGATCTTTGATCAGCCCTCGAGGCTCCTAGGTTAGGTCCTTTAGGTGTCCATCATAATAAATTGGCAATCCATACATGTTCATATTTTTCATTAATAAACGAGTTTGTGTCAGTCAAACTATGTGGTCTTTGTGTGTATAACGTAGGCAAGGATAATCTTTGATTAGCCCCAAAGGCCCCTAGGATAGGTCTTTAGGTTAGGTTCTTGGTCAAAATCTCAGAAAATGCTAAAACATTGAAAATTTTGAAAATCAAAACATTTGTAAAACACCTCGAAAATACCAAAAACAACCTCAAAACATTTCAAAAATACAAAAAACATTCAAAAAACCCAAAATTATCCATCCCATCTAGACATTCACCCGCGATAACCATCCACTCACAATAATCAATCATCACCCCAACCTTTGGCAAAACAATCAAAAACAAGTATAGAAAATTGAAAGTGAAAACTCAAACATCAAAAAGTCTCATGTCTAGGTTAGTAGGTAAACAAGTTGGTCAACTCTTGGTATCAATAGCCCATCATCTCGTTAGTCTCAAAATCATCTAATAACATCATGTGCTAGGATGCATCCTTCCTATGATGGACATCAACATCAAACATCACCATAGTTTAGTCTTGGCTAGAGGTATGAAGAACATTAGCTTGTTTATTTACTTGATCTTTTCTTTTGACTTATCTTATTGCACCCATTCCAATGACCTCTTGATAATGTCTAATCATAACAATTTAGAGAGAAAGGAATGGGGGCATTGATCATTATCTCTTATCTACTATGCTTGTTGGATATTCTTGTAATATAACCTTGTTCATGTTAACTTTGTTTGGTTTGTAGGGAGGATGTTTTGGATATCTTGTTGGCTATTACATTGGGAGGTTTTTCCTTTCTATGTTTTGGTCCAAGATATTTGAAATGTCTAAAGTACATCCTAATAAGGTTTTGTATGCCAGGTGTGAATAGGGATACTACTATCTAATTGTCGAGTCAAAATCCATCTCATAAGGTACAACGCCATCCTAGTCTTTTATACCTTGATGCATCGTATCTATGTGTGTTATAAAAAATAAGGAAAGTAAATCCATTTACATCCCCAATCTTTAATAAGAAATGAATCATCACCATCATTCATCATCATATCTAATAAAGTTTAGACAACTCATAGACTTGTTGGACTTCTGCATCATCTCGAACTCAAGGGTTGATCCATCTTTCTTCTATCTTCTCCATATACTAATACTAACATGGTATCATGACATTCAGAAATAAAAAGTTTCCATCTACATCCATCCTGCATCCATAAACCATCAACATACTGCATATCATACATATCATCATAAAAGAAAACATTATCCATCATAATATAGGTTGGTTATTCTAAGCATCTCATAAACAACACATTTGCATAATCATCCATTGTATAACCATATACGCATTATCAAAATCATCACATTTTGCATCATACATACATACACAGCGCATAGAAAAATATATTGAAAAAGAAGTTAAACATATCATTGCATTGCACTCATCATCTATCAGAGCATAATGTTCGCACCCATCATATAAAATGCATACATATAGATCCATGTGCATTCATACCATACATTAACAACATCACATCACATCATAAAATAAAGTAGCATAGTATGAACATTAAATGAATCCATCCATACATCCATCCATAACATGTAAAATAAAATAAAATACCATCACATCATATAATCGCATCAAATTCATCTCATGTATATATATATATCAAAAGAGATAAATTTCATGATACAACCGAAATCAAATATATAGTGTAACGACAAGAAAGTGTAGAAAGAAAAGATTAAAAGCAAGCATGCAATACAAATCTAAATGCTCTAAATGCAATCTAAGCTAAGCAAATGAGAACAAAGGAAAGTAAAAACGTAAATAAAACTTGAACAATCTCACCAAATTTGTACGTATTTCCATGATTCATCTCAATAGCCCTTCTCCATTTTGCTGTTGTAATATAATTGCCCTCAGATTTCTCGTAAGTTCGTGCAAGTATAGCCTATGATAGTGATTTAGCAAAACATCGAAGATTCAAGATAGATTCTCTAAAAGTCATAAGATTTGGAGAGAGATTTTGAGAGAGACTGGAATGATGAAGACCGGATCAATTTATAGAAAATTGATCATTCGAACGACAGGCCAAGATTGAAAGATCAATGGATGGTTGAGATTTACTGATTAGTCATGCATTTTGATAATAGTTAGTAATGACATGAGTGATATAAATTAGAAATAGAATTAAAGATTAAATAAATGATTTAATCTTCCTGTTTGGTATTCAAAAACAGAAGAATTATCTTTGCATGACAAAGATGAAAATGGATTAAAGCAACTCTTGTTCGAATTCGCGCACAAGGTTTAATTAATTAAATAGGACTATTTAATTAATCTGCATGTACATGCAAATGAGTTAGAACTAGATGATTGAATGATTTGATGAAGAGATTACTCAAGAATGCCACTCAGACATTAAATCAAGAGTTAACTGAGTGATTTGAATAGATCTTTGAGTCGAGTAAAAGTGAATACTTAGATAACTCACACAATTATCTAAATATAGAGGAATGAGTTAAAATAGAATTTATGAATTAAATAATTCATTTAATTCAAGATTTGATATTTAAAGAATAATTAAATAAATAAGATTTATTTAATTAAGTGATGAAGGGATTTAAATGAATAATTAAATAAATAAAGAATTTATTTAATTATAGTTGAAGTATGATAAAGAGTAAATTAAATAAGAATTTATTTAATTTGAAAAGAAGGATAAAGTTAATTAGTAACATAATTAAATAAAAAATGTTTATTTAATTAATCAGATGGAATAAAGAAAAGTGTGAATTAATTAAATAATTAAGATTATTTAATTAATAAAAGAAATAACAGACTATAGAGAATAATTAAATAATTGACATTATTTAATTATGACCATGAAGAATACGAATTATGAAGAATATTGAAGTCACAGGCTTAAACCAGATTTTGGTGTCTACATTTGCCCCTCTTTGATACAATGTCATTTTGGCATTGTGTCAAAGAAAATCGATAAAAATATGCCCTAGTAATGCCCTAGTGTAAAACAGGTGAAGGTATGCCCCTTCAGAAATCTAAAATTTTCAATTGATTTGTGTGTTACTAATATTGGATTTTTAGTGCGTGGGCTTTTTGTTTTTGGAGTTAACAAGTTTTTGCAGGACAATTGACGAAGACAATATTGAAAAATTGCTAATGAATCTTTCTACAGATCATATGTCAAAGACCCTAGTTAATTCTTTGAAACAAATTGTTTGGTAGTGTAGCAAATTTTTCGTTTGGTTTAAAATTGACAAGTGTTTACTGTGTTTGGTGCGAAAGCACAACTATGTATTACCCTCACGATTTGGTACATCAAAGTATCCTCTCCCCTTGCGAATCCATGCGATCCTAGGTGTAAGAGAAATGGTTACCAACTCTAGAACTTGGGCCTATTCTGGTAGGACAAAGTACTCACCCCAGGACAACTCAGACTGGTAGCACCTTGAACCCGAGGGACTTCCAACTGGTATATAAAAGTGGATTCTTGGGGAAAGCCCAAGAATCACGCATATGGTTCCAACGAGATGGATCCGAAAGGGGAATCTTGCCACATGGATCATGCCCTACGAATAGAATGCCCACATTAAACACCTTTTGTTTTAGAGACCAACCATTTTTGGCCATTGCTTGGTATAGTGTAGGGTACAGTATCATGTCCAAAGAAATTCACTACTGATCCCCTTGAGTAGAGATAGTAGTTCTTGGGAGGTCATTTCCCAAAGAATTCAAAATTGGTGTGCTCGAATGACATTAATGAGCTGTGGAGGGGAGCCAATGCCACCAAATTTCTAAGTTATCCGCTCTCGAGAAAGAAATGTGTTTATCACCAATCCGGGGTATTTAGGTGGGCTATACCAAATATAAAAACTCTAGGCCTTTGGCCTATTAGGATATTCTTGTCTGTTGTCAACTTAAACGTTCTTTGAGTCCAAAATCAAACTGAAAACACTTTGTCTTATGATTGTCCTTGTTTGCCAAAATTTGATCACGAAAAACAAAATCAGTTTTAAATCTCAAATCACTACAAATACATAGAGAGTCACATCTGTTTAACTTCGAGTCACATTTGTCATTTTCAGTTTCATCCATTTAGCATAGAGTCACATCTGCCAGATTAGCTTGCGTTTGTTTTGCGAAAGACTGCATATGTTATATTCTAAGTCACATCTATCATTTGTAGTTGCATCTATTAGAAGGTTAACCGCATCTGTCAGAGTCAAACATTAAACTTTATCAAGGACACACAACTGATCATTAGAAAACCGCAACTGTGAAACTTGACCGCAACTGTTAAACTGAACCGCATCTGTGAAATCCCATGACGTATTTGCCTAATTATGTAACTAGAATTTACGGTCACTGTCCAGTCAACATGGTTATACCAATTTTTCAGTTGTCTTTTCACAAGCAGTCCTTGAATAGAAACAGGAAATGATTTTGCTCAATTTTGCATCCTTTAGGTTCATTTAAGTCATTACCATAGTTTTCCTAATTCAGAGTTTGGTCTCATCTTAGAATACATTTTAGCTTTAGATCTAAACTTCTAGGAAGGTCATTTTTACAAACTTTAGGATAGGTCCATCATCTACACTCTAGAAAAATCATAGCGTCAACAAAATCTATCATTGAACCTAGTCTTATCATTTTATCCTTTGTCCTATAGAGAGTCTTCCTAGCTCATCAATCTAGTTAGGAAACTCAACTTTTCTTTGATCCTCGTCCTACATCTATTCCTTGATTTAACTAAATTGATGCCTTGGTTAGACTTTAGGTAGTTGGTCCCTTTGTCTCGTGTTTATAGCATTGATTATTTTAGAGCCTTGATTAGACTTTGCATCTTTAGATTTTAGGCTTGTGTCATCCTAGAACATTCCTTATTTTGCATCTCAAAAATCCCAAAAAACATAGACTAAGGTCATACTGTCCATAGACGTAGTTTTGCATATTGAGCTAATCTTACATGGTTGAAACTAGGTCTAAGAGAAGAGAGAGAGAAAAGATGTTGAACCCAAATGAATTCATCAATCCATTTTCCTCAAGACCTCACAAGAATCTATTAGAAAAATTCACCACTAGAAACACTCAAGGTCACATTACAACATAAGACATAGAGGTTGCCACACAAAACCTTGATTTTTCCTCTTTCGTAGATGAATACCTAGCAAATGATCATCAACGATACTTAGCCAAATTGCTAGCTGAAGGTGCTACCTTACCTACAGGGTTTGATATCAACACCTTACAAACTCAACCTACACAAGGGAAAAATACAATGATTGCTAGTACTACTATACCTTAGGTCAGCACAACTATGCCATCTGGCACACCTACAAAGAATACAATAGTCCATACATCTCCATTTGGTACATCCGACATGACATCAGCATTTAATTTCACTATAGGAGGATCATCATCCACTCCCTTCGGTCCTCTTTTTGGGAGTAAAAGACCTAAAACATCAGCCTCTACACCATATGTCAGTGTCACAAGCATAACATCCTAGTCAATGGCCATACCTCATGCCAGTGTCATGAGCACCATACCACGATCGATGTCCATACCTAGTGCTCAATTCACTAGTACTATACCATAGATTACAAAAATAGGAGGCATTCCCTCATTCCAATATGGCAATTAGAACTCATCTTCCCAGATTGGTAGTCAAAATATATTCACACAGATTCCAAATCAGAATCCATTCTCCTAGACTAGCAATCAAAATCCATTTACATAGATTCTGAATCAGAATCCTTTCTCATAGATTGGTAGTCAGAATTCGTTCACACAGATCCTGAGTCAAAACCATTTTATGCAGATTCTGACCCAAAACATGTTTACCAACATTCTGAATCCAAACCCACCTTAAATACCAATGTTCAATTGAAACCCATCATGAGACTTTGGATTTCAAAATACATACACGGATCCGCATAATCCCCTTAGCACATCCTTGACCCAAGTTGATGTCTTACAAACACAAATGCAGGCACTACAAATGCAAATGGATAAAATGTCAGTGTCAACTAAGAAATCCTTTTCAACAAAGGACATATGCCCATTTCCCTTTGATAGATCATTGTATATGACCCATTTCCCTCATAGATATGTCATACCAAATCTCCCTAAGTACAATGGAAAATGGAATCCAATAGAACATATAAGGGAATTTTCTACCATATGCATAGATGTCGCCTATGACCCCACATATCTTGTGAGACTATTTCCAAGAAGTCTTGTGGAAATTGCACTAGAGTGGTTTTTAGGTCTAGACTCTGGCATCAAATCTTGGGGTGAACTGGTTGAGAAATTTGTGGAGCAATTCTCCTTCAACATAGACCATGAGATAAATATAGCAACCCTGTGTCACACAACACAAGACGAAGGTGAAACATTCATCACTTTCTTCCAGAGGTGGAGGACTATAGCTAGCTAGTGTCCTATCGAGATACTTGAAAAACAAAAAGTTACTATGTTCCAAGAAAAACTTCATTCAAAACTAAGGAGTAATTTAAGGGTACATTGTTGTACATCTTTTTCGAAACTAGTGGAAAAAAGGGTTATAATAGAAAAGGATCTCATTGAAAAAGGTGAACTTAAGACATCAACATCCAATAGAAATCCAATCGTACAAACCACCCCCACTGACAGAAACAAATTTTGGTCTCACAACAAAAATTTCACTAATGATGGGGTAGTTGATGCTAAAATGCCACAAGTGGGACCACTCATCACATTACAAGGACCTCACACTTTTGCCAACATGCTTAATTCTTTCAATCAACATCCTAACATGGTCCAAAATACTCAACGTCCACAACAACAAAGAATATTTCAAAAGCATGAGTTCACTCCCTTAGGGGAACCCATTGAGTCTGTATTCAAACAATTGTTACAACATAATCTTATACAACTGCAAGAACCAAGACAATGTGTTCTAGAACAATTTAAACTAGCTTGGTGGGATGATAATTCCTTTTGTGATTATCATAGAACTAAGGGACATAACTTACAAAACTGTCGACAACTGAAGAATATCATACAAGATCTTGTCGAAAGGAGAATTATTGAAGTTGGTGGACAGAAACCAAAGTCATCAAACACTGATCATCAAGTCTTTTCTGATCCACTACCTGACCGTGGGAAAGGAACTATTCCCAGTTTGAGTACTAAGACCAATATGTCAGCCAACTATGCGAGTATCAAGCATGATTATAATGGTGGAAAAATCATTCATCACCTTCAGACTGCTGATGAGAACATCAATACCATTACTATCAATACAAATCCCGAGTGCGTGGTCAATACTCATTGTACTAAGATTACTATCCAAGGCCCTCCATTGCAGAAAACACAACAGCCTTCCAAGTTACAATATAACCTACTTGACCAGTTGGGGAAGACCCCAGCCCAAATTTCAATCTTGGAACTGTTGCGTATTTCCCCTGAGCATCGATCTATTCTCGATAAGGCTTTACAGAACACCACGGTCCCTAATGACCTTGATGTCAATCATTTCCAGGAAATGGTGGGCTACTTGACCAATAATCACCATGCCACATTTTCTGAACAAGACTATGCAACTGAAAAGATGAACCATAACAATCCTTTACATCTAGAAGTCCTTGTTGATGATACCAAAGGTAGACGAGTTTTGGTAGACAGAGCAGGGTTAAATATGTGCACTTTAAAACTAATTAAGGCATTGGGTATCTCAGAAGCATGAGTAGACATGACCAAAAGTATTGTCATTAAAGCTTATGATGATGAGGAACGAAAATCAAAGGGGGTGGTAACACTTCCTATCAGAATTGGTCCTACGATAATGGAGACAAAGTTCCAGGTCTTGGATCTCACCCTTCCTTATAACCTTCTACTAGGTAGACCATGGATTCATGCCATGAAGGCGGTCCCTTCCATGTATCATCAGTGTCTTAAATTCCCTTACAATGGCACATAAGTAACTATAGATGGTGACCCAAATCCATTCCAATATTGCACCAATCTAAAAGAGATCCCCCAACGTCAAGTGCCAGTAAACCAAGAGGCTTCATCGTCCAATCCATATTCTTATGTTGATCCATCCACACTCACTCGAACATCTATTTCACCCTCAATTCCTACCACTCCTAGGGTTGAGATCCAAGAAAAGGGTTGTGGAGAGTATTACACGATGACATCTTATTGTGTTAGCCCTTTGATTCCTCCTAAGTCATACGGTTTACCTACATCAGATAGGGGATAGTCTATGGTCACTATACATGTTCCTCCTACAAAAAATTTCATTAAATGGGGAGAATTAAGTAAAGAGACCATAAATACAAAAGATGTCACTTCCTAGCTGTATAGGGAAGAGGATGAAGAATCTTTCTCACTTGCTCACATTCCTACAGATCTATATGGAAAGGGTTTCACAATCATGCAGAGCAAGGGATATGATGGACAGAGTGGTTTAGGCTTAAACCAAGATGGGAGGATTGAACCAATATTTGTTTCTCAGTGGCCAAAATGCGTGGGGCTAGGGTTTCAACTAATTCAGATTGGCATTCCTAGTACCCCATCACCCTTACTTGAGGAAGTAAGTGCTTCAGAAGACATTAAGACATCTCACAAACCATCTAACCAATATCACTATGACTCCCCTAACTCCAACGACTATGAATGGGATTCCCTATCCTCTACCTCTTCCATGGACCTTGACAAGTTATTTGGAGAACTTGACTTAATGTTAAGTTCCTCACCAAATCCATTGAATTCCTGTCCACCAAAGAAAATGACAAAGGAGGAGTGATTTAAACACTACTATTGGGAATCACTTGATCCTACCTCTTGGCAATTTGATACATCTATTTCAAATAATCAAACCTTGGCATTAGGCCCACCTATCAGTCTGCCTAGACCTAAACCTAAGAGAAAACATGACTTAGTACAAGACTTTTGTGATCATATGAATAGCTCAATCCTTTCCTTGACCCCATTAAACTTTGATAACTCCAATGATGACATTCCCTTAGTTTATCCCCAACTCATTGATTGGGATGAACAAGACACACCCGTCTTAGACATTTTTTAGAACTATGAAGCAATTGCTGAGTTCCTGGGATTACGAGAAGGCATACCTAAAGGTGATCACAAGGCTGGTTTTACCATTGACTTGGACAACAAAGCATATTTTGGGGAATCTATTCAACCCTCCAGTCGCAAAAATGAGAAAAAGAATAAAAAGGACGAGTCTCTAGGTGAAAACCGAAAGGCACCTTTAAACAATGAAAAAGTAAAAAGAAAGGATGCATCCGAAGGTGAAAATATCTTTGAGGCACCTAAGGATGGAGGTTTGAACATTCTCCCTGTTGCATAGGAAAATTCACCCATGCTCATTGAAGAATCGGTAGAAGTCAACATAGGCACAAAAGAGAATCCTCGGCTAGTTTATTTTGCAGCGTCATTGACAACAAAAGAGCAGCCAGAGTTCCACAACTTCTTTGCACAGAGACAGATAAATTTTGCTTGGTCATATGAAGACATGCCTGGTTTGGATCATGAACTTGTTTTACATCACTTTCCCTTACAACCAAGTGCCAAACCAGTGAAACAAAAATTGAGAAAAATGCATCCACATATTGCTTTATTAGTCAAGGCAGAACTCAAGAAACTCTTAGACGTTGGTTTCATTAGATCTATTGACTATGCAGATTGGATTTCCAATATTGTACTAGTCACTAAACCAACTGGGGGCATTCGAATCTACATTTATTTTAGAGATATCAACAAGGCTTGTCCTAAGGATGACTTCCCTTTACCTAACATAGACATGATAGTTGACATGATAGTAGGATATGAGATGTTGTCCCTTATGGATGGATTTTCAAGATATAACCAGATCAGAATTGCAACCGAAGACCAACCTAAGATGACTTTCACTTGTCCTTGGGGATCATATTGCTAGAATATTATGCCCTTTGGACTCAAAAATGTTGGAGCAACCTATCAACGTGCCATGACCACTATCTTTCATGATCTAGTACACACTCTTATGGAGGATTATGTCGATGATCTTATTGTTAAATCCAAGACAACGACAGAACATTTACAAGTTTTAGACAAGATATTTCAAAGGATAGAGAAGTATAAAGTGAGACTCAATCCCAAGAAATATGTGTTTGGAGTCAAGTCAGGAAAACTATTAAGTTATATCATTTCCAGACGAGGCATTGAAGTGGATCCAGCCAAGGTAAAAACAATCATAGACATGCCTCCACCCACTAATCTCAGTCAACTAAGGACACTACAAGGAAGATTGCAATCCATCAGAAGTTTTATAGTGCAATTAGCAGATAAGACACATCCTTTTCAACATCTACTTAAGAAAGGGGTACCATTTGCATGGAAAGCTAGGTGTAGAGAGGCTTTTCAATTGATTAAGGAATATTTACTCACACCACTAGTCTTAATGCCACCTGTTGAAGGAATACCATTGATTTTTTATATCACATCAACCCATTCATCACTCAGAGCATTGTTTGCATAGAATGATGATGAAGGTCATGAAAGGGCAGTCTATTATATCAGTTAGACTTTGGTAGGTTATGAGCTCAACTATAGTACCATTGAATGTTCCTGTCTTGCTGTAGTATTTGCTACCCAAAAAATAAAGTATTACATGCTAAATCACCAAACAATGATGATTGCTAAAATAGACCTTTTGAAATATCTTCTCAGCAAGGCAGCATTAATAGGGTGACTGGCCAAATGGGTTATGATACTTAGTGAGTATGATATCCAATATGTAGAAAGAAAGGCTATTAAATGATAGGCCATTGCTAATCAGTTAGCCGATGCACCAATACAGGAAGATCACCCATTAGTTGCAAACTTTCCTGATCAGTTCATATTTACAATTGACACAAACATAACATGGAAACTGTACTTTGATGGCTCACATATAAATCATGGCTCAGGGGTAGGTATATTATTTATCACACCATAGGGTGATTCCATCCCTAAGTCATTCAAGATTGCATTTCTAGGTACTAACAACATAGCAGAGTATGAAGCTCTAGTGATAGGGTTATGCATGGTAGTCAAGTGAAAAATTAAGAATCTACAAGTATATGATGATTCTCAACTAGTAATCAGATAGGTAAATGATGATTATGAGACTAAGGATGAGAAAATTGCTTTCTACAAATGCATGGATGATAGCTTTAAAGTGTATTTTTACAAGGTCAAATTTCGTCAGATACCTCGTGCTTTAAACAGGGCAGCAAACACTATGGCTACAATTGCATCACTTCTTGACATTCCTAATAACGTGCCTGTTGTCACTTGGATTTTGCACCCTGTTGAATGTAAAATTCAACAATCCAGTGCAACATGGGAAGACCTCTAAAGCCGTGGTTTCTTGTAAATAGAGGTCAACCTCTAGAGAAGGTCAGCTTCCTTTGTGTTATCACCTAACTACTAATTTTTTTTTAAGGAAAAGGGGGAAAGAGTGCATAAAAATAAAACTAAACCCTAAGGTGATATACCAAACTGATAAGAGCAATTGAATACTTTAATTTACACTTGAAAATTGACAATGAACAAAATATTAAACATCAAATTTTTGTAAGCTTTGTATTAATGTTTTACAAACAGGTCTGCTTCACACACTTTTTAAAGAAAGGAAAATATTTTCACAGACTAGAATCCATGTGTGATTATGTGAACATAGTTTGTGATTCGTATAATGACACTTTTGCAAAGGAAGGCATGAAAACAAAAGATAAAGCTATAAGGGAATAGAATAAATTCATAGAATAACTTGATCATTAACCTAAAATGCTCAACACTTTGCAAGAACAGGATGGTAATTTTTTGTCATCAACAACAACCAAGGTAAAACTCTGTATATTATGCTCCAAATGAGTTACAAAAGTGTGCTAATTTGAGAAAAAGGATTTGAGAAAAATCACTAACTCCCCAGAATGCATCCTCCAAACTTCTTACAAAGAGGCTAAAAAATCCATATATACCAAAAGTCCCAACCCCTTAGGGCTTACAAAAATATCTGTCTTCAGAAAGATCTACCCCTAGATCTTTTCAAATGAAGTTAATGTTGCATTCAAGTGCATCCCTGCTATCCATGTCAGTGAAGAGTCACTTCCAGGAATGGCCTCCTTGATCTTTTTCAATTGTAGCATTAACTTCTAGTCTTCGTGTCCACCTTCGAACCTCCTTGCTGAGCTACTTTGAATGCTTCTGAGTGGTGCCATAAATTTCGATCTACTCTTGCCATCAGACAATACATCTGTCATTGTGACCTGAGGCTTTCTCCTTTCTGTCGGCTTTCCTCTTGCTCCCGATCCTTCTGCAAGTCGACCTTTCCTAGAAACAGTCTTCGGGTTCCTTCTAGATCTTTACAAACACCCCCTGGATATCGAACTAATCCCTCACTTTATTAACAAAGTAGATTATTGTTGCTTACACTCTTTTGATCTTCCTTGCAAGGATATTCATAACAGTCAAACTACCTATGGTCTGTCTTTAGCTTCTTCAGATTGGTTGAATTCATGCCACGTAGATTTCCAGACGGTCAGAGGTCGCTTCATCAGAATTGCATGTCGGTGAGACACTAATCGTGTCTCCTCGATGCAAGTACACCATATAGAAGCTATTGACATAGCTTGGGACTATTGGCAGGACTTCATATTGAGCTGCAGGAGTTATATCGATATCCATATTTCATCGCCTAGACACCCACATTCGGCAAGACTCCCTATCATCTGCAAGACTTTATACTGAAGGAAAGACCCTTCGACGAGCTCATTTCATCTTAGCAAGACCCCATTAGGTTGGTCAGATGTCACAATGAGCTCCTTTCATCTTCCCTGAACTCATTCTATTTCAGCAGGACCCTTTCATGTCGGCGAGACTTCTCGCCGAACCTAAATATTTTGGTAGGACTTTACTTGGTCACTGAGACATTATGACGAACTCAAATATTTTGCGGAGACTTCTTTTCTTGTCAGGAAGACATCCCTCAGTCGATGAGATCTTTCATCAGGCTCAATTCTTTCCCCAATGCCACTTCACTTCAGCAAGAGTCCACCCTGTCGGTGAGACTTTACCCTTTGCTAGCCCCTGTCGTTGAGACCTTATCGAGAAGACTTCCCCCCGAAGTTATGCCTTTTTAGTGAGACCTCACCAGGTTGGAAAGACACCACCCCGATGCTGGCCACTTCGGCGAGACCACCACAGTCGCTGGGACTTCATGCTGAAGCCCTCATCTCTTGGCAAGCTCGGACCTTCCTTCGGGGAGACTACCACTTGTCGGTGAGCCCAAAACCTTTCGGCGAGAGCTCCATTCTTTTGGCCAAACTATGGTTGATTGGCAAGACCTCATGCTAATGATGTCTCCTTTCACTGAGATGTCCTTTCCTATCGGTGAGATACTTCGTATGTGGAGGGAGATACCAAACCTCACAATGATTAAAACGTCTGGCCGACTGGGACATTTCAAAAATGAATAGAACCCCTGCTAGTCGGCAAGACAACTAGAAGGTCTTGCCGAATTTCTCCTTAGAGGAACTTTATGCCAAACTTGACTGAGGTAGACTTTTCAACTGAGTTCCTTGAGAAATGCATCAGGGGTATGATTTAATCATGCACAACAATGTCTCCATTTGGCCTTCATGAACACCTGAAACATAGATGCCCTACCTGATTGATCCCATAGGTGAAAATTGGGCAACAGTGCCTAAGTTTGAGTTCTTGGTAGAATAGCTTTTGGTCCCAACCTACAATATCCTAGATTCTGAAATGGTGTGACATTGTTGGTCCTGATTCCCCATGGTACAAAGAAATATATGACTACCTTCATTATGAAGTCATACCCATTGGACTATCAAACAACCAATGTAGGACATTCCTTCACAAGTCAGCCAAATACACCATCATCGAAGACACCCTATATAGACTTGCCTTAGATAATACCCTACTAAGATGTCTTGATTCTATTGAAGCACAAGCAACCTTGTGTGGGGTGCATGAGGGTATATGTGGTTCCCACTCTAGCGGTCCTACCTTAGCCAAAAAGATTATGAGACTAGGTTATTACTGGCCTACTATGGAAAAAGACTCATATGTCTTTGTAATGAAATGCCACTAATGCCAAGTTCATGGAGACTTGATACATGCTCTAGCATAGGAGCTCCATCCTATAATGTCACCATGGCCCTTTTCCCAATGGGGACTCGACATCATAGGTAAGATGCACCCCACATCATCTAATGGACACAAATTCATTATCACTACCATTGAGTATTTTACAAAGTGGATTGAAGCCATTCCTATGACATAAATTACCGACACACATATTTCTAAATTTATCCTGAATTATATCATCTGTCAGTATGGTGTCCCTCAGTCCATAATTACCAATAATGGCCACCCCCTTAAGAATTAAGAAGTCCGCCATCTGTGTGATGAATTTCATATTCAACATCACTTTTCCACTCCATACTACCCACAAGGTAATGGCCAAGCAAAGGCATCTAACAAAACCATCATTAGAATCCTCAAGAAGATTGTCAATGATGTTGGTCGTGACTAGCATTTATAGCTTAACCTTGCCTTATGGGCTTATCGCACAAGTATCTATACTCCCACTGGTGCCATTCTCTATTCACTAGTATTTGGTTTTGAAGCTATTCTTCCTATTGAGGTCGAGATTCCTTCCCTAAGGGTATCCTTGAAAGGCCACATTGATGATGAAGAGTACCGAGTATCGAGACTCCATGAGCTAGAATTCCTAGATGAGGGAAGACAAAAGGCACTAGACCATCTCCAAGCATATCAGAATTGCCTTCATCATAGCTATAACAGGAAGGTCTTGAACAAAAACTTTGACATTGGTGACCTGGTTTTAATGGAGAACCCAAAGAATCAAGCAGAAAGAGACAAACTAGGAAAGTTTGAACCAAACTGGTTAGGACCTTATATTGTTATAGAAGCTTTTGGATTAGAAGCATACCAACTCTCTACTCCTGAAGGGGAACCATTGGCCTCACCAATCAATAGTCTGCATCTAAAGAAGTTCTGCGCATAGCTTATGAGAGCCTTGTCTTAATTACCAAAATTACAAAAAAATCATAAAATAAATAAAAAATCGTTACCAAGGTGAAAACCTAGCAAACAGGTGTCTTGGTAACACCAAAAAAATTATATAATCCAGAAAATAGTAAAGAAAAATAATTCATCCAATAGTGAAAACCACTTTGGTGGCGCTTTGGATAGGTATCATGGTGAAACCCTAGCAAACAAGCGCCATGTGTATTTGACTCTACTCCTTTGTCTACTATTATTCTAATCTACCTATCCTTGTACATAGTTCACTTCCTTGTACATAGTCCACTACCCTGTACATACACTTTATCCCTGTACATACTACCTATCCCTATACATAGTCCACTTCCCTATACATAGTCCACTACCTTGTACATAGTCCACATCCCTATACATACTACCTACCCTGTACATAGTCCACATCCCTGTACATACTACCTATCCCTATACATATCCCTTATCTTTTGTATCCATCGCTTGTATATACCATTCATAATAAGTGGTAGTCTTTCCCATAACCTGGAATGATTGACATCGAGTGCATTTCATATCCCCCATTTTACCCTATTCATAATCAATTGGTCTTATACTTGACTGGGTGCAAACACTTGACACGTGTCATATTGATTCTTCCATTGGCTGTGCTGAAGATGTAAAACCATAGAAAAATCCACAAACATCACAAAATGACCTGAGAAAACACAAAAACTTCAGAAAACTTCAAAAAGACAAAAAATCAAAACATTTCAAAAATCCAAAAATAGAGTCAAAGTCAATCGCACTTGTCAGTCTTTATCGTTTGTTGAACTACATTGCCTCTCTGACTGGATGTAGGAAAGGCCATCTGCTGATGTTCCCCTGAGGCTTTAGGTCAGTCCGTTTAGGTTTGTCTGTATAAAATCATGCTTCAATTCATATGTCTATATGACAAGGTCATTGGTCGTGTCAAACTACGAGGTCTCTGCATGTATAACGTAGGCAAGGCCATCAATCGATGAGCCCCCGAGGCTGCACTAGGTTAGTCCATTAGGGTTCGTCACATTCACTTTCACACACGTCTTCTATTTGTAGTTAGTCTTGTCAGTCAAAGTCAAGTCGAACTATGAGGTCTCTACATGTATAACGTAGGCAAGGCCATCAATCGATGAGCCCCTGAGGCCGCACTAGGTCAGTCCTTTAGGGTTTGTCATCACACTTAATCAATTGTCCACACATCGTATCATGTCATGCATCAATCTAGTGAACAAGTTAGCAATGTCTCTAAGTCAAATCAAACAACTTGCCAAATGAAACAAACAAAAAAAATCAACTAATGTCTGCTACAGGATGTGTCCTTCCTGCAGATAGACATTGTCAAAACAATTAACCTTTGTCACATTCAGGATGAGTCCTTCCTGAATATTGATATCAACAAAATAATCTATGTCTTATACATGATAATTCCTTCCTGCATATCGACATTGTCAAACAATCAAACATAGCCTTACACAGGTTATCACATCAACGAAATTTAACTCAACGTCTTATACAATACATGTATTTTTGAAACCAAGCTTTGTCATGCTTTATATAGATAGTCATAACATCGAAACTAGACTCACAGTCTTATCTAGTATGTGTATCTCCTGACATCAAGCTCTATCAATCAATATTTCTATCAATCAAAACAAATCAAACAAACAGATCAAGTTTTGGCAAATATTTTATTGGCTTTTTGACTTTATGGCTTATTTATCTTATCATTTTATTTGACTTGATGATGGGAATTATGTTACTAGCTTTCTCAAGGATGTCCCATGAAGGATTTAGAGAAGCAACGATGTATCAAAATTCTATTTTCTTTGACTGTTGTCTGTCGACTGTCTTTTAAATTTGATTTTGCGTCATGTTACTAGTTTCCTCAAGGATGTCCCATGAAGGATTTAGAGGAGTGATGATGTCTCATGACCCGTCTTTTACTTTGTTTGTTTTCTGTGGTTTGTCTTGACAAAAAGACTGGGGCAACTTGTGCCCTTAGTATGAATTAACAACAATCCTTGTCTGTGACTGTCTATTGTTAGCAAGTGGATGACCTTGCACACCTTGATCTATGTCATATCATGGTGTTTTTCTCCATTTGTATTAGTCCTGCCCAATGATGATAAAGTGCAACACCTTTTGTGATACAACGAAACATTGAAGATTGCTAATACTAACATCCATGTCTTTTATTATTCATCATTCTTTTCGCACTAACATTTCTTCTTTTCTACATCTTCACCACCCTTATCTATTTTCCTCTATCCTTTTGTCCTTCATCTTCTAGTTCTCTCATCAATTTCGAGAGCACACTCATGTTCTTTGAACCCGTATATCCTCCCGAGGGGGCATACCTATTTTACACTGGGGAATTACTGGGGCATATTTTTATCAATTTTCTTTGACACAATGCCGAAATGACATTGTGTCAAAGAGGGGAAAATGTAGACACCGAAATCTATTTTAAGCCTACAACTTCAATATTCTTCATGGTCATGATTAAATAATTTTAATTATTTAATTATTCTCTATAGTATGTTATTTCTTCTATTAATTAAATAATCTTAATTATTTAATTAATTCACACTTTTCTTTATTCCATCTGATTAATTAAATGAACACTTTTTATTTATTTATGTTACTAATTAACTTTATCCTTCTTGTCAAATTAAATAAATTCTTTATTTATTTAATTATTCATTTAAATCCCTTCATCACTTAATTAAATAAATCTTATTTATTTAATTATTCTTCAAATATCAAATCTTGAATTAAATGAATTATTTAATTCATAAATTCTATTTTAACGCATTCCTCTATATTTAGATAATTGTGTGAGTTATATAAGTATTCACTTTTACTCGAGTCAAAGATCTATTCAAATCGCTCAGTTAACTCTTGATTTAATGTCTGAGTGGCGTTCTCGAGTAATCTCTTCGTCAAATCATTCAATCATCCAGTTCTAACTCATTTGCATGTACATGCAGATTAATTAAATATTCCTATTTAATTAATTAAACCTTGTGCGTGCATTCAAAAAAGAGTTGCTTTAATCCATCTTCATCTTTGTCATGCAAAGATAATTCTTCTGTTTTCGAATACCAAACTGGAAGATTAAATCATTTATTTAATCTTTAATTCTATTTGTAATTTATCACTCATGTCATTACTAACTGTTATCAGAATGCATGACTAATCAGTCAATCTCAACCGTTTGTTGATCTTTCAATCCTGGCCTATCATTCGAATAATCAATTTTCTATAAATTGATTAGTCTTTCATCATTCCAATCTCTCTTGATATCTTATGACTTTTAGAGCATCTATCTTGAATCTTTGATGTTTTTCTAAATCACTATCATAGGTTATACTTGGACAAACTTACGAGAAATCTGAGGGCAATTATACTACAATAGAAAAATGGAGAAGGGCAATCGACATGAATCATGGAAATATGTACAAATTTGGTGAGATTGTTCAAGTTTTATTTATGTTTTTACTTTCCTTTGTTCTCATTAGCTTAGCTTAGATTGCATTTAGAGCATTTAGATTTGTATTGCATGCTTTCTTTTAATCTTTTCTTTCTTCACTTTCTTGGCGTTACATATAGTATCATCATCAAGTATACAAGAGGCTAATCAAAAATCAGCTAATGAATATATACACATCATAAATCGGGTTATACAATCAATCAAAAAAGTGTCTAGGGCACTATTAGTGTCCGGAGCTGCCCTCGCTCTGTCTATTGCTATGGCGACTTCCTCGGCTCTGGTGATGAGACCCTAATGGTCGACTTGATGTCCCTACGCAAGGAGTCCTGCTAGGAGAAACCTAACTGATGTGGGAGAAATCTGGCTCCCGTCGCTCCTATGCCATAGCCCTGTAGTATAATAGCTTGTAGTACGATGCCTACTACATCTCTCATCTATACATCTCAGTCGGGACTATGGCCTACCCCTGCACCTGTTGTGCTACGTCCTCTAGCTACTATCTTCATCCCTGCTCCAAGACCAACCCAAGGTTTGCATCCTATCCCATCTGGCACTCCTACACCACCTCCTATCATGCTTGATCCCTCTCTTGGTTCAGGGTCTGAATTTGAGCCTGGTCCTGCTACATCTACCCTATCAAGACCTGTATTTACACCTGTAGCACCACTATCTATTCATCCCTAGGATCGAGACCTAGTGGTGGTGGTCGTGGAGCCTACTGATGTGGCACCACTATTGGAATTTGTCCATCATGCCTATCATGCCCTACACCTTTGCCCTATCCATCTTGTGGCTAATGACTTGGATGCTAGGGGACTCATCTAATCTAGGGTCCTCTGACCCGTCCTCTGCCTACTGTTGGCACAACTGGTAATGTCAATTTGATCGGGGTGTGAGCTTGAAAATATGCATCATATTCCTGTGTTGTTCCCACATCTGCAGGACCATCAAAGTATACCCACGACATCATCACTAGCTATCTGAAATCGTTGATGGCTTGCTAGGAAGAAATCTACTGCCTCCACGCTGTCTCTCATGTCCTACATGCAAATATGGCTCTTTGATCATCATTGGGCACATCCTGTACCTCTCCAAACTGGAGAGCAACCCTATGTGGAAGGTACCGCTCGATCATGTGATGGTCTCACCCCTACAGGTATCTGGTTTTCCGATAGTAGACAAGTTGGGCATCATCATCATGCCATTTATGAAAATGTAGCCATGGTCTCCACCAGAACACTATCATCTCATCAATAACCCACCTCCAATGCAGGATGCCTGTAATACCTATATAATGTAGGGTGGTCATCCCCCATACCTATAAAATGCAGGATCATCATGGTTTATCTGAATGTCTACAATAGTGGGTCCCAGAATGACTATATGCTCATATTCCCACATATGTAGGAGTGTAACTCCCGCTCCAATGCTGTGGGACCCACAGTACATGACCTGGTGCATATCATGATATAACAATGCTAGGATGACTGGCCCCTAGGCATAGATGGTCATCTCCTCCATCATGTGAATGTAAGTGTCCAATCTGCAATCAACTAATAGGGATAATGGAACATAAGGTGAAATAAGAGAGGTAATGGGATGGGAATAGAAGGGGTTAATGGAATATAGGATGGACTAGTATAGATTGATGGGATGGGCTAGGATGGGATAACAAAATATAGGGTGGACAATTAGAGGTTAATGGGATGTGATTAGTAGGGAATAATTGAACATAGGGTGAATTAGGTGTATAGGTTTTGACTATAGTACATGAAGTGGGAACTTGACCTGTGTGTAGTAATAATAAAGAAGAGTTATCTAGGATGAAATGTGGATGAAGATGATATAACATAGAATGGATAAAGGAAAATAGGGTGGAACATAGGGGATCATGGAACATCTAGGGTGAAATAATAATGAGTACAATAAGATGGGAATAGAAGGGAATAATGACACATAGGATGGACTAGAAGATATTAGTGGGATGGGCTAGGAGGGGATCATGGAAAATAGGGTGAAATATTAAATGTTAATGGGATGGGATTAGGAAGGAATAAAGGAACAAAAAGTGAATTAGGAGAAGATAATGTGACACGATCAAGAGGGGATGATGGAACATAGGATGGACTAGTGGAGATTAATTGGATGAGCTAGGATGGGATAATAAAACATTTTTAAGGTGAACTATAATAGAGATTAATTGGAGTAATTAGGAGAGAATATTAGACCATAAAGTGAATTAGGTGGTGTCTAAGGTTTGAATATAGGACATGAAGTGGGAACTTGAGGTGTGTAGTAATAATGTATTAGAGATTTTGTCAATAATGAGTTGAAGGAAAGGTTTCTTGTAACGATATGTGTATAAGATGAAATATGGAGGAAGGTGGTATAATATATAAGGTGTTAAAGATTGGGATATGTGATATAAAATGGTTAAAAAATGTGTGATGAAAGGAATGGAAGAATGAGATGGACGTTGAATGGTAAATATAATTAGGATCTCATAAGACCAACCAATGTTTGTGTTTCTCATCAATTTTTTAGATTTGTATTATGAAAACTAGCTAACATTGTTTTACAACACCATTAATGAATAAAGGACCTGAGTGAAATTTGTTTGAGGACATGAATTACAAGGTGTGGAGGTTGAAGGTCCACTAGGAAACTATTTGAAATCCAAAGCATGTTATGAAACAAACATTCAAATATAACATTCAATTGTTCAAATGCAATAATAATATCTTTAATACTAGTTGCATACCTATGGACTCAACATCGAGAATGAATAAGGGTCTACAAGATTGGAGCACGTCTCGTGAACACTTCGACCATGAAATTTCATCATATCAATATTCTACTAATTTAGTTATTCTTAAATTTAAAAATATAATTTAATAAACAAATTAAATGAACTTGCTGAATTTTACCTGAGTATCAATGCTAAATGTATTATTCAACAATTCATCTATGAAAGTCATCACCTCTACAACTGATGTAGGTTGTGTAACAGCATCCCAAGAACTCTAATAATCATATGTGTAAACAAAACCACAAGCACTACAATGGTGGGATGGAGCTCGGGGCCTACATGTCTCCTCCACATTAGGATCTACTAGAGGCCTCACACACTGTATAATGGTCTGGGTGAGCGAGCTAATCGACTCCAATGTGTCCACCTCTACACTATCCTTAACAATGGAAGGAATGATGACATGCTCCACCATGTGTTTGGCCAAGGGTATTGGTTCCAACTGTGGATTATGTCATGCATTATGTCTATCATGTGTGGAGCCCCCACCTCTACCTTGAAAGTCTAAGATGTCAAAATAATTTGGAATCTTATTGAGGAGAAACTCACAATAGAGTTTCCTCAAAAAGTATTGTGGTACCTCATGGTTATTGCATGGAGGTTGGTCAAATACCATCCACCACCGCTCCCAAAATTTATTTTTAATTAATTCATGGTGGCACCAATGGATGGGGAACCTCCTACATGCATGAGACAAAGGTGCATTAGTTCTCGGGTCAGTAAATAGGGCACACAAGTCAGATTTTCTATTTTTTTTATTTTTTCACATTTGCATATGACAAACCACTAGCATAAAATTGTCTCATCTCATGCCTCTTATTTAACGAAAAATTTATTTTCTCATTCATTTCTCCTACATGAGGTACAATTGACTTCAATGATTTGGTAATCCCTCTCCTATAAGGGTAGGTTTTGGCATGCTCGGTTAATCTTCCAATTAATTGTTCAATGTATCTTTTATTGTTATCAAATTGATTTAGGATATTTTCTTGTGTTCCTTGAGGATTCCTATGAACTGATGGAGGGGTTTCAAGTTGTTCTTTTATAGGAGGCTCTTCATGAGGGGGTGATTATGAATTCTCAATGTTTGGAGGTGGAGATTCATTCCTTGAGAATTAGAACAAAGTTTTATTAAAAAAACTATTTAAATCTACATTATAAATTAAATTTGAAATTAAAAAAATAAAAATACATCCCTCTTTGCAATCTTCAACCTCTTTGACATGTTGGCGGCATCCTCATGAAGAATTTCTAGCTAAGAGTGCAAAAAATGGAAGAGATTTGGTGAGCACGAGTTGCAGAGCTGAAAACCTCCAAGCCAAGCCGCAGGTTGGAAAGAAAATGAGGTTAAAATGCAAGATTTCATTTAAATTGACTTTTTACATTTGGTGCATGCCAAATGCTCTATTTTGACATTTTCTAAATTTTTTTTTCCAATTTAGCATCAAAATTGTATTACAGATTGGTGCACTTACTCTATGGCTAAAATCCTAAAACAGGTGATTTCAAAAAAGCTATGGATTCTTGGAAAAAAATCTATCAAAGCATAATAGTAAGCAACAAGCTACGGTCTCATGGTTTTTTTTTTTTGGCACAAAAAATCAGCATGATTTTATTTGCATTTATTTGTAGGTTTTAAATGCATTTTTTTTGGCAATTTTGCTATTTGAAATGGGGAAAAATATTTGTGGTGAGTTTTGTGCACTTTTTAATTGTAGGATTCTCACAGTTAGTGAAAAAGGTAGTGTTTATGAACAAATGGAAAAGATGCATAGATCCTTTGAATTATACTCGTACTATGCAATGACATTGAATCATTTAACAAACCATTTTTTCTTCACAAGGCAACATTTTCTTGTGGAACAGTTGACTAAGACAACTCTTGTTTCAACTGACCACCCTCTCATGAAATCTCATTCATATTATAATATTGCATGATCTTATCATAGTAAAGGTGATTATCACACAACTGGTCGCTACTAGATGGCATCAGTCAAGGAAAGCTGAAGGCCACATGATTTTGTGGATAGGTTCAATTGAAGTTGGGAGATCTTAAGATTTCTATCTCAAATTTTGAAAAGGTTCTGGAGGTCCACCCTAAGAACTGTGAGAGCTTAAAAGCTTTAGGCCATATATATGCTCAGCAAGGGCAGGCAAAGAAGGCTTTGGAAATTTTAATAAATGCAACTTGCATAGATCCACATGATGCCCATGCATTTATCAAGATGGGTGAGTTATTAATATCATCAGACCCTAGTGCAACCTTAGATTCTCTTAAGATGCCAAAATCTCTTCTAAAGAAGAGTAGAGAATAAGTACCCATTCAATTTTTAAACAACATTGGGGTTCTTCATTTTGAGCATGATGAACTAGAGTTGGTTCACCAAACTTTTATGGAGGCATTAGGAAATGATGTCCTGCCTCTACATAAATCTTTGTGGTCAGTTTTGTGCATTTTTTACTTGTAGGATTCTCATAGTTAGTGAAAAAGGTAGTGTTCATGAAGGAATGGAAAAGATGTGTAGGTCCTTTGAATTATACGCTCACTATGCAATGGAATTGAATCATTTAGCAAGCCATTTTTCTTCACAGTAGGGAAATTTTTTCTTGTGGAACGATTGACTGAGACAACTCTTGTTTCAACTGACCACCCTCTCATGAAATCTCATTCATATTATAATCTTTCACAATCTTATCATAGTAAAGGTGATTATGACACCACTGGCTGCTACTACATGGCATCACTTAAGGAAATCCAAAGGCCACAAGATTTTTTGGACATGTTCAATTGAAGCTGGGAGATCTTAAGAGTTCTCTCTCAAATTTTGAAAAGGTTTTGGAGGTCCACCCTAAGAACTGTGAGAGCTTAAAAGTTGTAGGCCATATATATGCTTAGTAAGGGTAGGTAGAGAAGGCTTTGGAAATTTTAAGAAAGGAAACTCACACAGATCCATGTGATGCCAATGTATTTATCAAGATGGGTGAGTTATTAATATCGTCAAAGCCTAGTGCAACCTTAGATTCTTTTAAGACAACAAAGTATCTTTTGAAGAAGAGTAGAGAATAATACCCATTGAATTGTTAAACAAAATTGGGGTTCTTTATTTTGAGTGTGATGAACTAGAGTTGGCTCAACAAACTTTTATGGAGGCATTAGGAAATGGCATTTGGGTTGAATTCATAAATAAAAGCCCCAGTGCCAATTTTGTAGTTTTTCCTATGCTCTTTAAGGATATGAAATTCTTCCATCAACTAGAACAAGGTGGTGTTTCACTTGAGTTACCATGGGATAAAGTCACAACACTATTTAATCTTGCTAGGTTGTTTGAACAACTACATGCTATTGAAAAAGAAAATCTTTTATACAGGCTAATATTGTCCAAGTTTTCTAATTATGTGGATGCATATCTACATCTTGCAGCCATGGCTCAGGCTCAGAATAAGATCCAACTAAGCCTAGAATTTATTGGGGATGCACTTAAGGAGGATAAAAACTCATCAAATGCTTTATCTATGCTTGGAAAAATGGATCTGAAAACAAATTACTGGCTTAAAGCCAAAGAAACAATTAAAGTTGTACAAAGTGAATCAGATGCCAATAATTCTTATGTTGACATTTCACTTGGAAATTGGAATTATTTTGCAGCTTTTCACAATGAGAGGAAGGATCCAAAGGTGGAGGCACAACATCTTGAGAAGGCTAGAGAACTGTATTGTAAAGTGTTGGCACAAAGACTAGGAAATGTTTATGTTGCAAATGAGGCAATCATTGTGGTAGTTGAAAGGGGTCAATTTGATATTACAAAGGAATTTGTTACATAGGTACAAGAAGTTGTAGTAGGAAACATCTTTGTTTAGATTCCTGATGTGTTGGTAAACCTAGCACATGTTTACTTTGCACAAGGACAATTTGCGCTTGCAGTGAAAATGTATCAAAATTGTTTGAGGAAATTCTATTTTGGCATTGACACCCAAATTTTATTATATTTAGCTCGAACACATTATGAAGCAAAATAGTGGCAAGATTGTAAAAGAACATTATTAAGAGCACTGGATTGTAACTAATGTAAGTTGCCAATAAAAAAGCTATAGATTTTGTGTTTAATATAATGATGGTTTCAAATTACCTCTGAACTCGTTGCAGAGGGTGTCCCCAAATCTAACTTCGCTGCAAAGGGCCTCACCAACTTCAAATTCGTTGCAGAAAACTCTGAATTCCTTGCCCTTGCCTGCCTTGTTAGAAGTTTCCAGGTCCTCTCCAAACAATTTTTATCGCCCAATATGCAATACCCAAGCCAGTGTAGTTGTCAAATGAATAATGAATTAGGCCAAACAATCTTTATCTATGAATTAGATGAATTGCTACTATAACTCAAAACACCTCAACCTAAACAAAAAATGAATCATGTGCGCACAATACACTCCCACCCTATGTTTCCCAATTTTTTTGAAATTTTGTCTTATTTGTATTTGCATGACTAACTATTTAATCATTTTTATTTGTATGACTAAATATCTTTTTAGTCCATGAACAAATTAGTCATTTATTTACTCATTTATAGCTGAGTTGCAAAAGATTAGTAGAATTTAGTCATTTTTAGTTGTTGTGACTAAAAGTTTGTCACCTAGTCATTTATTTACCAAATTCTACTAGTGTAGTTTCGAAGTTGCAAGATACTCCCTACCTGGAAACACTCTTTGTAGGAGGATCATCACAATTATTATCATTTAAGCTCATAGAAGAGGAAAATAATAAATTTAGCTCATTATGCACTTCCATGTCAATTTTTGCAATTTCATTATCATCATCCAAGATTATCACAATAGAAGGTCTAATGAGAATATCCATAGAAGGTGCTTGTTGTTTCAAGATTTAGGAGTTTCTTGTTTCGGTGAAGGTGGAGAATCATCATGCATTAGTTGAGGTAAGTTTGTATTTTTATTTTCTAAGTTGTTCCTTTCTTCTTTTTCTTGTAACAAACAAGCAATAGCACAACATCTATGCCTACACTCTAGCATTTCGGTTCCTTTTAGTTCAATTTTCAAGTTGTGATTGTGTAAGGGTGGGGTTATCAACCATAGGTTTCTTTTCCTCCCTTAAGGGAGGAACAAAAAGAACCATGGGAGGTTGTTCAACCACTTTCTCTTTAGCTTTATAAACTCATTTGATTTTAGGAGGCACAACGAGACTAATTTGGTTATCTCGTGGTCTCTTATAAGAAATGGGTGGAGGATTTTCTATTTTTTGTTCTTGGTTACTTGGAAGGGCTTTTGGTTCAATCATTGTTTCATCAAGGATAGGAGGCTCAATCATGGTTTGAGGCATATTGGTAAGGGATAATTCTGCTATGCACTTTTCCTTAAACTTTTGATAGGATTTGAAAAAGAAGTCCTCATGCGGCCTAATAGGTTCCATAGGTTTAGGCCAAAATAAGTCCAATGAGAAATTCCCATGGGAAGACACATGATTAAAGCCACTATGGTGCATAGTAAATATCTCATTTCCAAATGGAAACTTTTAGTATTTATGCACAACCGACAGGATGACATTCATGGAGTGAAGCCATGGGTAGTCTAACTTCACATGAAATTTGTTTGACGATGGGATGATGGAAAATGAGACACTTAATGTTTTGGGTCCAAATTTTAAAGGAAGAGTTATCAAACCTATCATAGGGAAAGAAAAACTATTATGCATTTTGATCCATGCTATTGGTTGTTCATAAGTATCTTGATAAAGCTTATGCACAAATAAGAATTCTTCAGTGATCACATTCTCTACACAAATGGGATCAATTAATATCCCATTAGTAGGCTTGTCATTGATTCTTCCAACTATGTAAAGAGGACTATCAAGTGCATGTTTTATTATGTCATGTTGTGAGAAATCAATGTCAAGCACCATCTTAGTTAGGCCCTTATGAGGTTGAACTTCAATAAGTCCAATCATATTGTCTAATTTCTTCATGTTTTCATCATTCTTTGTTACACTAGCTTTGATAAATGAAATGTTATGATTTGGCATAGGATTAGTAAAGATTTGCAAATTTTGATTAGGAGGGGCTATAGACTTATTACCTTGATCGTTAACACCACCAATTTGAATATGATTAGAATCAATAAGGTCTTTCACATTATGTTTAAGATGCTTGCAGTATTTTGTATCATGTCCATTTTTCAGTGAAAATGGCAATAGGAATTTGGCCTATAATTAGAAGGTAAAGGCTTAGTAGGATTAAGAGCTCTAACAAGAGGTAAGGAAATTAGTTTCTAGTTTAATAGTTTTAACATGATATTATGAAGGGTGTTAGGTAGAGTGCTGAATTTTCTATTTCTATTAGAAAATGTGTATGTATTTGTCGTCTTTATAGCAACCACTTGGGTATCAACATGTTGAGTTGGTTGAGGGGGATTAAGTTGTAAAAATACATTTTGTTTCTTGAATGGTTGATAGTCGTTATGAGTCGTGGATTCATATTTTTCAAGACGACTAGAGGGAGTTTTCACTTCACGGCTACTAACCAAATTTTAATAATCATAGAGGGTAGTACATAATTGTGTGAAGGAGGGAAATTTCAACATCTCAAGTTCAATTTGAATTTTGTTTTGTAAATTGGAAATAAACATTCTTTGAAGGTCATCATCCGGAATCTTAATGTTTATTTGTGAGTAAAGCATCAAGTACCGTGCTATGAAATTAGAGAATTTTTCATCATCCTTTAGTTTGCATGTCATTAAATTAGACAAGGTCATCTTAGGGCCCATATTTATTTGCAAATGATTGTAGAAGGCATCAATAAGTTCATTGAATGAACATATTGAATTATTTGATAAGGAGAAAAATTATTCCAAAGTGATATCCTTCAAGGATCTAGGGAAGAGTTTAGCCAAGAGTTTATCCTCAAAATGAAGTCACTACATAGGGTTGTATATGTAGAAACATGGCTAACAAGATCTCCTTTCCCACCATATTTCTCAAATCTAGGAATCTCTATACCTTGTGGAATTTTTGTTCTAAATATCTCCAAGGAAAAGGGATTTCTTTTGACATATTGTGAAGGTTGGCCATTTTTATTTTGACTTAATGTAGCAATTTTTTTTTTGGAGGGATGAAACATTTTGTAAGAGTGAGTTAAGGATAGGATCATTGTGAATTTTGTAAGATGGAGGTGTATAAGGTGGAGGTGTATATGTATTCAGAGGGCAAGTGACTTGTAAGTTTGTGAGGGGAGATGGATTAGGAGATATTAAATTTAAATTCACAAAGCTAAAATGAATCCCAATGGAAATACCTATGGAAGTGTTGACATTTCTAATAGGTTGTATGGTTGTTGTAACAGTTGAATTGTTAGAATAGAGGTTGTGGTTGTGGAAGGAGGAATTGGATTTCCACCTTGAATTTGAGTATACCCCAAAGTTTGAGAACAACTATCTAAGGTAGGGATATGTTTATTAATGACATGAGCTAAGTTAGGAACAATCTCTATTCCTTATTCATTTTTAATTATTCTCCTCATGTTATCTATCATAAGGACCACATTAGGAGCATTGCAATCATAACTCACAAAATCTTGCAATTTATCAAGTTCTTCATCCATTCTTCTAATGTTTTCATGAGGGACATTACCAATCATTGTATCAACATCAGTCACATTAGGTGTAGGTAGGGAAGTCATAGGAAATAAAGTGTTAAGGGTATGATCCATAGTGGGTTGACTAGTGTCAACACTATGAGTAAAAGAGTTAGAAAACCCAAGATCCACAACCAGTGATGTATCATGAGATGAAATGAGTCTCAAACTACGTATCATGATAGTATTGAAAATAAGACACCAAGTTGTGAAGCTCATACAAGTTTCACAAACCCAAGGTGCACCCAAAATTGATAAGAGGTAAAATGCAAACAAATACCCTAGAATACAAAGTGCAATACAATAAGAAATTTTCAAATTCCAAACAAGATAATTTTCTAATTATGCTACGAAAAAAACCTAAAAATGATGTCTTTTAGATGCAATTTGGAATTCAATCAATGCATTGATTTTGACAAATTATACTTAATATGAACAATTTCATATAACAGAAATGCAGGAAACTAAAACAACAGATTGAATATAGAAAAAAAGAATGCATAAATAGTGATATTAATGCTCAAAATTTTAGAAAAAGCCTTGATCAGGGACTCATTCGCCCATGGGTGAATGGGTCTCACTTTAGGGTTTTTAAAAATTAATTTTCCAATTTTTGAGATGATTTTTATGGTTTTCATATTCTAGTTTTAGATAGTGAGTTATAGTTTCAAATCTCTGTAAAATGAGGTCTAAATGCAAGTGCAAAATAGTACAAAATGACAAGCAAAAAGACCTAATTTGAGATGTAATTTTGATTCAATTTTTTGATGTAAATGACTAATGATGTAATGTTATGTAAAATGAGATTTTTAAGTTTTCTAGATTTTAAAGAATGCAAAAATGTAAACCTAAAACCCTAAATGGGATGCAAACTAATGCAAGTGAGCAACCCTAAATGAGATGAAAATCAATGCAATGCAATGAAAATCAATGCAAACCCTAGATCTAGGACTGAAAATCGACTCCAAATCAGCAAGGTATGATTCTCAAAAGTCAGGTTCACTATAATGAAACAACAAAAAATAGGGTTTTGTTTTGATAAAGTGGGGGTAATCTAAAATAGACCTATCTTCATTTATTTCACTAGGAAATGAGATCCACACAATGAATTGATTAACAACCCTTAGGTGAATCAATTCAAAGTGAGAATCTTCAAATTTCCTTATGACGAAAGGATGGGAGTCAAGGTCAAACAACACTTTGGGGAGAAAAATTAAAAATAGCAAATCAACACCCAAATGCAATCTAACACATGAAACATCAATATTAAGCTTAATACTAACAAAACCAAAAAATAGATTACAGATCTGAGCAAGGTAGAAACATTTGTACTAGTCACTAAAAGTGATTTTCAGAAGCAGATCTAAGACTCATTCACCCATGGGTGAATGGGTCCAAGTGCAGGGTTTTTTTGTAACTTTTAGGAGCCTCTAATGTATATTTGAATCTTCCAATTTTCCCAGGTTTCATAGTCGAAATGTCAGAAATGACTTTAGGATCTTAGTGTTCATGAGATGACAACAATTTTGACAACTTTTGTAACTTTGTAAATATTTCTCTTCAAAATTTCTTCAAGTCTTCTTCAACCTAAATCTGCAATCACACATACACAAGAGAAAAATGTTTGTTTTGGGTGAATAGGAGTTTTCCTTGGTCAAACCCCATTTTGGTAATCAAACCTTGAATTGAAATAATGCATGAAAGAGGGAATGAAGAATGAACAAAGATATGTTATCACTCAACAAACCCTTGAATGAAACATTGATAATGGAGATCTTAGGAGGTCTGCAATTTTCATAAGATGTCTAAATTGGATGTGGATCTTGACACTTGAATCTTTCTTGAAATGACACTTTGAATGCTTGACTTGATCATGAAACCTACATCATAATGTTAGCTCCAAAAACATGCATGATGCAAGAAGACTGTGACATGATGAATAGATCTTGAATGCTTCAATAAATCCTTGATATATCTTCTCTTGAATTCTCTTGTAATTTAACACTTGAAAATCTAGCTTGAAAACTCTAGGTGAAACTTAGAAAATAACCTTGTATTTATAGGTATGTATCCTTAATTTCTCAAAAATCAAATATCACAAGCTGACATTGAATTATGGATTTGAAAATTTTAAAATACTACCAAAAAAATAATTTAAATTTAGGTCCTAAGGTTTAGGGAGGACCTATTCACCCATGGGAAAATGGGTCCCAGGTCCATAAACTTGGAACACACATTGCTCAATGTAAAATGTTATGCTTAGGCATTAATTATTATCGGGGTTTCCCCTTCGAAAAATATAATATAATAGGCTTGTAAATGAAGTAAAGGTCCAATTAAGGGATAATTAAGCTTAATTAATTAAGAGGGCCCAAATAAGCGTGAAAATGCAAATAGGTACATTTAACAACACTAAATTAAGGCATTATTAAATCCAATTTAACTAGGAGGGCCTAAACAAGTGAGAAAATGTAAAGGGAAAAATTAAAAAAATGTTGTACAATAATAACAATTAACCATTGAACCAGGCTGTCCAAAAAAATTTGAAGTCTGAGGAGGAGGAGGACCTGCGAAGGATGAAAAAAAGTTATTATGATTCTATGAGGATTGTCTCGCAATGGAGGAAAGTGTTGAATGTGCTAATGGAGTACATTGCACTGGATGGTTGTTATACTAGGGTTTTCGGGTATCATTTCATGCTCCTCGATCATTTTAGGCATCAGGTTAGGGTTTCCTTCCCTTTCTATCTTGCTTCTTCTCTGAATGCCAGTATGCAAAACTATAGACATAATCTGATTAGGCATTCCATCCTCCATGAAGGCCTGCTTGTTTTAATTCATGATCATTTTAAAGCCATGCCGACTCTATCCCACCAAACCCCCTCTTCTAAGGATAGGGTTGCAGTTAAGGGGAAAGGGAAATCTAGTGTCTCTCCCTAGAAGAATGGAAAGAGAAAGGTCTTGGAGGACCCATCTTACAATGTTAATAAGGAGGATTCACAACCAACCCCTTCGTCTAAATATTCTAGTTACCATGTTATTGACAGAGAGGAGAGGCCCTATTTTCCCAAGGATCTTAAGGTGGAGGACCATTATTTTAAATCTGAATGTGAACTCCCTGATGATATTCTTTCTATTTCCCGTAATGGGTTTGTGGATTTTTTTAGGTTAATCAGATGGGTGTTTTTTGAGATTAAGGAAATTAAGTTGAATCAGAGGGCTATGAACAGTAAAATGGAGAAGGATGATGACAATAATAATAGAGATAGAGTTAAGGCCACCGAATTATGGACTGAGGAAGAAAAGAAATACATGGTGGAATGCCTTAAGAAAACTATTGAGGATTTACAACATTTCAAAAGTAACCATGATGGTAAGTTGTCTGAGATGGAGGAAAAGCTAAGGAATATAAAAGATTCCCTCCACAAGGTGCTAGTAATGAGCCATAAAATTTTAAAATATATAGCAAAGACCATGAATGCGATGGTGGAAAATTTGGAAAATGCATATCAGGTTAGGACGGCTGTGTACATGGATGTTGAGAAAGAGGAAAGCCAGTTGGAAGGTGGAGGGTCGAGCAACAGAACTAGAGTGAACCTGAAGAGGAAGGCATACCAAGATCTTGTGAACATCCAAGAAATCAAAAAATTTGCTCTTAGTATGAACAAACTTGAGCAGGAGGCGGTGGAGATCCTCAGGAATCTGGCCTAGTGGTTGGACTTTTGGTGGTTTTTTGTTGGCTTTTTGCTATGTTGCCTTGGGTTCCATTGTTTTCTTCTTTGTGGGCAGCATTTTGTTTTTTTCTTGGACTCTTTTAATGTTGTATATGTCGCTCTTTTACTGTTAATGGTTTCAGGTTCCCTTCAAAACCTGTTTGCTCCTTAATAAAAAACAATTAACCATTGAAACAAAGAAAAATGAGGCGTTATGATAAATATGGGATGATGCACCCATTTTCCTTATTTCATTAGGAAAAAAATATCCCCAAAGGTAAGATTGAATTTCAACCCTTAGGTGAGTCAACCTTAATGGAGATCTTGCTATTTTCCTTATGCAAAGACGGGGTAAAATCTGCCTGAACAACATTTTGGGGAGAAAAACTAAAAAATAGTAAATGAACTCGATTATGCAATGTGAAACTTGGATTGTCAATTTAAAGCATAACAGAAACAAAAACAACAAAATTTTGACAAATTTGAGAAGGGAAAGTTGATGTGTACCAATCACTAAATATTGTTGTTGAGTGTCCTCCTAAGATAGATTCACCATAGGGTAAATGGGTCCTGCTACACGAATATTTTCTTTTATTTTGATAGTCCTCTTCTCCTGAGTCTACACTCCATATTCCTCTGGATCTCACATGTCATGACTTGACAACTTTGATGACAACTTTTACAACTTTGTAGAATTGAACTTTTGATCAATCTTCGATCCTTCTTCACCTATAAATCGGCAAACACAAAAAGAGGGAAAATTTGTTTTCTTTTAGTGAATGGGGGTTTGCTTTGGTCAAACCCCATTTTGGTAATTAAACCTTGAAATGAAATGAAACATGAATGGAAGGAATGATGAATGAACAATGCTATGTTACAACTCACCAAACCCTTGAATGGAGATCCTTAGAGGACTAAAGTCTAACACATCTCTCCAAATTCTTGATCTTGCATGAAATGTCTTGATTGGATGTTAATCTTGATGCTTGAATTTTGACTTGAATGCTTGAAACCTACATCACAATGTTAGCTCCAAAAACATGGATGATTGAAAATAACTTTGACATGATGCTTGAAATGTTGAATGCTGATGTAGAAGATTAATAAATCTACTCTTGAACACTTTTGAAAATAATATTTTCTCTTGTGAAATTTTCCTTCTTTTTTCTAGATATTGAATTGATAAAAAAGACCTTGTATTTATAGGTACAATTTTCTAATTTCTCAAAAATTAAACATCAAAGGTCGACAATTGTAATTGTAATTTGAATCATAAAAATGCCACCAAAAAAATATTAAAAAATTGAGATCCTCAACTTAACCAGGACCCATTCACCCTTGGGAAAATGGGTCTTAAGACCTAAATCTAGGACACTCAACTTCCAAAGCAATTTAATTAATGTTTGCAATTGTTTAATACAAGTTTCCCTTTCATAAAATGAGATTAATTAGGCTTTTAAATGCATAATTGGTACAATTAGAGGCTTAATTAATTCCAATTGAATTAAGGGACCCAAACATAGAGTGAAAATGTAAAGGAGTACATTTTTCTACACTATATTTAGCCACCACTTCAGTGAGAGGATGAGCCCTATGCTCAAACTCACACTAAAGTAGACAAATAAGTGACAAGAGGAGTCCAAGTGTACAAGTGTAAGTGAGATAGGATGAAAATGATGAAGGAGGTTATGCAAGCCCCCAAGATCAAGATCCCATGGTAAACAAAAATAAGTACAAAGGAACACATATATATGAATGATATACATCAGCAAGACAAGATACACAAGCATACAATGCCAAAATTGATTCAAAAAGAAAAGAGAAAAGGGATGATCAAGCCTTAGTTGTTTGCCCAAAAATGTTCACAAGTGGAAACCCGATGTCCATTATGCAAACAAAATATACTCACACATGCTAGTGAAATTTGTTGTCCACAAGGTGAGCCCCAAAAAGGTGGCTAATGGGAAAGTCATGCTAGGTCTACAGGCTCCCATGTATCAACCATACCAAAAGTTATACCTCCTGATAACTTTGATAAGATTCCACACAAAAAGTTCACAAGGCTAGCAAGTTGTGTTATGCTAGGCACTGATGAAAAACAAAAAGGTTCCAATAGCAAGCAAGTTGTGTTATGCTTGGTGGCCATGATAAAAAAATTTAAATGCAATATGATAGAATAGTCAAAGGGGCTTTTCTTAGTTCATGAAAGGTCTCACCTTAAGGAACACTATGCTTAATGTCACCAAAGGAGGACTATTTGAGGATAAAAGATTCACAACTTAGGGAATACAATCCGTAGCACCACCACTAAGAGGAATGTCATATGCCAAGAAAGGTTTAACTCCTGAAGGACATAAAACCCAATGTCACCACCAAGAAGACACATCGCGTGAAGTAAGAAGACCACACTTTGAAGAAAACAATGAGTGGGGATGCATATGCCCCCACTTTAAATAAATTGCTAAACACCATGTTGTGAGCAATTACTTTAAAGTAGAAGATGGAAAATTCCAATACATGAGAGCTTTATTTGGAAATCCCTATGTAAAACATATGTTTCATGGATATATCTACGTCATGAAAGGAGGGTTTCCCCCCATATTCAATCCTAAGATAACATATAAGGGATCCATGGATTTTGGGTCAGCATCATGCCATTTCTACAGTGATATAATTGAGCTCAGAATCGCCATCATTCCCCAAATGACTCATGGAACAATTAGCACAAAGAAAGAATGAATCATAGAGAGAAAACAAAGAAAATATTTTGGGTCAACATAGAAGAGACCTAAATGTCTCAATGCCTTACATCATCCCCAAAAGGAAAACACAAGACAAATGAAAAAATAAAGGTGTACGACATATAGAACAATGTAGATACAAATAGAAGAATCTCACAATAGATTTGCTTCTTTTGTATCCTTGCACCAACGAAGTGACAAGGGTCATCCAAAGTAGGCTCAAAAACATATAAAGACGTGTCAAGAAACATTGTATGGGGGATCGAATTACACACATACAATCACAAAGAACTTGAAAAGAAGACAAAGAAAAGACTAGTATGGAACATGTGATTCAACCTATAGCAGGTCATCCACATCCCAATCTTGTTCATCATAGGCAGAAGGTAGACAACTAGCCAAAGGGACAATGATGAGTGTTGTACTAGTAGCATCATCAAGTTCAACATGTGGCTAGGAACTCTTGTTAGGAGGATCATCATTGGATTCAACATGTGGTGAGACACTCTTGTTATGAGGATCATCATGTTTTTTATCATTTAAGCTCATGGAAGAGGAAAACAATAAATTCAGCTCATTATGCACTTCGTCATCAATCTTAGCAATCTCATCATCATCACCCAAGTTAATCACAACAAGAGGCCTAATGAAAATGTTAATAGATGTTTCATGTGTTTGTTGTGGTGAAGGTGGAGAATCATCATGCTTTTTTTCAATTGGAATTTGATCTTGATTTTCTATTTTATTCTCTTCTTTTAACTTACGATAAATAGCACATCTATGCCTACACTCTTTGGCATTTCTATTTCTTCTTGTGAGATTTTCAAGTTATGATTGTGTAGGAGTGGGTTTATCAACCATTGGTTTATTTTCTTCCCACAAGGGATGAATGGAAGGAACCATGGAATGTTGTTCAACTAATTTCTCTTTAGCTTTATAAACTTGTTTGATCTTAGGAGGAATAATGAGACTTATATGGTTATCTCTTGTTCTTTTATAGGAAATAGGTGAAGGATTTATCATGGGTTGGTCTTCATCATTTGGAAGGGATTTTGGTTCAATCATGGTTTCATCAATGATAGGAGGCTCAATCATGGGTTGAGGCATGTTGCCAAGGGATAATTTTGTTATGTGCTTTGCCTTGAACTTTTGGTAATATTTGAAATATAAGTCCTCACAAGGCTTAAGTGATTCTATAGGTTCGGGCCAAAAGAAATCCAATGAGAAACTCCCACAGGAAGACACAAGATTAAAGCCACTATGGTGCACAGTAAAGATGCCATTTCCAAATGGAAACTTTAAGAATTTATGCACTATCGTTGAGATGACATCCATGGAGTGTAGCCATGGATAACCAAGCTTCACACTAAATTGGTTTGACAAGGAGATGATGGAGAATGAGACATTCAATTATTTTGGTCCAACTCTTAAGGGGAGAGTGATTGAACCTATTGTAGGGAAAGCAAAACCATTATGTGTTTTGATCCATGCTTTTGGTTGTTCATAAGAATCATGATAAAGTTCATGCACAAATAAGAATTGATCGGTGATCACATTCTCTACACACACAAGATCAATCAATATCCCATTATTAGGCTTGTAATTGATTCTTCCGACAATGTAAAGAGGACCATCAGGTGCACGCCTAATTATGTCATTTTATGAAAAAGAAATGTCAAGGAGTATTTTGGTTTTTCCCTTATGAGGTTGAACATCAATGAATCTAACCACACATTGCAATTCTTCTTCATTATCACTCATATTATTTGTATTTTGATATTTGTCAATATTTATCACATCTTTCTTAGTATCCATAGATTTCACAAAAGAGATATTATTTGGAATGGGGTTGGTAAATATTTTCAAGTTTTGGTTGGGTGGGGAAACAAACTTATTTCCTTGATCATTAACACCACCAATCTAGATGTGATTAGAATCAATGAGATCTTGCACAATGCGTTTAAGACGCTTACAATGTTCTGTATCATGTCCATTTTGTTGGTGATAATGGAAAAAGGAATTGGAGTTAAAGTTTGGAGGTAAGGGCTTAGTGGTATCAATGTCTCTAATAGGAGGTAAGGTAACTAAGTTCTTACTCATAATTTGCAACATGATGGAGTGAAGGGTATCAAGTAATGAGGTAAATTGTCTACTCCTTTACCTAAATGGATATGGATTTGTCATTTTTATTGCAGCCACTTGAGAGTCAACATGTTGATTTTTTTGAGGTTTATTTAGTTGTAAAAATACCTCATTTTATTTCTTGAAGGATTGGAAATTGTTCTGGGCATGGGTTTAGATTTCTTAGGAAAGTTGGAAGAAGTTTTTGTTTCATGATGACTAACCGATTTTTGATAGTCATGAAGGTTCATGCACAATTGTGTAAAGGAGGGAAATTTCATCATCCCAAGTTTGTCTTGAATTTTTTTTTGTAAATTTTTAATGAACATTCTTTGAAGATTAACATCGGGAATCTTAATGTTGATTTATGAGTAAAGCAATTGATATCGTGCTATAAAATTAGTGACCTTGTCATCATCATTTTGTTTACACTTATCAAATAAGCTAAGGTCATCTTGGGTACCATGTGCACTTGGAAATGGCTAATAAAGGCATAAAAAAGTTCATTGAATGAATGAATTGAATTATTTAGTAAAGAGAAAAACCATTCCAAGGCAGTATCTTTCAAAGACCTAGGGAAAAGCTTAGCCAAGAGCTTGTCTTCAAAAATGAAGTCACTGCATAAGGCTATGTATACAAAGACATGGTTTCTAGGATCTCCTTTAGCACCATATTTCTCAAATCTATGTAAGAGTTTGTTAAGGATGGAATCATTAGTTGTGTTGTGAGATGGAGGTGAATAAGGTGGAGGTGTACATATGTATTTGGTGGACAAGGGAATTATAAATGTGTGAGGGGAGATGGATTAGGGGATATGACATTTGAATACACAAATCTAAAGGGATTCCTAGTGGAAATACCTAAGGTTGTGCCTTGTAATAACAATTGGATTAGTGTATGTAGGAATAAAGGCCACAATTGTAGAAGAATTGAATTTCCACACTGAATTTGAGTGTACCCCAAAGTTTGAGCACAACTAGAAATTGTAGGCACATGATTGTTAATGATATGGGATAGGGTATGCACAATTTCTATTCCTTGTTCATTATCAAGCATTTCCTCATGTTATCTATGACAAGAAATGTAGTACCAACAATGTATTTAGAACTCACAAAGTTTTACAATTTTTCTAAGGCTTCATCCATTTGTTTTAGGTTTTCTTGAGGGAAATTAGAAACCATTGTGTCAACATCAATCAAATTTGTTGTGGGTAGGGTGGTCATGGGAAATGAGGTGTCAAAGCTATGGTCCATAGTGGTTTGACTAGTATCAACACTATGAGTGAAAGGGTTGGAAATCTCAAGATCCACGAAAAATGTACTAGCGCAGGATGGCATGAGTCTCAAACTACAACTCACTAAATTATTGGGAATAGGAAACCAATTTGTGAATCTCATACAAGTTTCACCAAACCTAAGTGCACCCAAAATGGAGAATAAGCACTAAACAAATGCAATCAACAGCCAAAAGTATGAAGTGTAATGCATTTATGTAAAATGATTTTGTAATTTTTATATTTGAAACAAGATAATCTACTGATTATGCTATTCAAAACCTAAAAATTATGTCTTTTAATGCCAATTTTGATTTCAAACAATGCACTTGATTTGACCAGTTGAACCTAATGCAAACAAGTACATAATTTTTTGATTTTTGAAACTAAAACACAGATTTAATAGTAGAACAGAACGAAACAAACAAAGACAAAATAATGCCCAAAAGTTTGAAAAAACACCTATACATGGATTGATTCACCTAGGGCGAATGGGTCCTAAGTCAGGGTTTTGAAAAATTAAAGTTTAAATTTCTTGCTTAATGTTTGAATTCCTAGTTTCAGGGTGCATACTGTCGTTTTAGTAACAAAATTTTCTAGATTTAAGTTTCCTAATGCAAATGAAATTAGTGATAAATTATGAAAAAAGTGACACTTTTTTATATGCAATTTTGACCAAATTTGTTGATATGAATGACCAAAAATACACTAATATACAAGTACTATGCAAAATCAATGTAATCTGCATACAAATTTTTGGATTTTTTTAGATTTTAAACAATGCAAAATGAAAATTTAAAACCCTATGTGAGATGAAAACTAATGAATTTTTGACAACCCTAAATGGAATAAAAACTAATGCAATGCAATGCAAACTAATACAACTCCTAGATCTAGGGTTTGAATGGACTCTAATTTCAAATTTTAAGATGTACAATGTTGGGTTCACCAAAATTAATTGATGAAAAATGAGGTGTTAGGATAAATATGGTATGATGCACTTACTTTTATTATTTCATTAGGAAAAAGAGATCCCCAAAGGTAAGATTGAATTTCAATGCTTAGGTGATTCAACCTTAATGGAGATCTTTCTATTTTCCTTATTTAGAGATGGGGTAAAATCTACCTGAACAACACTTTGGGAAGAAAAAATAAAAATAGTAAATGAACTTAATTATGCAATGTGAAACTTGGATCATAAATTTAAAGTATAATAGAAACATAAACAACAAAATTTCAATAGATCTAAGAAGAGAAAGTTGATGTGTATGAATCACCAAATGTTGTTGTTGAGTGTCCTCCTAGGATAGATTTGTTGGCAACACAAGGGCAGACAACTGAGAGGCGGGGGTGAATCAGTTGTCACATAAATTAAACTTATTAAACTTATTCTTAGATCTGATAAATAAACATGAAAGCATAAACCATCACCACATCAGAAACACACATAACACCAAGATTTTTTATGTGGAAACCTTGCTAGGGGAAAAACCATGGTGGAGGTTAGTCCACAAGATTATACTCTGTTAAAAGTATAAAGGAATTATAAATGGGGAATTCACATGCATTCAGGCACACTTCCTAGAGCTCACTGCTCAAATACAAAAAGGCTTACTGCCCAAAGGAAGACAAAATATCTTATAGAAACATTTGGATTGCATCTAGAAGATTTTGAACTAAGAAAATAGCATATGCTAATGCCTGATTATAGTTTCGGTTAAGCACAGTTTGCTTGCTCTTCTTCACACTTTACTTCTACCTTTGAAAGATTAGAACATTATTCACACATAACACTCACACACCACTACACCACATGCCTTCAAATGGTATAAAAAATCGCTAATATATATCCACAACTAGGAATAACATCAACTACATGTCAGCTTCAATAAAATATAAAACATGTACAAACTGTCGGCCCAATCCATAAACAATTTACAATCTGAACCAACCAAAATTAGCCACAACATAGTAAGGACTCAAAACAACATCCTCAAACATGAAACACCTTCAAAAATTATGCCTCAAAGATCCACAACATGCTACAATCACCCTGTCGTCCATGAACATGAAAAACATGAAATCACAAAAGAAAATAACCAATCGCGAGCACAACAATCAATGTGGACATACAACACAAATAGAGCATGATCTAGAAAACATCCATGAGCATCATGAATCACCATAGAATAATCCACATCAATTCAAGTTACTAGAATTACATCATCTTCTTTCAGGAACACCAACTAAAGCAATAGAACAACTGTCAAAACACAAATACTCATAATGTGATCAAATCTTCATGCGGATTTCTAAAAATTTTCATGGATAAACTAGATATACTCGACAACAAACCCTTTAATCCACAACCTCTTATCATCAATATATTGAGCTTGCCAACATCATGATGGTTATACTGAACTTCATTGCACCACTAACAACTTGCAACTTATTTTATTACAATTTTCTTAATATCCTCAACATATACAGCCTTAAAGACATTAATACCAATAGTGTTGACATAAATGACAACCACATATCAACAATATCCAACAAGATTCACCCTAGGGTGAATGGGTCATGTTATAGGGATTATAAATTTGTTCTGATATTCCTCTGCTCCTGAGTCTACACTCTCAATTCCTTTGGATCTCACAATTGGAAAGTTTGAAATAAATTCTACAAGTGAGCTTTTGTGGCTTAAAAACTTTGACCACTTTGTAAAATTGCACTTTTGATCAATCTTCAATCCTTCTTCACTTGGAAATTTGCAAACACAAAGAGAGGGAAAATTTGTTTGTTTTTGGTGAATGGGGGTTTTCTTTGGTCAAACCCCATTTTGGTAATTAAACCTTGAAATGAAATGAAACATGAATGTAAGGAATGATGAATGAAAAATGCTATGTTGCAACTCACCAAACCCTTGAATGGAGACCCTTAGAGGACTAAAGTCTAACATATCTCTCCAAGGTCTTGATCTTGCATGAAATGGCTTGATTGGATGTTGATCTTGATGCTTGAATTTTTACTTGAATGCTTGAAACCTACATCACAATGTTAGCTCCAAAAGCATGCATAATTGCAAATAACTTTGACATGATGCTTGAGATCTTGAATGCTGATGTCAAAGACTGATAAATTTTCTCTTGTACAATAATATTTTCTCTCGTGAAAGTTGCCTTCATTTTTATAGATACTGAATTGATAAAAAAGACCTTGTATTTATAGGTAATTTTCTAATTTCTCAAAAATTAAACATCAAAGGCCAAAAATTTCAATTTGAATTTGAACCATAAAAATGCCACAAAAAACATATTAAAATTTGATATCCTCAACTTAAGGACCTAAATCTAGGACACTCAACTTCCAAGGCAATTTAATTAATGTATGTAATTTTTAATACAAGTTTCCCTTTTGGAAAATGAGATTAATTAGTCTTTTAAATGCATTATTGGTCCAATTAGAGACTTAATTAAGTTTAATTAAATTAAGGGACCCAAACATAGAGTAAAAATGTAAAGGAGTACATTTTTCTACACTACAACCATACACATAGTGATCATAATGGCTCCATGCAAACTTCAGCTCCAATCTCATGTGAACAAGAAATTCTAGGAAGAAACACAAGACTATAGAGATAATTTTCAATTCAAAATATGTAGCATATCCTTCTACCAACACCTATAAGTTCTAAAGTTGTGACAAATAAGATCTCATTCACAAAAACCCAACTATAAAGGCCTTATTAGCATCAAAATGTTAACTCAAAGGTCAAAAATATCATGTGAATCAATAGACCAACCAATATGTAAGCCTCTCTAATCAAAGTAATATCAAACTAAAATATCCATTCCAAAAACCATGGGAATAAGCTCAAAATTGTCCTCTACACTTCTTAAATAAGCCCCCCAAAACTAACATCCATAGCTCAAGACTCATTCCTATGAGAAGACAGAGAAAATAACTATGCCAAGTAATCCTAAAATAAATCCTCCAAAACTAACATCCATATCTCAAGACTCATTCTCATGATAAAACAATGAACCAAAAAATACATATGAAAATAAGGTAGGCTATACCTATCATATGATTCATCACCAAGAGGATCAAAAGTGGGGAATTAAATTGCTCCTCCAAGATACACCAAGACAAAATAACTCTCTCGAAGAAAAATCTCTTGAATAGGTCCATGTTGAACTCATGTCCAACCTAGGTGTGAGTTCCTTGGTCTTTCAAAACCTCATCAAAGAGTAACTATATCAAGAAATTTCCAGCCTCACCTAAATTTCATATGGGTGTGTAACTAATCATCTGATGTAAAATGAACTATAATACAACATGAAATAACTAAAATCTTACAAGAAAAATGATCACACCACTCATTTATAATATTATCACAAATCACTACCAAAGGTCCAATTTTAGAATCAAGAACTCTCCATGATATCATAATCTACATCTCCTTGAAAGAAGATCATATATATCTAACTAAATTATTCTATCCTAAGAGAGCCTATATCATGCCAAAACTCTAATGCACAATCAAGATCCACCATGCACAATAACATCCATCCTATAAACAAGGATGATTCATAAATATCACCTAAACTAGAGATTCCAAGAGCTTTACATGGTATGAATATGTTAACACCTCCAAATCACATGAAGATGAGCATCTTCTATCAATAAAACTAAAGATGTCAAATAACTCACACTACATAAAAGAAATAGGATCCAAGGGATCCTCCATGACATAAACAATCACAAAAAAAAATCGTATATCACCAAGTGATGAAGCCACATCACTGTCAAAGATACCACTAAAATATGATATTGAGCTTCACATGGCATCACAATTTCATCCCCTAAATAAATATCACCCATCCTTTACACACTCAATTACAACACCAACAACTCTAGAGGATAAGATAGAACCATGATCTCTAAGACAAGAATATAAACTATCACCTACAATAGGTAATCAATAGAACACCATCAACAATCCATCCAAATAAATAATCATGTTGTGTCCAATCTCTAAGCCTAAAAGGAACCTCCATGACACCATGATCTTGACCCAATATACCTACATCAAAAACCATTTCGTGACAAAGCTCCAAGCATACAAGGAACCTCCATTACACCATGATCACAACCCAGGGAGTTGATGGTGACTCCCAACACCCCCAAGATAGTTGCGACCAAAACCACTTCCACAAGAGAGAGAATGGCAAGAAAGCTTGCTTCACAATGCAAGATTTATTGATTGCTTGATCAGCTTGAATACAAATGTACATGAGATGCCTTGCTTATATGGGCAAGGTTGAGAGATAGGTATGAATATGATGTTGACAAATGTCATGATCCTATGACATGAGACAACCAACAACCTAATCACCTAGGAAATGATGCATCCTAGCTAGATAAGATAAGTTCTAGATAAGCCAACTAAGCCTTCTAGAAAGAATCTTTTACCTAAGTAAACTTAACCATGTGAATATGTCCCCTAATTAACCTAGTGAATGAATTAGCTAGGTACAAGACAATTATTCACACCAACACCCCCCCTTAAGTGCAACTTAGGGAGAAGATTATTATGCAAACTGTGCAAAGACTATGACTATGGGTCCCGGCTACTAGGCCATGTTAGGTACCCATTTACAATGCAAATGATGCAATCTCTCACACGTGGAGAAAAGGAGAAAACCCTGTGGGACAAAACTCCTCTCCAAAAGAGAGAAAACAAAAGAAAACAACATGATGTATGGAGGACTCAATGATACCCCCCAAGGACAACATGCATCATGTATATATAATCAAATACGCCCCCATAAGAAGGAAGTAGAGAGATAAGATATCCCCCCATGATGAAGAAGCTCCAATGCTGATGAAGAATGCCTGAAAACAAAAGATGACCCAATGTCTACAAGCAACACATCGTCCCTTAGGAAGAAACAAGTCCATAAGCTGATGATGAAGCCACTCCATGTCCAACTGAAAGGAGGAAGCATGAATGCTCATGTATGCCTTTGAAAATTGATGAAGATCCTCCAAGCTTGAATGAGCCTAGCGAGAGAATCATGGTCAAAGCGAACCAGAAACATGACAAATCAAGTGGAGACTCATAAATGTCAATCTCGAACAAAAGATGGAGATATGATTGTCATGAAGCTATCATCAAAGAGGAGAGAAATCCCCTCAAGTGTGTCCTCAAATCTGCAGTGGTATGAGACTCTGTAGACAAGTTAGAAATCCACACATCCAAATACTCATCCCACAAAGCAAGATCGAAAAGCCGCGATCATCTTCTTTGAATAGAAGCATGTGGCCCGAAGAAGCGGGGAGGTGGAGGTAGGAAGCTTCGGCGCCAGCGGTCTCAGGAATACCAAGGTGTAGTTGACTAACCTTCTCCTCACTATCATGGTTCACACTCAATGGAGTGTGTGATGAAGTCAAAGGAACATTATCATCTTCTGAAGCAATATGTGAAAAGGAATATACATGAGATGAATGATCAGCCATCTCGATGGCAAACAATATCCTAGTCTCCAAAGTCCCTTATGTACCCCTATGCAGGTGAACTCCAAGCATTTACCTTGACCCCCATGAGTAATTTGATAAATAGAAGGAGATTAATTGGACAAGGAAAGGAACACAAAGTACATCCTTGAAACTCCCTTCCCCATATCAATAGAAGACCCTTTCCTTACCTTCATATATGTGTGTGCCATCAATATATGAGAATTGAATTACAAAGGCTCAAAGAAGAACACATATCATAAGAAGATGCCATATGATGAGATACTTTTTGAATCAAGAAGCCATCTATGAGATTCAAGACTTGTAGAGGCCAAGAGTGCTTGTCCTTTCATCTTGTGTAGCCTAGAAGTATATCCTGTGTCTTGTGACTGAGATGATGATGATGGAGCTGCCTGATTGAGATGTTGAAGAAGTAGCAAACACTGATGAGGGCAGCTTAATGTTATTCTTTTGAAGAAGGTGTGTCAGTTCATCAATCTTCTTATTATAACATCTATGCTCATCATGTCCTAATCTTTTACAATATGCACATTTTGACTTCTTTTTTTAGATGATTCCTCTTTAGAAGAGGATGTGGACTCAGGAGTGCTATGTGAAGGAGAATCTTTACCTTGCTCATTAGACTTGGGTTCCTTGTTCTGCTTCTTACCTATGCCACTTGAATCTTTTGTCTCCTTTGCAACAAGAGCATGAGATCTAGAAGACTTCAATGTGCCCATGTGTACCAACTTTGCTTGTTCCCTTGTGAGTTGAGCTGCAAATTCATCAAGAGAAGGTATTTTGTATGTAGTGCCAAGAGCATCCATTGTAGCATAGAAAGTAGAAACAAACACTGAATAATCAGGACCAAGCTTAGCAAGAATAGAAAGTATCAACTGTTCATCCTCTTTAGTTACCCCACAATTAGATAACTACAATCTAAGAGAATTGAGCTTAGAGAAAAATTCTTGGACATTGTCAAAATCTGAAGGATTAAGACCCATGAGTTCATTCTCCAACTTAAATTTCCTCATCTTATCTGGCTTACCAAAGAGACTCTCTAAAGTATTCCAAGCTTCATTAGGATGAGTGCAAGATGCAACATGATATCTAAGATCTAGAGAAATGGACAACTTCAAAGTACCAAGAGCTTCATCCCTTCTATCAAGCCATTTTCTTTTCTCTTTTGCTCCTGCAGGTTCTGGATCTTGACCAAATGTGATTCGTTGCAACTTTGATTTTAACAATAATAACTCCATTTGAGATTTCCACTCATGATAGTTATATGGAGTTAGAAGTACAACTTTTGTCAAATCCATGATACAATGAGATATTACAAGAGGAGAACAACAAATTTCCCTCACAATACAAGAAATCAACCCCTTTGTCCTAACAAGATTTGCACTTTTTTTGCAAATTTACAACAAGGAATCCCAAACTATCAAATCAGCTACAAACTGAAAATATGAAAATCTGGAAACCAATTTGCAAAAAATGCATGAGTAGATCTGAAGTACTCCTGAATACCTTCCAAACGCCACAAGTTTGGTGAAAATCGGAGATCGGAGCACAAAGATATGAGCTCGGAAGCAAAAAACGATGATCGGGCTTCAACCTGGAAAAAGAGGCACAAAACTGCAAAATCTCTGCAAAATATCTGCACCACTGAAAAATTCAGGTCTTCACCTTTCCGTCGATATTTCGTTTCTGAAATTTCGCCTCCGTATGCAAAAGTTATGAAAAAATGAAAAAAAGGGCTATTTTAGGGCACTAGGGGCAAGCACCAACGCCTAAGGCTAATGAGGAGCAAATTATTTCGGCTCCTAAAGGCTAATTTGGAGCAAAAGGCTGGCGGACATTTTAAAAAGGTCTAAAAAAATTTGAAATATAAAATGAAAGTCTTTGAAACTTTGTCGGCCTTTTAGACTTTATACAAAGATTTTAATATTTAAAACAAACTTTGTCAAATACCATCGGCCAAACCTTAGGACAATATATTAACAAACTTTATCCATTGCAGCTAAAAAGCATTCATACCATTGTACAGGTACACGTACAGCTTAACAGCCGATATAAATGAGGTAGCCCCAATGTATAGAGGTTTACCGATCAAAGTGTTGTGACAACGGAGAGATGCCGTCTGCGGACAGATTTCTGAGCGACCGGTAGCACTATAGTCTGCTCCTTTTACAAAGAAATGACAGCCACCAAATAGAATTCTTCTATGAATATGACTGATCGGTAGTGTGGTACCCGACGCCTAGTACAGATGACGCCAATGCCGAGATCTATGACCAGGCCGGAGATTTGATAGGGTACGCAAGAGGGATCCACGGAGGATATGCCTCTGATAGAATGTGTGGGGACGTCGATGCAACCAGTGATGACAGATCGCCGATATGACAGGTTGTACCCGCCAATAGAGCCTCTGTCGATGACCACCGATAGTTGTGTCGACGGCGGTGAAAGCTTTGACCAATGCGATAAGACTCTGCGGAAAGAAGGTAAGAGGACTATGCCCGCGGAATATTCCAAAGGGCCCGCAAAAAATAAAACCCCACAAAAAATATTTGCACAATATTGCCCGACTAATTAATAAATTTGCCCCAAATTTTTATAATACAAAATACCGCAGAAAATATTTTCAAAATATTTTTTTGCGAAAATAAAATAATCGTACCGCAGATAAGGTTGCTACAGCAAAAAAAAAAAATTTGCCTCAAAAAACAACTTTACTCAATATAGGCGAATTTACAGTCAAAATTCATCTGCGGAAGCTTTTGAACTCAACCACGAGGTCCTTGAAACCCCAATCTGCACCCAGCAAAATTCTTCAAGCCAAAATATCACCCTCAGATCTGGGAAGGAATCTGCAACACCTGGAGAGCTCTGATACCATGTAGGAGTTGATGGTGACTCCTCAACACCCCCAAGATCAGTTGCGACCAAAACCACTTCCACAAGAGAGAGAATGGCAAGAATGCTTGCTTCACAATGCAAGATTGATTGATTGCTTGAATGAAGCTTGAATACAAATGTACATGAGATGCCTTGCTTATATGGGCAAGGTTGAGAGATAGGTATGAATATGATGTTGACAAATGTCATGATCTTATGACATGAGACAACCAACAACCTAATCACCTAGGAAATGATGCATCCTAGCTAGATAAGATAAGTTCTAGATAAGCCAACTAAGCCTTCTAGAAAGAATCTTTTACCTATAAACTTAACCATGTGAATATGTCCCCTAATTTACCTAGTGAATGAATAAGCTAAAATAAAGACAATTGTTCACACCAACACTAACAAATATTATGAGTAGGCACCTACTTGTGTATGTTCATGAATGTCACATGTATATATTTTCACATCAAAATCACTCACACATTCCTACATTGGTTCATGTTGGCACACCTAGGAACATATGGCTGTCCTAAATATCTTTCGACATTGGTCCATGACTTTCCTTATTTTCTTTTGAAACTTCCTTCACTTCTTGAAATAACTTCAATTTAAATTATTCTATGGTCTAGTTTTTTTGTACTTTCCTAGGTTTGTTAGGACTATCCTACATTTATTAGGATTGTCCTAGGTTCATGAGGACTAACCTAGGACCATTAGGATGCTGATTAGGACTATCCTAGGTTGATTAGGACTATCCTAGGTTGATTACGATTGTCCTAGGTTTATTAGGACTGTCCACTAATTATTCCCACTTTCCGACTACCATTATGCTACTCGTGTGAGTAATCACATTTCCAACATCCATTTTTTATGAAGTTATCCATGATTACTAAGTATCTATGTTATGATTGATAACATTAGAAAAATGGTCATAAAATTTGGTGAAGTTTCCCAAGGCAACCAAATTTAACACTAACATAGATGGATTACCAATTGTAATTCATAAGTTCTATTAAAGTGCAATTCCATTAATCTATAATATGTAACTTAACCATTCTAAATTGATTATACATTCTAATTTTAAGTTTCAAAGTAGAAAGACATGCACACAAGGACCAAATTAGATTGAATATCAATTTTTATATATCAAATTGTAGAATAATTGTGTATGTGCATATACAAATTTGGCATATATACCAACTCAAAACAAGTTTTACAAAATGTGGCATATGCCATCTCAAGATCTATATATAATATACATGTCGAATAGATATGTATTGAAATCCCTAAATATCCACAAGTGACCCTATATGTCTCTAGAAAATCCTAAACTTGTGGTGTATCATCAAAATCAAGCCTCCTCGAAGTACTTGGTGGCTCTAAAGTTGGCTACACAATAACAATTCAAACCACAAATTAGATTAATTATGAAAGTGTACTATTTATGGTTTTAACTGTGTATGATTTATTTGCATCAATGTTTCAGATCACACTCCATGATCCATCATTAGGATGAGAAGAGAGTTGTAGGTGAAAAATGGTGAATTACAGACCAAGACTAGTTAAGAAGAGATGGGGAGGGAATTGGAGATGCACAAGATTCAAGGAATTAAAATAAACAAAAGGAGAAAAGGAAAGGATGCTGAGAAAAATAAGAAAAAAGAGGTGAATAAAAGTAAATAAATGCATGAATAAGGGTGAAAACAAAAGCTTAAATGAAACTATTTGTTTATTCTTATTCTTATTTTTCTTCACTTATTTGCTTAGTTTCGTTTAAGCTTCTGTTTTCACCCTTATTCATGCATTTATTTTTGAGGTTTGATGATTTTGTTTACTTTTATTCACCTCTTTTTTCTTCTTTTTTCTCATCATCCTTTCATTTTCTCCTTTTGTTTATTTTAATCCCTTGAATCTTGTGCATCTCCAATTTCCTCCCCATCTCTTTTTAACCAGTCTTGGTCTGCAATTCACCATTTTTCTCCAACATCTCTCTTCTCATCCTGATGATGGATCATAGAGTTTGATCCAAAATGTTGATGCAAATAAATCATACACAGTTAAATCCAGAAATATAGCACTTTCATAGATTATGGACTATGGAAATCTAATGTCTTAGATTATTATGTCAATGATTGACAAGACTACTAAGTATAAAGTTATATATTATAATTTAGAATTATCAAATTAACATCAAAATCACTATATTGAACTATATTTTATATGAAATGGAATTTTGATTACCTCATTTCTTGGTATTTTTCCTAAAAGATGTTCTACAAATGATTATCCCCAAGGATGATTAGGAGTCCTAGTGTAACACAATGGTAGACGATTCATCACATTGCTAAATTGAGCAAAGGACAATAGTAGGTAAAATAAAATTATTACAAATTAATATATAATTGTTGACAAATAAAACATAAACTAAAAATATATCCACTTCTATCTAAACATATATATCTACAATATAAAATAAATGCATACCTCCTATGATGCTTGTTTTGCTGTTGTAGAAGGGCTCATCATGGATGAACCAAATATGATAGTTTCCTATATAAAAAAAGACAAGAATATAAGAATATAAATGCACATGTACATCTAATCATAATATCAATAATATAAAAAAACATATACCTCTTGTGATACTTCTTCAAATGTTTCAGTAGAAGTCATCATGGATGTAAAACCAATAGGTTGTTGTATAAAAAGACAAGAATACATAAGACTATCAATATATGTACATGTGCAATCATAATAGATTTAAAAAATTAACATCTAAATCACAATTTAAATTATATGTATATGTAGATACATAAAATTAGTCATATCTGATTAATCCTCACATTTAATTAAATATTTATTATTTAATTAATTTCTCTAAAGTCTTCTACATATGATTAAATTTAATTAATTTAATTAATTGTTCATTCAACTTATTCTTCTATCATAATTAAATAAATCAATCTTATTTAATTATTTCACATTCAAATGCCCACTTGATTAATTAAATAAATACACCTTATTTATTTTAATTAATTATCACTTTTTGAATTTAATTAAGCCTTTTTTATTTGATTAAATTTAAATATTTCTTTTCAAATCTTTCTTCTAGTTAATTAAATATCTTATTTAATTAATTTCATTTACATACCATTTCTTAAAAGTTTAATTAAATATCTTTATTTAATTGAATATCTTCCATATCTTTTCAAAATCATAATTAAATATTCTATTTAATTATGAAATTTTCCATTATTCTTCAAATCTAGGGTAAATATTCTATTTTAAGAAAAAAACCTCTGTATCACCCATAAATAAATAATGGAATTTAATAATTCATTATTTATCTTCTTCAAAATATTTCCATAATCTCACAAAAAGATGATTTTTTACAATTCATCTTTATTATCTTATCTTACCTCTTTCACAGAAAAGAAAACAAATCTTGCTTTTTGTTTTTTTCTGTTTTTCTTCAGTCTTATCCATCCTCAACCGTTCAATCTGCCAGGAATTTTCACAATCGTTGATCATATCAGCCAATCAAAAGCTTTTGAAAAACTCTACAAATAGCACTGTCAATCCAAGCAATGGTTACAACACACAACAAATGAATTAGGGATTAATTGCATTCTAGCATTCTAGCATTCTAGCATTATCATTATAGTTCTTGATTATTCATAGCATCATCATAATCTTTCATTTTGGAAATCATGTTTAGCATTAGAATAATCATGCCTTAGCATTACATGCATTTCATATTCAATCTCGTTCTCTAGGAAGACCGTTTGTTGAGCCTAGCATACAATCTAAGAGCCAGCTGGAATCAATGAAAACATTGGAGATAGAGGATGATAGGACGACATCGATAACAAGATACTGAGTTTGCAATCTCTATTATTTTCATATTCTATTTTTGATATAATGTCTTATTGGTGTGTTTGATTCATTTGTTTTTACATATTTAACACGCATAAAATTGGCCACACATTATTGGTGCCCACCGTGGGGCTTTGCCCCATTTTTAATATTTATCTACAGGTTTTCTGACAGGATTTCACATTTTGGAATTTAGATTTTCAGCAAAAATTTTTGTTTTCCAAAGCACATCCGCAGGTTTTTAAAGTGCATCTGTGGTTTCTTTCAGCACTTTTACAGGTACTTCGGCGCATCCAGGAACTATTTAGGCACATCCAGGAACTGTTTCAGCACATTTACGGGACAAAATGGCGCATATACCCGACTTAGTTTGTTAAATTTTTTTGAAAAACAAAAAAAAGAAATTTAGCTGCATTTTGTTTTAGCACATTTGGGAGTTTTTGTAGCGCATTTGGGACTTTCTGTAGTGCATTTATGATCTATTTTGGCGCATTAACCTTTTTTTGTTGTGCATACAGGGGATCTTTTGGCACATATAGGTTGTAACTAAATAGGTTTTTGAGTCTGACAACTTCCACAAACAAAACCTTTTTCTGGCTTAAAAAGAACCAATCTAGGATAGTCACAGTTGGTTTTAAAAGGAAGCAACCCTAGGATAGACATGGATTTAAAATAAAGCAATCTAGGATAGTCACCACATACTGATTTTGTGGTTAAAATGAATCCCATGCTTTTTGTGAAGCAACATCTTCACATAGTTTAGATCATTGTGATTTGGGTTTTAAAAAGAACAGTGTCTACTGTGTTTGTGGCAATAGGTCTATGCTCTCCCCTTAACTGGGTGAAAAGAATACCAGACTTTCCTTTTACATTCATGCAATTTTACTGCTTTATTACATCTTGTAGAGGGCCTACTCTTGTGGGAAAAAGTACTCACCCAAGAGGAACGACTCAAGTGGGTTTAAGCCAAAGCCAGGCTATTCCGCCCCATTATAAAATTTAAAGAAAATTAGGGGAAATCCCTTTTTGCTGGTAGTGTGCAAGATAACCATCCCCAAAGCCTTTGTTCTAAAGGTTGGGAGGTCTCTTGAGGCATTTTATTATTGCTGCATCGAACAAAAACCTTTACTACAAACCTAGTGTAGTATCCAGCTGAAGTCAGTTTCTGAACATCATAATAATCACAGTGCAAGGGGAGGGAAGAATCTGCCCCCAAGATACTCACCATATAACTGCCAAAGACCGTTTGCTCAGGGGATCCGGTATCCACTTCCGTCACTCTGAGTATGCACCTGGAAAAGACAAAAACATGGGCGCCCCTTCGGGGGTGACACGGCTGTGTGAGTTGACTCAGTTCTAAGATGTGGGCTATTGATTATTATGATGACCTACTTGAGTACTAAGAGTGAGTCTGTATGAATTGTTTATCATGTGCAAAAACCTGTGAAACACTTTTTGAAAAACATTTTTGAACATACACTTGATGTTTAGTATAGGACTTAAAAACAACTATTTTCAGAGTGTTTGTTGTATTTTCAATCACACTAATTCAGATAAAAGATCATCCGAAATGAACATGTTAAATTTTAGCTAAAATTGCTCATAAACTGTTCGAAAAATTACCTTGGAAAAACTATTTTAGCACATCTAGGGTATATTCTGGTGCATATAAGGTCTGTTCTAGCGCATTCACTAGTTAATTCAGCACTTTTAGGGTTTGTTTTAATGCATTGAGTCTTTTATCGCATACACTGGCTATTCTGAAAACAAAATTTTTTGGTCACTATCACAACATTTCTTCTACAGTGCATATAGGATACTGAGTAGCGCATCTGGGACATATTGAAGCACATTTGACCATTTCTTTGGTGCATATCCCTATTTATAGGCAACAGAAAAGCGCATCTGTCATTTTTCTTGAATCATTGTTTTGGACAAATATGAGCTTATAGCATTCTCAGTCCAGTAATGTATTAACATTTTCTCTCATGCATAGGGAGTGGAAATCTACCAAGTTTTTCAAGAAGTCAATTTCCAATAGGATCAGGAAACCCAAGAAACCTCTAAGTTACAAGAAAACCTTACAATGAAGGAAGTTTTTATACAAGAGTCGAAACTTCTTGCTCCATTATCGCAAGTTTCTCCATAGATACCAAGATTTTGTTACAGGATTTACTAACGAATATGTTGTGGACCCCCTAGATTCATGAGCCTATTTTCAAAGAAGAGCCCTCTCTCAACGACATAATCACAGTCAGGCTCTTGATTTCAACTACATACCACAACCTTCTATCGAATATTTGACACGTCCTAGTCAAATACTTCAGTGAGTTAAAATAGGCTATTTGATATACTGATCACTCTTCGAAAACAAAGATCAAATCTTACAAGTGCACCTTTCATCACAAACTTCTAAATTCTTGGTTCAACTTCTCCCAACAGGATTCTGATATCCTTTATCATTGGAAGCCACAACCACGAATTAGGAAACATAGTTTTGATCATATCATAAGATTTTCATCTTATCAGATTAAAACATCATCTTTAATTGCACTCATCAAACTATGATCTAAGTTTAGGAGAACATCTTGAAATCATATGCATGTTTTTACATGATCACAATACAATAAACTGAAGGAAGATATTCAACAAGAAGATCATACCTCAACAACACAAAAGGAAGGTGAAAATAGTGATCCCCTTTATAGTGTGAGTCGAAATCCTTTTTTTGAAGACAACATGGCCTAAGGAGCAAAAGATCCGTTTACTTCTTACAGTGATCTGAGAAAAACCCTTGAGGATAGTGAGGATGAACAAGAAGAAGAACATCACCTTAAAGAAGCCGAATAAGATCCTAAATTTCTTAGAGTAGTAGAAAATATCTTAGCACAAGACAAACAAAAATATTTCCTATTTCTGGCCGACAAAGGAGCTAAACTACCTCATGACTTTAATACTGAGAACATAAAGAGTAATCCTTATGAAACACCCTTATCTAATCTTAGTGCCTTGACTCAACATGTTAAAACATTAGAAGGGAAAATTAAAGATCTACAAGGGGGAGCCACAACAAAGACATGCACTCTTGATGATATCTGTCCATATCCTTTTGATTGACATCTCAACATGATCCCGTTTCCTAAACATTGTGAAATTCCAAAGTTTGATCATTATAACGGGAAATCGGATCCCATTAACCATATTAGAGACTTTCAAAATATGACTTTAGAATTTTCTCATAAGGATACATACTTAATGCGGTTGTTCCCACGAAGTCTTGGAGGCCAATCTATGGAATGGTTATAAAAAATTACACCGCCTGTCAAAACATTTGAGGAATTGATCAATGAGTTCATCTCACAACATTCCTATAACATACAACACCAAATAACCATGATTGATCTATGCAAGTCTAAGCAAAATCCTGGTGAACCATTCATCACATTTCTTTAGAGATGGAGAAGATTGTTCGCTAGATATCCACACCATGTTCCTGAAAAGGAAAAGATCACTACCTTCATAAACAGCTTGGATCAAGAGATGATTTATCGCCTAAATCTTCATTGTCCTCCCTCTTTTCAAAAAATGATTGAAAATGCAATCACAATTGAAAGTGCATTAGTCCAAAGGGGAATAATCAAACTTGATAGAGACAATCCTAGCTCATCAAATCACCATAATGACAAATGAAAGTTTTGGACTTGCAACAAGAATGTGGTGAATGATGGTGTTGTAGATGCACATCATGTCTCACCTAAGCTAGTTGTTCTTAGTGTTCCTCGCAACAACAACTACAACAATGTCAACTCGATTACAAATCAGGGAAACAATCCTCCTCCTCTGAGGAATAACCAAAATCCAACTTTTGTTCCAAATCAAAGTAATACCAACAACCAAGGGTATCATGGAAACAACACAAATAATACATCAAACATGAATCCACAATGATCTTCATTTTTTTCCAACAGAAGAACTTTTACTCCATTGGGGTAATCTCTAGAATCTACCCTTAAAGATTTGATGGCAAAGAACGTTATTACCCTACCGCCTCAACGTAACTTCAAACCTAGTGTGAAGCCACCATCATGGAATGATGCGTACTATTGTGAATATCATAGATGTAAAGGCCATCGTATGAATAATTGCCAAGCCTTGAAGAACACTATTCAAGATTTAATCGACAAAGACATTGTCACAATAGAAGGGAACCAACAATCAAATGAAGACCACCAAGCATTTCAAAATCCTTTTCCCAACTATAAAAAGGGTGAGTCTTCTGGAAAGAATGTGAATCATATCAATGAGTATATAATCAATCATATCTACACTGATGACGAGCGGGTTAATGTTATAAAATTCAAAGAGAAAGCGGAGTATCGAGAAGTTAATGTAACAACAAGGGCACAAGCTAAAGTTGTCCTAAAAGGTGCTCCTTCAAAATCCATTGTGCCACCGCCTCAACATTGATATGATTTAATCAATCAACTTGGAAAAACTTCCGCTCAGATCTCTATTTTGGAACTTCTGAAGATTTCCCCAACACATAAAGAAATTCTAGACAAAGCCCTCATTGAAACAACTGTATCCAATGATCTGAATGTGGATCAATTTCAAGCCATGGTGAGACATTTATCCTCACCCACATGCCTTTCATTTTCTGAAAAAGATGATGTTTCCATGACACATCCCCATAATTCATCATTATACTTAGAAGTCATGGTCCACAAGTTTCATGTCAGACGAGTTCTAATAGATGGAGGTGCTAGTTTGAACATATGTACCATGAAATTAATTCGAGCTTTAGGATTTTCTGAAGATTTCATTGATCCCAGAAGAAAGATTACCATTAAAGCCTATGATGATGAGGAAAGAGCATCCAAAGGTTTAATCATGTTACCAATCAGAGTGGGGCCGGTTATAAAAAATACTTTCTGTCAAGTGTTAGACCGTGATCTCGCCTACAATATATTGTTGGGTCATCCTTGGATCCACGAAATGCAAGCTGTACCATCCACATACCATCAATGTCTTAAGTTTCCTTATGATGGACAGGAGATCACGATACTAGCCAATAATTCTCATAGTCAAACTTGTGCCAACATCAAAGCTAGTCAAGACACTTTGGTTCCCAACAATCAAGAAGCGTCTGCTAATACTTCTCTCAAATTTGATACACAAATCAGTCAGACAACCAAAAGCTTTGACAAGCAATTACGGTTCAAGGACAATGGAGTAGGAGAATATTCTCTCTGTCTGGCTAATCTTCTTACGTCACCTCGGTCACATGGACAACCTTCTATCACGCAACATCAGATATCTATAGAATCAACATCAACACAATCACCGACATAACCAATCACAAAGTTCAATGGGGAATTTATCAAGGAAAAATTCCCGATGGAAGATCTTGAGGATAGAGAAATGCTACAATGGCTCTATAAGGATGAAGATGAAACAATTCTAAATATCAAGTTACCAACTGATAAATATGGTAAGGGATATTCAATCATGCAAAAGATGGGCTATGAGGGTAATGGTCTTATTGGAAAAAGAAAAGAAGGAGTAGTTGAGCCTATTGATCCTCCAAGACTTGCTGCAAAAGATAAAACAGGACTAGGCTATGATACTAGCTCAAAAGAAACAACATCCAAACAATTGAATGATACTGTACTCACATTGCAAGAAAGTTTTGATCCAAGAGAAGCATGCTTGACAGCAATTCAGAATTTCATCGATAATAACTCTGACATAGACTCTGGAGAATACGAATGGGATACCATCCATAATGATGAATTCTGGAGGGACAAACAGGTTGATGTAATACAAAAGTATACTCCTACTCTAATCAAAGGAGAAGGTTCAGGGACCCAACCACAAGAATATGAACTACAACACAACTATGATTCTAGTGATACTGAGTTAGATTTAATCGAACAAGACTATCGTGAGGACAATACCATCATTGACCTACTTCATACCTCGGATCCTATAGACACCTCCGTTATGACCATAACCATAGCTGATTTCACACAACCTAATGACCCGCTACCGCTAATACATCTCGATCTCATTGATTGGAATCTATTTGAACCTCTTGATATACCTATGTTCCTAACCGACGAATCTATCGTAAACTTCCTTTCCGCAGATGATGTAAATGATTGTTCCACTAGCGATTTTTGGCATGAGATCCTTAGTCAAGAGAGTGTCAAGTTTCCTAGCTGCAAAAATAAAAATAAAAAAGAAAGATCTAATGGTGAAAACCAAAATCTGGTAGTATTAGATCAAACAAAAGATAAAACAAAGAGCGTATCCTATGGTGAAAACCTTTTTAAGGCACCAGATGATGGGATGCTTGACCCTCTCCCGGAGCACTATCATGAGAAATCACCTATCTTGATTGAGCCTACAAAAGCAGTTAATCTTGAAACTACAGAGAAACCAGGGATTCTACAACTAGCTACATCAATGACAGATAAAGAAGTATCCGAGTTCATGGAATTTCCTAGACAAATCAAGTCAATTTCGCCTGGTCTTATGCAGACATGCCAGGTCTTGATCCTGATCTTATAATGCATCACTTGTCCATTAAACCAGGAGTAAAACCTGTGAAACAAAAACTTAGAAAGATGCATCCTCGTGTGGCACTACTAGTTAAAGAGGAACTTAAGAAACTCCTCGATGTGGGATTTATAAGATCAATTGACTATGCAGAATGGATCTCCAACAATGTTCTTATATCCAAACCTAACAAAAGTGTTCGAGTGTGCACAAATTTCAGAGATCTTAATAAGGCATGTCCTAAGGATGATTTTCCTCTTCCAAGCATTGATACTATAGTTGATCTAACGACTGTCCATTCCATGTATTCACAAATGGATGGTTTTTCTGGTTATAGCCAAATCAAGATTGCACCGGAAGACCAGGACAAAACAACTTTCACATGTCCCTAGGGGACTTACTGTTGGAATGTCATGCCATTCGGTTTAAAGAATGTTGGGGCTACATATCAAAGAGCTATGATTACAATTTTTCATGACATGATGCACACATTCATGGAAGATTATGTCGATGACATACTGGAAAAATCATACACAAGAGAAGGACATCTCGAGATATTATCCAAAATATTTGCAAGGTTGGAAAATTTCAAAGTTTTCCTCAACCCTAATAAATGTGTTTTCGGAGTCACATCTGGAAAACTCTTGGGATACATAGTTTCAGCAAAAGGAATTGAAGTAGATCCCTCCAAGGTACAAGCACATGGAAATGCCTCCACCTAGGAATATCAGTCAGTTGAGATCCCTACAGGGACGACTCCAATCTATACGAAGATTCATTGCACAACTAGTAGATAAATGTCTACCTCTTTCAACTCTCCATCTTTTTCAACTCTCCATCCTAATGATGGCTCACTGTGTGTGATCTAAAACGTTGATGAAAAAAGAGTCCACACAATCAAATCCAGAAGAAATAGATTCAAATTCATATGGATTGTGGAAATCTAATTACATTGAAATTTCTACCTTTCACACATCTACTACATAAGAATGTTCCTTTCAAATGGGATGATAAGTGTGAAATGGCCTTTCAACAAATCAAGCAGTACTTAATGAACCCACTAGTTCTGATACCACAAAATCCAGACAAACCACTCATCTTATACATTGCTTCCACAAAGACATCCTTGGGGGCATTGTTAGCACAAGAAGACTCTACAGGAAAAGAACATGCAATCTATTATATCAGCCATTAACAGGTCATGAACTCAACTATACTTTTATCGAGAAGGCTTGTCTAGCAGTGGTCTTTGCTTCACAAAAGTTTTGACACTACATGTTAACTCATACAATTAATCTTGTTGCAAAGATTGATCCACTCAAATATTTGTTAAGCAAGGCCACATTAACATGAAGATTAGAAAAATGGGTCATGATCTTAAGCGAGTTCGATATTCATTATATTGATCGCAAAGCAATCAAAGGACAAGTTATTGCTAACCAACTAGCTAAAGCACCCCTACAAGCAAAGCATCCCATGCACATTGAATTTCTAGATGCTGATGTCTTCACGATAGAGTCAAAGCAACCTTGGTCATTATATTTTGATGGCTCATTTACTCAACATGGATCAGGGGCGGGCATACTCTTTGTCACCCCTCAAGGAAATACCATTTCTCAGTCATATCGACTAATGTTTCCATGCACTAATAACATAGCCGAATATGAAGCTTTAATCACTGGACTCAAAATAACATTGGAATGGAGAATCACAGAGTTGCAAGTCTACAGGGACTCACAGTTAGTCATTAACTAGATCAATGATGACTATCAGACTAAAGATGACAAATTGTTGTCGTATAAGAAAATGGTTGAAGATTTCAAGAAATACTTTATAGACATCAAGTTCATACAAATTCCAAGGCTTGATAACAAGGCAGCTGACGCTATGGCCACAATCGCTTCATTGTTACAACTCCTAGAAACTCAAGCTTGCTACGAATTTCTGGTGGAACAATCATTTATGCCTACCTATGACACCCCTGAAATCCAAATCATTTGCCACTTAGTAGGATCTGATTCACCTTGGTATGGCAATATTTATTCCTACCTAAAAGACAACATCTTACCACTTGACTTATCCCGTAACCAAAAGCGCAACTTTATCCGCCAATCTTCTCACTATACCCTTATCGCTGGCACTCTCTATCACCGCGGTCTTGATGGTACTTTACTTCGATGTCTTGAACGTGACGAATCCAATAAGGCTTTACAAGAAGTTCATGGTGGAATTTGTGGTACGCATTCAAGTGGACTAACCTTATCCAAGAAATTGATTAGAATGGGTTACTACTAGCCTACAATGGAGAAGGAATCATTCACTTTTGTAACAAAGTGCTCTAAATGTCAGATACATGGAAATCTCATTCATGCACTAACACAGGAACTACAACCATTTGTACCAACATGGCCATTCTCTCAATGGGGGTTGGATTTAGTTGGCAAGATTCATCCTTCATCCTCGAACAGACACAAGTTCATCATCACAATGACAAAGTATTTTACCAAGTGGATTGAGTCAGTACCTCTCACTAAGGTCACTGGCAAACAAATCTCATCATTCATACTCAACTATCTCATTTGTTGGTATGGCATTCCCAACTCCATCATCACAGATAATGGACAGCCATTCAAGATTCAGGATGTTGACGAAATTTGTGAGAGATTCCATATTCAACACAGATACTCAACACCTTATTATCCACAAGGGAATGGCCAAGCAGAGGCCTCAAATAAAACAATTTTAAAATTTTTGAAGAAGATTGTGAATGATGCAGGGAAAGATTGGCATGCCCAACTTAATCCCGCATTATGGGCCTACCAAACTAGTATCTGAACGCCAACAGGAGCAACGCCATTGGAGCAGAAGCCATTTTACCACTAGAAGTTGAGATCCCATCACTTAGAGTATCACTGAAAGGTCTCATAATAGATGATGAATACAGAGTTTCCCGATTGCAAGAACTAGAACTTCTTGATGAAAAGAGACAACAAGCAGCTGATCATTTGAAAGCCTATCAACAAATGATGTCTCACAACTACAATCACAGACTCAAACTGCGTACCTTTCAGGTTGGTGATCTTGTTCTAAAAGAGAACCCATGCAATCAACAAGATAGAGAGAAGAAAGGAAAGTTTGAACCTAATTGGCTGGGTCCATACGTGGTCATAGCAGTATGCGGTTCAAGAGCATACAAGTTGTCAACGCCAGAAGGGGACCTGTTTGACAAACCCATCAATAGCATGCACCTGAAAAAGTATTATGTCTGAAGTAGTTATCATCATCTCTAAACAGTCCTAAAGAAATACAAAAACATCAGAAAAAGTCCTGAAGAAATACAAAAACATCCGAAAAAGTCCTGAAGAAATACGAAAACATCATAAACAAAGTCCTGAAAAAATACCAAAATAGAAGAAAAAGTCCTAAAAAAATGGTTACCCTGGTGAAAACTTGGCAAATAGGCATCTCGGTAGCAACAAAAAAAAAAAAAAAAATCAGAAAAATGCAATAAAATCAAATAGTGAAAATCTGGCAAACAGACGCTATTTGTAGCTCTCCATCTATTAGTTCATGTTTTGCATTAGGCTTTCATTTCAGTGCATCTTTCCATCATCTTAGGGTCATACCAGCATCATGTTTACCATCATTTTCCTAGAGTGATAAACGTCTTACCATGGCTTGATCATTGTACATGTCCTTTTCAGCAAGTTGTGTCAAATACTGGGGGCAAACGTTGACATCCTCTGGGGCAACCAACTTTCAAGTTCTACCAAAACAGCTCGACAACAATATAGAACTTGGTCATGCGAACAAACAATGAAATCACATGAACAATTATCCAACCATTGATCCATATCACAATGGTTTTTCAACAAAATCCCATATCATGACTCATATCTGGATGATCTAAAATCTGAATAATGATTGAAATATCGGTGTTACACTTTGAACGATGTTTGTTTGATTTTTTGATATCATCTATTTGGGAGCACACTCAATGATGTATTGAACTAGAGTGGCAAGGAAGGAGGATGATTTTTCTTTGTTTGTTGTCTTACTTGGTTAACTATTGATTTGATGCAAATATGTCATGAAACATGATTTCCAAAGCATATCATTGATGACAGTTCCACATTTGCATCAGAAGGTGGTTAGTCTTTTTTTGTTTATGCAAGAAATGCTCAGGTCATCTCAGTTCAATTATACTTCGATGCTTGTGTTCACTTGTTGTATCAAAAATCATGAAAGTTGTACTCAGGTCATCATTGGTGCTAATCTCCCCTCTGATGCTTGTACATACTTCCAACATTTTATAAGGCTCTATGATGATTCAAGAAAGCTACCCAAAGGCTCAGCAAACAGTTGGTTTTATTTAGTTGCATTTCATTTAGATCAATGTATATATTTGCATACTGGATTCGCATTAGAGTTTTAAACAAAGCTGAACAGATACATCAACGGTTGTCATGTCTCTTTGGACTATATGTGGAGGACATTTGGACATTTGTTTCATCCTCATTTCATTATCATTTCATCTAGGTCTTGTGCATATCATATATTTTCATATCCATCATTTGGATCCTTTCTCATTTATTTATTCATCATAATGCTTTATCACTTCATATTTCATATCATTTCATTGCATATCATGGGATATTTTCATTTTTATCATCTTTGTTTCATTCTCATATCATTTCAATCCTTTATCCTTTCATATCATTCATTCATTAAACCTTTCCATATCACTTTCATTATCATCTCATCCATCATTTTCATTTTTCATTTTCCATCTCTGTTATCATCTTATCATTACATTTTCCATATCATCTCATTTTTTTTTTCATTTCATATCATCTCATTTTATTACATTACATTGCATATCATATAATTCAATTTCATGTCATCATATCATTCCATATCATTTCAATTTTATCATTTTATTATTTCATTCCATTCCATTTCATTTTGTCATTCCATTTCATTTCAATTTTATCATTCCATATCATTTTATCATTTCATTTTATCATTCCATTCCATTTCATTTTATCCTTCCATTCCATTTCATCATATCGTTCCATATCATTTCAATATTTAATCATTTTTCATATTCATCACATCATTTTCTCATCATTATCATATCCTTATTATTTATATAATTACCATTTATCATTTATCATCTCATCAGATCATATCATTTTATCATCTCAGGTCACTTCATAATTTATCTTATTTTACCATTACATTTCCTTATATTTTATCATCTCCTTTCATTCCACTTTATTATTTCATATCATTTCATCTCATTTCATTTCGTCATTTCATATCATTACATTTCATTTCGTCTCATTTTCATCAATTCATATCATTACATTTTATTTCATATCATTACATTACATTTTACTTCATATCATTTCATCTCATTTCCTTTCGTCATTTCATATCATTACATTTTATTTTGTTTTATCATTCCATCTCATTTTATCATCGCATCAATCTTTTTTGTATTCATTACATTTCATAGCATACATTTCATCATTATTAGTCCTTTCACATCATTTACCATTCACATCTTTTCTCATTTTCAATACCATTTTATTTATCATTTTTTCATATTACATATCATATTACAAATCCATGATGCATTTCATAAACATAACATCCATCACATCATCATCATTTATAGCCTTTAAAAAATTAAAAAAATCCACAAGTTTCATATATTACATTTTTACATCATTTGCAAACCATATGTTTTCATGACAATTCATATCATATATCATATCATCTCAACACGTTGCATTTTTACCATCATCATCCACTTGCATGAGATCATTAGTACACATCATATCGCACATCATCATATCATAATCATATCACATCATCCTACAAATCATGTTAGTCAGTAGATCATTTATCAATATCCATATCACATAAACAAGGAAATAAATGCATATCCATCTCATATCATCATAACAAATGCAACACATCATCAAAACTCATCATCGCTACATATCATCGCTCATAAAAAATACATACAAAATGTCCAATAGTCCAATGACACTGAAAAGTCTAGAAAGATACATGAGCTATGATCAAATATCAATATACATGCTCCAAGAATATGAGATACATCACATAAAATCCTGCATACATCAATCACGGCTGGCTGGTGGAACCCCCTGATGGAGCTGGTCTTGAGGATGGTGGCCTGCCACTAGTCCTTGCATCTAGATCCCGTCGAGGCCCGGTAACCCCATGCTCTGTGTCGTTGTCCATGTCCTGCTCCTGGTCCTAGTGTGAGACCGTGGGAAAGGCTCTCTATGCTCAGGAGGACACAACTCCTCATACAAGACTTGATAATACTCAGCCTCTTTTGCCATCTCGAAGCCCTCTGCAATGGCCTCTCATAACAATGCCCTCTCCACGGTTCCCATCAGCCTCTGAGCAACACCCTCAACCTCTAATGCCCTTCGTCTCAATGCATCTCTCTATAATCAATTGGGCTACCTATGGGTCTGGGGTAGGAGGATGTGCATATGCCTGTGCCTATGCCTGTGCCTGGGACTATGCCAGCTATGCCTGTAACTGTGCGATCAACCCCTGTGCCTGAACCAACTGGCCCTACAACTACACCTGCTATCCCTAAAGTGTCTGCACCTGGGCCTACAGAGTATCTCTCTGCCCCTACTGAGAGGTGGAGGCAACCCTGATCACTATTCGCCGCCCAATCCCAGTCCTCGGCCGCCGCATGATCTGGACACTACCTAAAATGTCTGGCCTCAGTCTCACTGGCACCGACCCCTCATCTTCGTCGTCATCCCCATCATCCCCATCTGAGCTCTCCTCCTCCTCTCCACTCTCCTCATCCTCTCCCCCAACTGCCGCCTACTCACTACCTGCCACATCCTCCTGTCTCCCTGCCCCTGGCTATGGTACTACCAAAATGGGTGCTAGCTCATCAGGACATGTCAACCGTGGAAATGGATGTGTATGAAAATAACCATAGTACTCCTCAGACATCCCAGCATCAACAATATCCTGCCTGTCATCCCATGCCTCAGGCGCTAAAGCAACATACTCTGTATAGGCCATCTGCTATGAAATGCTAGGTCCCCATCCTGCCTCATCCTTGCGCCACGCATAGTGAGCAACTCCCTGAGGCATACCCTGAGTGAGTCCAAACCGTTGCTGCACTTGCAATGCCAAAAACCTCTTAATAATAAATGGAGTCCTCCCTATCAAAAATTGGGGCATATGTACAAACGACATCTCTAAATGATTTGTATCTCAGGGCTTGCAATCTAGGTATGGCCACCATATCACGACATCCATATCATCCAGACACCATCTCCAGTAATCCAACTTGCCCAGCTTAGGCTGGACAAGGAACATCGCATATGCATACACACAAGGTCTGCCTGGTGGCCTCACTCTGGAACAAGTTGGTCTCGTCATGACAATATGCTCCCATGCCCAGATCTGGAGCAATGTCACCCCACATGATATATTCGAGGCACCTCTGTACACTACCTGATGGAGGTCATGATACAGATGCGCCAACATGCAACTCCCCCAGGCATATCTCCATGGTTGTACCAACATCTTCTCAAGGATCCTCCCCCATCCCACTGATAGTCCCTTTGACCGGTGATCCAGACAAATGAGACCTCCAATGAATGCACCCAAAACTGCAGGCAAGGCCGGATACCCCCTAAAGTCAGCCCATGGCACCTAGTACCCTGCTATCTAAGCATCACCATATACTCTCCTTAATGCATTCATCCCACATAGCTCCTTGTGATCATAGAACACAAGGGCACCAACCACTGGAATACCAAGAATCCTATACACATCCTCAGGAGTCACAGTCACCTTACCCGTCGGCAAATGAAAGGTGTTGTGTTCCAATTCCACCTCTCTGCTAACGCGGTCAACAGTCCCATGTTGACCCGAATCAGAGGCATAGACAACAATGATCTCAATCCGTAGGCCCTTATCAACTCTACATCATTTGGCATCAGCTCAGGTATCCTATCCCACCCCGCCGAGTGATGCTCCCTAATCTGGAGGTTTTTGAAAACCTCCTATTTTTTGGTTATCACAAAGACAATCAATCAACATCATACCAATGATTCAATCTCAATCAAGCAAAATCAATCTGACTCATGTCTATCTATGACCCATACCAGTGACACATACTCATCAGACCCATATCAAGTGACCCATATCAATTGTTCTATCTAGGTGATTCATAACATACAATCAATGCACAATCTATCTATCTGAATATCACATCAATATGTTCTATCATCAATTACTATTTGTTTTCTTTTTCAAGAATGCAAATTTATCAACAATCAAAACATCATCCTATTTGTATTTTAGTCACAAATGCAAATATGTTTTCAATCAAAAATATACTATTTGTTTTCTATCACAGAAATAAAATTTATCAGAAGTCCTATCAATCATCTACTCTTTGTTTTCGTACAGGGAAAACAAAGTTATTAGATATCTACTCTTTGTTTTCGTACAGGGAAAACAAAGTTATCAGATATCTACTCTTTGATTTCTATTTTGGAAACAAAGTTATCAATTATTTATCAGATTTTCTATCCATATCAACATGATAATTAGACAGTTTCTCTATCTATTGACCAAGGAAGCAATATACATCATCATTCTTTCATCACTCTCATCAAATCACACATTCTGTCTCTTTTTCCTAAAAGCGCTAATCTGCGGCCTCTATGCGCTAAAACTCATATGCACTATTTTGTATCTTGGATGCGCTAAAAATCAGATGCACCGATCTTTGCCCTGGATGCGCTCAATCATTTCCTCTATGCGCTACTTCCCTCTAAGCGCTAAAACTCTAATCAAAAGCGCCACTCTATTCCCTAAATGTGCAACAACCATAAACACACTACTGTTTTTCCTAGATGTGCTCAAGCCCTAATTTTTCTATGGCATCCTAGAAGCTCTACTCTTTCTATCAAATGCGCTAAACTGGTTTCTATAGAAAACATGCAAAAACTATCCTATAGGTGCTAAAACACACATCAAAAGTGCTAAAACAGACTTTTAAAACCTAAATCCACAGGAAAAATAGTAAAAATCGATTCAAAACGAAAAAATTTGATAGCAAAATAGGTTGGATTGACTCACCGGTGGTCCATACACAGCCGGTCTCTGGTATCGGCGGGCCCGCTCGAATCTGTGTCGGTGGTACGAAATCTCCATTTCGCTAGGTCACTATCAGAGCAACAGGATTCTAAAAAGTCAAAAAGTGCAAATGACTTGTCATTTTCTCCTTTTTTACCTTTTAAAGGTCAACCACAGGTGAGTTTTGTGGCATGTTATTTTATTTTTATCTTTTATCCAATTTTAACCTTATTTTCACACTAGGGCATCCTTATACATCATTTTTCGAGAGCTAAATCACTGAATTCACATCAAAATCCAAATCTCATCATCAAATCAATTTTTTCCAACATTATCAATAACTCATCATCATCAGTGATTTATCTCCCGAGGGGGCATCATTAACATCAGCAGCATCTTTTGATCGAAAACATATCAAAATCAGGTCAGGGGCATATTTTTCAAAAAAGGGGCAAAGTCAAACCAGCAAATTTTGAAAGCAGAAATATTTTCTTTGAAGCAATACGTTTCACACATCACTTCAAAGAGGGGCAAAATGTAGATAAATAAAATTGGTCATATCTGATTAATCCTCACATTTAATTAAATATTTATTATTTAATTAATTTCTCTAAAGTCTTCTACATATGATTAAATTTAATTAATTTAATTAATTGTTCATTCAACTTATTCTTCTATCATAATTAAATAAATCAATCTTATTTAATTATTTCACATTCAAATGCCCATTTGATTAATTAAATAAATACACCTTATTTATTTTAATTAATTATCACTTTTTGAATTTAATTAAGTCTTTTTTATTTGATTAAATTTAAATATTTCTTTTCAAATCTTTCTTCTAGTTAATTAAATATCTTATTTAATTAATTTCATTTACATACCATTTCTTAAAAGTTTAATTAAATATCTTTATTTAATTGAATATCTTCCATATCTTTTCAAAATCATAATTAAATATTCTATTTAATTATGAAATCTTCAATTATTCTTCAAATTTAGGGTAAATATTCTATTTTAAGAAAAAAACCTCTGTATCACCCATAAATAAATAATGGAATTTAATAATTCATTATTTATCTTCTTCAAAATCTTTCCATAATCTCACAAAAAGATGATTATTTACAATTCATCTTTATTATCTTATCTTACCTCTTTCACAAAAAAGAAAACAAATCTTGCTTTCTATTTTCTTTTGTTTTTCTTCATTCTTATCCATCCTCAACCATTCGATCTGCCAGGAATTTTCAAAATCGTTGATCATATCAGCCAATGAAAAGCTTTTGAAAAACTCTATAAATAGCACTGTCAAAGCAATGGTTACAACACACAACAGATGAATTAGGGATTAATTGCATTCTAGCATTATAACATTCTAGCATTATCATTATAGTTCTTTATTATTCATAACATCATCATAATCTTTCATTTTGGAAATCATGTTTAGCATTAGAATAATCATGCCTTAGCATTACATGCATTTCATATTCAATCTCGTTCTCTAGGAAGACTGTTCGTTGAGCCTAGCATACAATCTGAGAGCCAGCTAGAATCAATGAAAACACTGGAGATAGAGGACGATAGGACGACATCGATAATAGGATACTGATTTTGCAATCTCTATTATTTTCATATTCTATTTTTGATATAATGTCTTATTGGTGTGTTTGATTCATTTGTTTTTACATATTTAACACACATAAAATCGACCACATAAAAAATTGTAAACATGCATGTGCAAAAAAGTATACCATATAACTCTCTCGACCAAATGAAATGGTTGTAAGGGTAACTTCTTGGGCCTGTGTATTTTACTCCACCATAATCAACTGTTAAATCCAACACATAAATACACATTAGTACTAATATCTCTTATAAAATATTAATTTAAGATAAAATACACTATGAAGTTACTTTAAGTCTTACCATTGTATGTTGTTGATAAGAGCCAACATCCTCCTCATCTCTAGCACCAGTAACTCTAGGATGTGCTTTGGCCTCTATTGTCTCATCTCCTACATCTGACATATAATGGACCTCATTATCGGATGTGTCCATCAGAGGCTCAATAGGTTGTTCAAGAGGAACTAAACATATGTGGTTGCACATAGTGCATTGATGAGGCACACAAATATGTGGAGAAGATGAGGGTCTACTAATTTATCAATTGATCCAATAGGTATATCAATATCATGTGGTTGAGAGAACTACAAGCTGTGTGTGATCAAATGGCCAGTCAAAGCATGTATGACTAATATACTTTGAGATGTTACATCTACAACAAGATTTGGATGATATATTAGAGGTGAGGGAGGAAAAGGAGAGGGAATAAATGGGCCTTGTACTACTCCATTTTCCTCAGGTCTATTGTGAGGCATTCCTCTACCCACACCTTTGAAATCCCTCATATCAAAGTAGTTCACATGCTTACCCATGACAAATTTAGCATATATTTTTTGAAGAAAATATTGGTGGACATCAAGACTATTGTTGGGTGGTTTATCAAAAACTATCCAACAACAAGATTCCCAAAAATTATCTACGATACTCCGATGTGTGCACCATCTAATTAAATATTTGAGCTTACGAGTTGTCTAGTTCTAGGATTGATGAAAATTTGGGCTAACTAGGCTTTGGAAATTTCTAGTTCTCTCACTTGATTATATGATAATCCATTGACATATTGTTGCCTCTTGGCCTCTCGCCACTCTAAAAAGGAAATATGTTGGTTGGTGGGGGTTTCAACATTAGAAATGATTACTTATAAATTGGTTGTCATTCTAGACAACTAAAGTTGCTTACTGTATAACTGGAAAATTCTCTTCAATTCAGTTAGATTGCCATTGATTAAGTCATGAATTGAAGGAGGGTTTTGTAGGGGAGGATTTGGATTTTTATCCATACCTGATTGATGTTGAAAATTAAAAAAATTAACAATTTTTTAATTAAAAACTATAATGTATATACAAAAAACTAACTTACACTAAAATTATTAAAAAAGAATGCTTTTTTTTAAGATAAATAATAAAAATTAACATACCTTGCAAAAAAATGAAAAATTGATAATTTCTAAGAATGGATATTAGTTTTGTTTGGATATTTATTTCTCTTGCTCACTGTCTTTCCACTATCGTGGGTTAAAATGAGTCAAGATTGGTTGCTTTTTTTATATTGTTAACTAAATAAATATCCGCTTCTTTTTGTATGGTTTTATTAGAATAAAGTCAATTAAAACTCATAATATACTATATTTATATAATATATTATTATATAATATATAATATATATCATATTATATATTATATTATATATTGTTAATATATTATATATTTAATTTTGTATGATTCAATTGCAAACAAATATCTATTTTTTGACGTATGTTTTTTTTTTTAAATAAGTTGGTTAACTCATGATTGATATAATAGATATTATATATTATAAATCTATTATATATTATATATAATTGTAGTGTAGAAAAATGTATCCTTTCTGCATTTTCACACTTAATTTGGAAATAATATTAACGGAACTTAATTGTGCCTTTTTTGGTATTGTAAAGTGTACCCCTTTACACTTTCACACTTATTTAGGGCTTCTTTAATTAATTGAGCTTAATTTTCCTTAATTTTCCCCTTTAATTCAAATCCAAGCATATCTCATTGCATTTTTCAAAGAGGAAACCCAACATTCATTAATGCCATAACATAACACTTCTCATTGAGCAATGTGTTTCCTAGGGCTAGGGACCTAAGACCCATTTTCCCATGGGCGAATGGGTCCTCCCTTAGATCTAGGACCTAAATTTAAATTATGTTTTTGGTAGTATTTTAATATTTTAAAATCTATATTTAGATATCGGCTTGTGATATTTGAATTTCGGGAAATTGATGTTACATATCTATAAATAAGAGGTCATTTCACTAAGTTTCATCTAAGAAATCTAAGTTTTCAAGTGTATAATTACAAGAGCTAAAGTGAGATTTCAAGAGCAATTCAAGGCATTCAACAGCATATTTATTGAAGATTTATTGCAGCAATCAAGATCCAATTGTCATATCAAAGTCTTCTTACATCATGCATGTTTTTGGAGCTAATATGATGATGTAGGTTTCATGATCCATTCAAGTATTTATTTCAAATCAAGATTCAAGGTTCAAGATCCACATCCATTGAAGCCATTTCATGCATGTTGTAGATCTACATTCCAAGGTTTATTCAAAGGTTTGTTGAGTTGTGAAATTGAGGTGTTCATTCACCATTCATTTCATGCTATTTCATTTCATTTCAAGGTTTGATTACCAAAATGGGGGTTTGACCAAGGAAAATCCCCATTCACCAAAAACAAAACATTTTCCCCTTTTTATTTGTGTTTGTAAATTATTTAGGTGGAAGAAATCTTGAAGATATCTTGAAGAGAAAAATTGGAGAACTTTTCAAAGTTGCAAAAGTTGTCATCTCATGAAAACTCACTTGCAAAATTTATTTCTAGCTTTCCAAACTTGAAACCTAGGAAAATTGAAGGATTTAGATCTGTAGCAGAGGCTCCCTAAATTTGCAGACAAACCCTAACTTAAGACCCATTCACCCCTAGGCGAATGAGTCCCAGATCAACTTCATAAACTAACTTTTGGTGACTGGTACACATCATCTTACCTCTTTGATTTGTGATCTGATTTTTGGTTCTGCTTATTTTGAGTTTCATCTAGCCATTCCAAGTTGTAGATTTCATTTTGGAGTTAGTTTACTATTATTAGTTTTTCTCCCCAAAGTGTTGTTTGATTAGGACCCTCGTCCTTGCAAAAAAAGGAAATCTATTGATTCACACTTTGACTTGGTTCACCTAAGGGTTGATAGTCATTTCATTGTGTGGATCTCATTTCCTAATAAATTGAGGAAGAATAGGTCCTTAAGTCATCCATCAATCCCATTTTTGTAACCCGCCTACTTTTTCTTTATTTCAATAATATAATATATATTTATTTTTATATGATTCCATTAAAAATGAATATCCATTATTAGTTCACATATCCATTATTAATGGATATCCATTTTAAACATATATCTATTTTTCTTTGGTTCTTGGCATGGAAACATGTACTTTTTACCTGACCCAAGTAAAAATTCAAATCAAAATTTCACTTTTTTGGGCAAATGAAAAATGCCTTTTTTATTATATCACCATTTTGTTAACCCCCATGATCCCACACTCACCCATATGTTTAAAATGTAAGCATCATGGCCATGGAATCTATCAAACTAGAAAAATCCCTTTGTCATTAAAAGGTGGGGGGGGGTGGTTAGTGTCTAATGATTAGATAGGTTGTAGTTGAACCAAGTTATTATTTAGGAGTTGCTTCAAGATGGAATAGAGCGACTTAGACAATTTTGTGAATTGTTAGTTTCTTTAAGGTTATAAGAAGAAACAACCAAGGTAGTAGGATTCGATGGAATTATATTAACAATTGAAAAGTTATTTTTAAATATTTTCTTATTCTTTTTATAATTATTAAATGAAGATGAATACCTACATGAAAAAGTAAAATCTTGCAAGGTTGGTTCCTTGAACTGGCTAATATTTTTCTTATAGTCACACAACCTTTTGTAGAGATGTGAAAATCAAGGATATCTCATTAAAATTTTGTTATCCCTAATAAGAGGTTGAAGATTTCATATGAAGACCCTCTACACATCTTAATTGGGCAGTATATGTAGAATTTATGAAGATAAAGATTGATATCTAAATACAAAATTTAGAGATTTTCTCATGAGAACCTTTCTTACAATGAAATATATCAGTAAATGTGACCTAGGGGAATATTTTAGCATAGAAGCTTTGTGAGAATTGGTTAACTAACTGATCAAAATAATTCATAGAATGATTAGTTAGTGACTAGAGCCAATCTTAGAATAGTTTAGCTACTAGATATTCTTGAAATATGAATTTAATACATAGTTCTATGAAAGAAAATACATGTGTCTTCAAGTATCCCCTACTACTATCCTTTTTCCATTTGGGAGACCTGAATGAAAGAGGAAGGGACATAGGGAGGGAGAGATGTGTGTGTGTGTGAGAGACAGTTATCTAGGTAGGGTGGAAGTGAGAGACTTGAGAGAGAGAGGGGGTGGGAGGGATAGAGGGAGGGAGAGACCTAAGAAAGAGAGGGGGTTGGAGAGATAGAGGGAGGAAGAGATCTAAGACAAAAAGGAGTGGGAAGGATAGAGGGAGGGAGAGACTTGAGAGAGAGATAGGGGTGGGAGGGATAGAGAGAGGGAGATACTTGTGAGAAACGGGGTGGGAGGTATAGAGGGAGGGAGAGGCCTATGAGAGAGAGGAGGGAGGGATGGAAAAGAGAGAGGGAGGGAGGAAGATTTATCTAGGTAGGGTGGGAGGAATAGTGGGAGGGAGAGACGAGAGGGGTGGGATGGATAGAGGGAGGGAGAGACCTAAGAGAGAGGGGGTGGAATGGATAGAGGGAGGGAGTGACTGAGAGAGGGGGTGGGAAGAATAGAGGGAGGTAGATAACTAAGAGAGAGAGGGAGCTATCTAGGTAGGGTGGGAGGGAGAGACCTAAGAGAGAGAGGGAGGGATAGAGAGAGGGAGGGAGAGACCCGAGAGAGAGAGTTATCTAGGTAGGGTAGGAGGGAGAGATTTGAGAGAGAGGGAGGGAGGGACAAAGAGAGAGAAACAAAGGGATGGATGGTTATTTAGATAAGGTAGGAGGGAGAAAATTGAGAGAGAGAGAGAGTTATCTAGGTAGGTTGGGATGGAAAGAGGGAGAGAGAGGGATGAAGGGATGGAGGGAGAGTTATCTAGGTAGGTTAGGATGGATAGAGGGAGTGAGAGTTATCTAGGTAGGGTGAAAGGGATAGAGGGAGGGAGATACCTGAGAGAGAGGGAGAGGGTGGGAGGGATAAAGGGAGGGAGAGACCTAAGAGAGAGGGGCATGGGACAGATAGAGGGAGGGAGAGACTTGAGAGAGATGAGGGTGCGAGGAATAGAGGGAGGGTGAAACCTGAGAGAGAGGGGGGTGGGGGGATAGAGGGAGGGAGAGACATGAGAGAGAGGGAGGGACAGAGAGAGAGGGATGAAGGGACAAATGTTAATCTAAGTAGGGTGGGAGGGATAGAGGGAGGAGAGACCTGAGAGAGAGTGTGTGTGTGGGATGGATAGATGGAGGGAGAGACTTGAGAGAGAGAGTGTGGGAGGGAGAGAGGGAGGGAGAGACCTAAGAGAGATCCTACCTAGATAACTATCAATTTTTCATTCCCTCCCTCTCTCTTCGGTCTCTCCCTTCCACCCTACCTAGATAACTCTCTATCCCTCTCAGGTCTCTCCCTCCCTCTAACCCTCTCACCCTTTCTATATCTCTCTCAAGTCTCTCCCTCCCACCCTACCTAGATACCTCTTTCTCACTCCCCTCTCTCTCTATCTCTCTCTCAGGTCTATCCCTTTGTCTATCCCTCTCACCCTACCTAGATAAATCTATCTCTCCCTCTCTCTCTCTCTTTATATATTATAATGTAGTATATAAAATATATATAATATATAATATATAATATATATTATAATTTATATAATTTATATAATATATATTGTATAATATATAATATATAGTATATAGTATATATTATGTATTCTACTATATATAGAATATATATATAATATATAATATATAATATATATTGTATAATATATGAAATATAGTATATAATATAGTATATAATATATAGTATATAATATAGTATATAATATATAGTATATAATATATTATATAATATATAGTATATAGTATATATTTGTAACATATATTTTTAACTCCCACTTGCTTTCTATCTCTCTTAGGGTTTTTCACTTATAAGGAGAAAGATGGGCCAAAAATGCTTATGTTACATTCAAAGTTAATGCAATATGGATAGAAGAAGGATGCAATATGCCTAGATACATAATTCTTGAATGCAATAAATGAATGAGATTGACTAACTAATGAATAGAAACTAAAGGAAAACAAATTGTTTGAAAACACATTGTGTATTACAAAATCACCTACAAATGAATAGAAAAATGCAACAAAAGTGAATCAGATTGAAAGTGTGCACTTGGAACTTTTATGAGGACTGGAAATTGATGTTGGAATGTTGATGATGTTGTTTTTCAGGCTTGGAGGGACTCATTCGCCATTCTGGGCAAATCAATCCTAGTTCTGGTAAACTACGTCGAAACCCGTTTCTGACAAAAGGGTACTTAGAAGTGCAGAAAACTCAAAATTGACCATGTGGTGGGACTCATTCACCACTCATGGCGAATGAGTCCACTTTTGAATTTTTGAATTTTCAAAGGTGGATTATTAAGCTTCCATTTTGCACTTTGATGCCCTACACGTGTTTGCTTCTGAAATTGTCGAATTCGGGTCTGAAAATGCCTTTTTGTTGATATTTTGACTTGAATAATGAAGAGATGACTTGAATGACTTTGCAACTTGATCTTCAATGACTTCCAAGAGACCTAAATCTGCAAACACACAAGAGGATAAGAATAAATGTTGAATGTTAGGGCATGGGGGTTTGCCTTGGTCAAACCCCTTTTTAGGTAATTAAACCAAAATGATGAAATAAAGGAATGAAGCATGCAACAATGGAATTACCTTTCCATGATGATTGACCTTGAAATTCAGCAACAATACATGAAGATTCAACCCTTGAATGCTTTAGAAAGCTAACTTGATGACTTCTAATGAAGAAACCCTAGCTTGCTTGACTTGGATGAGAAGATAGATGATGAATTAATGATGAGAGATGTAAAAATGAGTTGTTAGATGTAAAATGAGGATAAAAAAACTTATTTATAGACAATTGTGCCTTAGTATGCCGATTATACCTCATCACAGGCCGACATGTAGTGAAATTAAACTTTAAATTTCACTTTTTCTTGCTCAAAGGTCAAAATGGGGCTAAATAGGACTCATTTTCCACACATGGTGAATGGGTCCCACCTGGATGGGACTGATTCACCATGCATGGCGAATGGGTTCCATAGGGGCCATTCCAACAGCTCAGAAGCTAGGAGATGAGGAAATAAGGTTTAAATTGCAACTTTGTTGGGTATTTGATCAATTAAAGCCTCAAGATGCACAATATGGGTTATTAGGGGCCTATTAGTGACGATGTAAATGTTAAATAGGGATTGGGACACAAAATTTAATGTGAAAGTGTGATTAAGTACACTTTACAACACTAAAATGAGGTCCACTCAGCCTAGAAAGGCACAAAAAACCAATGTGAATGTGCAAGACACATTACAACACTAGTTTATCATTAAGTTTACATTAAGAATCTTCTAGATTAATATGAGGATGTATTTAAATATATTTTATAATGTTGAATTAGGGAGAAGTGGGTTAATTAAGTCTAGAAAAGCATGAAAGTCCTTTACAAGACTTTACAACACCTTTACAAAACATCATTAAAAGCATGTTATTCGATTTGCAAGGGTCCAAGACCTAGTGTGGACACATAAAATGCCTCACAACACTAGATTAAGACCTCATTAAGTCCAATTAATCATGAATTAATCCCATGTCAAGAAAAGGGTCCTTTTTTCTACGACACAATATTATGTATTCTTAATATATAATATATTTATTATATTGGTTTTATGTATTCTTTAGTTTTTTAAAACACTAAAAAAAATGGATATCCATTTTTCCTTGTGTAAACAATAATTTAGCCAAGGTATTTAACCTTTGGCATTCTTTATTTGAGATTCAAAAGAAAAATATGTTTTGGGGACCATACAAAAATGAACAAAGGACCATTCTAAGCATTCCAACAGCCCCCACATGCTCTCTATTGTTTGAAAACTCATGATTTCTATCTGATATAGTTAAAATTGTGCTTTTGGTACATTGTTTTACACAAATATCAACATAACAATCATTTTTATGCTCTTTTTTGTATGTATAATGGGGAGTAGTAGTCATCATAAACAAAAAGGTAAGAGAACTCATAATGGAGCAAATTGAATCATATTAGAGAAAAAGGTAGAGAAAGTCATAGGAAGAGAAGAATTTTTTTTCCAAACACTTGTCAAGGTGAGGCTTCTTCTCCACCCATAAATGTTATTCAAGTGAAGATGAAATTGAATTTGAAAATTTTGAACATCATATTGGAATTGTTAATAAAAATGTTGAAATTGATATTGAAAATGTTGAAATTGGAAATGAAAATGTTGGAATTGATATTGAAAATTTTGATAACATTAAAAATTTTGGTTGTTGTTTTTACTATGTCATTTGTAGTATCAGCAACATGATATTGAAAATTTTGGTTTTTGTTTTTACTGTGTCATTTGTAGTATCAACAACATTTTGATGTAAAGGGTTTGAGTCCCTTCAAAACCTATTTTTCGGGCCCCTTAATCAAAACATTGATTGATAACATTGAAAATGAAACATTTCAACCTTATATCACCAAATTACATGAGAAGGCAAGACCTTTGTGAGGAAGAAAGAGAAATTTCAAATCCAAGGTATTCAAGAACCCCAAAATGGTTACTTGAAAATGATGAGAACACAATTGAAAAATCTTGAAGGAAAGATATCAATGTGAACCATTCAGTTGTGGGATTGAAAAATTTTCAATGAATCTTTAGCAATAAGACATTGACCAAACAATGTCAACTTTTCATACAATTTATAGACATAGAAAATGAGACCTTTGCTAGCCAAATTGAAAATTTGTGTGAGCAAAAAAATATTATTATCAAAAATGTTTTTAATGCTCTAAATTATATTGTAAAGACTTGTAAGGAAAGAGATAAGAGAGCTACTTGTAGAGTAATCAAAACCTCATTAGTAAGCCATTATTTGAGAAAGGATCATTTATTGAGGCAAACTTGTGTTGATTTAAACCTAAATAGTAAAAAATCATGATTTATCAAAGTTTCTAACATGTTTTCATGAGGGAAACAATCATGATTTTGGAAAGAAAATTGTTGAAAAAAAGGATTTGAGATAGTGAAATACAGTTTGAAGAGTTGAGGGGAAGGTTCTAGATGTGAGTTGGTAAGAAGAGAAGTCAATGTTGTTGATTTTATTTTAGATTTTAAGAAAAATAATTTCTACAAGTATGCAATGCATAGCCATAGGTCCTAGTGGTTGGATCAACAATTTAGGATGTGTAAGGACTCTTTCCCAATTGGAAGTATTATATATTTTGTTGTTTTTGCAGAAACTGCACTTTGCAAGCACAAAATGAGGTACAATATCAATATTACGAATTCTATTTAGATTGCTATTTTTTTCCACATCACAAATAGACATGCTCAAGAAGATAATTAGGGAGTACCATTTTTACATGAGTGATGATCTCATTCATTAGAGTATGTGCAACATTGTTTTCAAAACTTGTTTGAGTTCTTGTAGGAAAAAAATATTGTAATGGTTCGACAACTCATTTGGTTAGATAACTGCATGAGACAATTCAAAAATGCTTGTATATTTTATTGGTTGACTAGAATGCATGTAGAGAGGGGTGTACCTCATATTTGGAGTTTTTCGAAGTTGGGCATGGAAAAGGGGAGAATGATGGAGTAGGTGCATTTGTAAATTGAAGGAGGGTTTTGTAGGGGGGATTTGGTGGTGGAGGAAGATTTGGATGGGCATGGTTTGCTAGTGGACAAGGATTTGGATTTTCTACCATTGAAATGCCTGATTGATGTTGAAAATTAAAAAAAAAAAAGCATTTTTTTAATTATAAACTACAATTTATATATATAACTAATTTACACTAAAATTATTAAGAAATAATGCTAAAACAAAAAATATTGAAGAAAAATAATAAAAATTGACATAACTTTTAAGAAAATTGAAAAATTGATGATTTTGAAGAATGGATATCAATTTATCCTTCTCACCCTCTCGTTGCTACCGTGGGTTAAAATGAGTCAAGTGTTGGCTACTTTTTTTATATTATTGTCGACTAAATAGATATCTATTTGGAATAGATATTTGTTCCAAACAAATATTGGTTTCTTTTCGTATGGTTTTTTAGAATAAAGTCATTTAAAACCCATAATATATTATATAATATATATATTATGATTCATTTACAAACTGATATTCATTCCAAACAAATATCCATTTCTTGACGTATGATTTTTTTGAAATAAGTAGGTTAACTCATGATATAATATAATATATAATATGTATTATATATTATAATATTATATAGTATATATCATATATTATATCATACATTATATTATATTAATATTATATTATAATAATATAATATATATAATTATATAATATAAATATATATTATTATTATATAATATATAATATATATTATTATTATATAATATATAATATATTTATTTTTATATGATTTCATTAAAAATGGATATCTATTTTGCTTTGGTTCTTACCATGGCAACATGTATTTTTTACTTGACCCAAGTAAAAAGTCAAAGCAAAATTTCACATTTTTTGGGAAAATGAAAACACGTTTTTTATCATATCACCACTTTTTGGACCCCCATGATCCTGTACTCACCCATATGTTTAAAATGTAAGCATCATGGCTATGGACTCCCTCGAACTAACAAAAGGCATTTGAGCCATTAAAAGGTGGTAGGATTTGGTTAGTGTTTAATTATTAGATAGGTTTTAGTTGAACCAAGTTATTATTTAGGAGTTGCTTCAAGATGGAATAGAGCAACTTAGACAATTTTGTGAATTGTTAGTTTACTTGAGTTTAGAAGAAGAAACAACTAAGGTAGTAGAAGGTGTCATGATGGAATTATATTAACAATTACAAAGTTGTTATTTTAAAATATTTTACTATTCTTTTTATAATTATTAAATGAAGATGAATCTCTACATGACAAAGTACAAGGTTGGTGCCTTGAATTAGCTAATAGTTTTCTTATAGTCACACAACCTTTTGTAGAGATGTGAAAATCAAGGATATCTCATTAAAACTTTATTATCCCTAATAAGAGGTTGAAGATTTCATATGAAGAACCTCTACACAATCTTAATTGGGAAGTATATATAGAATTTATGAAAATAAATATTAATATCTAAATATAAATTTAGAAAATTTCTCATGAGAACCTTTTTTACAATGAAATAGATCAGTAAATGTAACCTAGGGGCCTATTTTAGCATAGAAGTGTTGTGAGAATTGGTTAACTAACTGATCAAAATAATTAATAGAATGATTAGGCAGTGACTAGATCCAATCCCGGAAGAGTTTAGCTATTGGCTAGTCTTGAAATATGAATTTAATACATAGTTCTATAAAAGAAAAAACGCGTGTCTTCAAGTCTCCCTTGCCACTATCCTTTTTGAATTGGGGAACCTAAAATATTGTGTGTATTGGAGTAGTGAGGATATGTAAGGATAGCAAGCTATGCCTATGGTTAGAAGAATGAGTGGTCATGCAAAATAGGTAGATAGCAAGGCAAGTTGATGTTGAAGGTTACCTATATTTTGTTGGAAGCTCGACACTTCCACCCCTCAATCAACGTTGACCACATGATTTGTGACATTGTTTAACCATTTCTCATGGATCTTATCTAATGCTTGTATCGGGCATTGAAGAGTCAACCTTTTGGAGCAACGACAAGGCCAACAATTGGTATCAGAGCCAGGTCGTGGGTTCAAATTTCATGGTCATGCTGGGGAGATTGTTGGAAACTTGATGCCTTTACTCCTCAGTCAGTGTTGACTGCATGATTCATGACATGGTTTAACTACCTCCCGTGGATCTTATCTATGTATTAAAAATTGGCAGGTTAACTTTTTGGTGCAACGGAAAGGCCAACATGTTCTACATAAGTTGGCTAATTATAGGGTTTACTTCTAGGGAGAGGTAAAAAGGTTAAATTATATCAGTCAGAGAGCTGTGAATATAAGAGTAGGGAGGTTTTAAGGTGCTTGTCAATAATTCCAAAGTACATGGTCTATGAAAGGGGAATTAATCCATGAGAATGGATTATACTTTGCACCAATCTAGAATATGAAGCATCTATTTTTCTAGACTACATAAATCTAGTTACCATATTCATATTAAGAGACATATGGATAGTAAAACCTACATAGATATAACATTTTATTGACTAGTTATATTATATTGGGAGTTATTATTATGTTCAAGAAAAGTTATTAAGGTTGGAAAACCACTATGAACTAAGTAAGCTAGCCTTTTAATGAATTAAAGGTCTTATAGATGATTGGTAAGGAAGGTATGTAGGGCCTCAATAAGGGGCACAAAAGAAAAAGATATGTTCTCACATAGAATGTTTTTTGTATTGTCTCCAATGTGTTGATCTAAATCACACACTTGGGAGTGAGAGACATGCACTATGATCTTGTGATCAAAGATGAAAAATATATTATGGAAGGTTGTGTTAGGAGTAGTAGGTTGTATATGCATAATAGAAAGAGAAGGTAGAGTTGTTTTATTTGGATTGTAGTAAAAATTGTAAAATAAAGAGCAAGCCTAATTGAAGTGGTACCTATAGAAATATAGAGTCTAGTTGTTTTATGCACAATGTTGTCAAAATATAGAGTCTAGGTAGTGAATATCATGTAGTTCCTCACAACACACAATCTAAAATAGGTGACATTTGCATATTGTTTAAAGTTTTTAAAGTATTTTCTATTTTAGGAAGGTTTTTAGGTGTAAGTGATAGGTTCACTAAAATCTAGTGTGTAAAATTTGACTTAACAAAAGAAAGTCTAGTTTACTTTGTTAAAAAATCTCACTAAATACTAAGGTAAGATCAACTAGCCATTATGATAAAGGAATATGATCTACTACACTCTATTAGATAGATAAAATTATTCTAATTAATCTTGATGTGTTCTACCCTTGAAAGATTATAGTTTTCTTAATAAGTTAAAACACTTATGAGAAATTAAACTTGAGATGATTTATACAAATTAAATTATATAATTAAAAAGTGAATTACAAAATTGTATAAGCAAAGAAAAGAGGAACTTGACAATGAAATTTGGGGGTCTCTATTAAGGATGCCAAAGTGTCACATGGATATTCAAGAAAAATGCTTTGGTTTGTATGGTAAAACTACCAAAATCAAACTTTCATCTCAAAAAATGCATCCAATTTGTGACAAAGAAAAACCAAGGCTACTAGGTAGATCACTAGTTTACAAAAGAAATGAAATATAATACAAATTTAATCTATAAATCAAATAATAATAATGAAATAATAAGGAATGTTAGACACATACAAACTTTAGTAGGGTTGAATATCTTCTCCAAAAATAACTTGTAACTATGAGAATAAAGAAAATGTTTGGGGTTTCTTAGGAGCTAACCAAGAATGGTAAGTCCTTATCTTGGTTTTCCAACATCAACAACAATGAAGATATTAAAAATAATGAAATAGAGTGTGTCCTATCTTAATTATGTCTAGGATTGAAAGATAAGTGACAAATGCAAATAGAATGTATTAAACATACAAAAAAATAAAATTATAAAGTAGGAAATGGGATCCTAGGTGCCAAAGCTTAATAACAACATAGATAATACAATAATAAAATGGAGAAAATAAGGAAAGTTAGAGAAAACCCACTTTCCAAATCACCTCCCAAAGCTTGATGAAAATTGGTGGGTCTAGATAATAGCTATTTTTTCCTTCATCAATTATGATTTTATCATTTCATTTGCTAAGTTTCAAAAACATTTCCAAGACTTCATGTACATATTTCATATATATTTTATGCACTTTGATAGACTTAGTATATGCTATAAATATGTGGAAATATAAATATGATATTGATATATGCTTGTGTGGATGTATGAATGTTCATAAGATTTAGTATTTTTTTATGGTTTAATTATGATTGTTAATGATATGAATACCTTGGTAGAAAAACTAACATCTTGTAGCCTACAACAAAGAACTATGGACAGTTGCAAGGGAGAACAAAAATGATTATTTGGAGAATGATACTTCCAGAGGGAAGATAAGGTGGCTATTGAATAGTCATCCATGAGTCATTACAAATGCACTTTTAACCACCAATAAGATAACTAGAAGAAGAAGTCAATTCCAAATAGGAGTAACCACGACATGATAGTTTTTGAGAAACATGTTCTTGTCATGGCAGTTAACTGTTAGGTGTAGATTCCTAGTTTGATTTTTCTTCTTCTATTTCATATTTATGGTTTTTTGTTTCAAAGGATTTTCCTCTTCCTATCCTTGAGGGAGAGTGGAAGTATGCATTAATGTTTTATTTTTATTCCTTGTATGAATAAGGAGCCTATATATTGGGTTTTGTGGTTGAGGAGAAGATCTAGTAGTGGTAGTAACAGTATGATTAATTTTTTACTGGATTTAGTAGTTGTTAGTTTTTTTGTTATCAAGTTACAATAGATATGTACTATTGAATGAGAAATATTTTAGAGATTCTTGTCAGCCTGTAATAAGTTTAGTTTTTATGTAATAAAAGAGTTTAGTTCGTTGTCATGAATTGTTGATCAAGTAGTGCATATTTGACCTCTTATGTGGGTGCAATTACTCGAGCAAGCGCCACTCAAGGTACTGCCAACCCACCTTATTTTATGTTATTAGATTAGATGCTACATTACTGAATTCATTTAACATAAGTTTCCAATTATATGTATGTGAATTTCATGAATGATATTTTGTAGCATGGATTACATTGAGTTATTCTTCAGAGAAGTTAGAGGTCAAAAGTTAGGAGTTAGACATTAGAAGTCAGAAGTTAGTAGTGTTGGTTAGTTGCAAGTTCAAATTTAATAGTTAGCAATTATAGTATTAAGTAGCAAGTACCTGGAACATAAGCAGTAGATTTATGATAGTTCCCTTATTCAACAATTTCATGCTTTATTTCCTTTTCTAGCTTTTACCATTTTCAATACATGTGTGACCACCTATGTTTCACTGATATAGGAAATAGTAGGATCCTTGAGTTTGCATATAGTGCCAGCACTGTCAAATGCTTATGAGCCTTGGTTGATAATTAAATGAATCCTTTTGTGAAGGTTTGGTGAATTATCCAGTTAGGAACCCATCCTCTGAATTGTGTTTCTGCTTGCAAACACCAAGTTAATTAGATGTTAGAAATTCCTTATATTTTTGGAATCATTGTTAGGAATGGTGCTACATTCATGATTCTTCTATGTATTTTTAAGTTTTCATAGTTTAGAGTTTTTGTTTTCAACATTAGGGTAATTAGGTTTTCTCCATCAACACAACACACTTTACTAACAATGTACAAGAACCATTGATCCAAAGAGTCATAATCATTGCATGTTGAGGCAACAAGACACTCTGGGAAGATTTTTCCCTTCAACACATGGAGCATTAGAGGATACTAGTGAACATAATGAACAGAGTGAGGGTATTCCTGAAGAATAATTATCCTTGAGATTAGTACCCACACTAGATATAGAGGATACTTCTCACATACACATCAACATCATGGCTGATGCAACAATTGAAGACCCACAAGAGCATGTAACATTTAAGTTTTCCATTGTCAACCAGGAGAGAACAACTACTTTGAAGAACATACCTCCTTCAACATTCCTTGTCTTCTATGGGTTGGTCAAAGAGGATCCAGAAACCTTCCTTTTTATTTTTATGTGCTATATAGAAGTTATGAGTATACCATAGATGCACACAGGCTTAAATTATTTCCAACAACACTGAAGGATTCTACTCTGAAATGGTTCATGGGTTTAGGAAGATATGTTGTTCCCAATTAGAACACAATGATTGAAAAATTCCTAGAAAAATACCAAGATTATTGTAGAGGCATAGATATGAAGAGGAATGACATCTTTAGGATATCACAAAAGGAAAATGAATCCTTGAAAGACTGTGTAGAGAGGTTTCAGTTCTATCTTAAGAAATCCCACCAAAATAGATTGATGAATCCCTAAAGTTGATATTCTGAAGAGGAGTTAATGAGGATTGCATGGATGCACTTAACCTCATTGGAGTAGGAGACATCTCATAGACACCATTTGAGGAAATCTGCAAAGAATACAAAAACTATTCAAGGTATTTCACCAAGAGGATTAGAGGAGACATGACATCTTTGTAAGACCGCGCCTTGTATGTACTTAGTAAAACCATAAATTGTTCTAAGTTTTTTCTTGAATTGATGATTAAGTATATTGTGGATATTAAATAAGGTGATCTCTTGGCAACATTCTTGCATATCATTTTGATATTTTGTTCTATTGTCACTGCCATGAAGGTGGATTGCACTCATATACCGTGGAATGTAAATTGAGATTCTAAATAAATTATTATATAGTTAACACTTAGAATGTTCAACTAATAGATTTATGTGCTACACAATTGATACTTATGATTGCGTTGGTAATGTGCAGAAAGACAACGATGTTAGCATGAGAAGGGGGAATCATCAAGAGAAAATCAAAAGACTATTTCATGAGGATATAAATTTGACTCCATTGGGGTCCTAGAAATAAGTAGAGTTATTGTATTGGAGGACTAAGGTTGTGAGGGCATTTAGTTGGGATTCATGTGAGGTGTAAGCGGGGATTAGATCTTGGAAACCCCTAGCTAAGTTTGAAACTTGGATGGAACCTTGAGTGGGCTTTTAATGAGAGTTGTTGGCCAAATTTTTGGGTTAGGGTGCAAAAATAAACCCCCTAGGGTCTATACCATAGTGGTAGGGGTTAAGTGGGCATACAATAGTGCCCCTACAACATGATTTGACCCCTGAAAAGCTCTCATAATGGAGAGTGACGAATTTTGAGAGGAGGATGGGGTGGGAAAATAGAGTGGTTGTCCAAATGCATGTTCTCATTTATGGGGGAAGGACCTTCATTGATGGGGGGAGGTACACTCCACACCCTCCCATCCAAGAGTTGTAATTTGTGAAACTTCTATATATTGGGAGAGGAAGAGGGAGTGGGGTGTTGCCCACTTCTCCTTATGGAGAACTCTAGTTGAGATAGAAGGAAGGATAAGAGGAAGAAAGGAGAGTGAGCAATATGGCTTGGCTGGAGAGGAAAGGAGGGTAGAAGAGCTAACCTCTCATCTAACGAAAAGAGACAAGTTTTTTTTTCCTTTTCCTACTCCTCATTGATTAATTGTTGTAAGAAGGTAGTATGTTTGGAGGGATATTCTTTGAGTATGGAGAGTGGAGAGCTTAGCTATTATGTTATCTTTAACTCTTTGTAAAATCTTGAGAAGACTCCATTTATCATCATGGAGCTAAATGAGTTCCTTGCTCGGGGGTATGGCTAGAGCCCATGAGGCTCCATGACGCCATTACGGTAGGGTGGAGAGCAAGACCTTGTTCATGAGTTGGTAAGTTAATTTCTTCCTCAAATATTGAGGTCTAAAAGGATATGTTTCATAATTTCCCATGAAGGAATGAAAAGTGAAAGCCTAATTCTTTGTGGGTATTTCATGGTGTTTTTAAATATTGTTTGTAATGTTGAGAGTTGTTATGTGTGGTAAAAATGAAAGAAAGAAAATATAAGCTTTATTCAATGGAATACAATTTGTGTTGTCCAATGTGTAAGATGAAGTATGGAAGGTCTACATATAGAATTTGTATCTTATGGTAGGTAGGAGTAGGAAATGCTCTATAAACGGGAATTAAAAGAAGTATATGAAAGCAAAGAGTGCCTTCATTAGATATTGAGAGAAAATATAATGTAAACTGAACCCATTAAGCAATTTTCTGTTGAGGTTGAAATTTATAATATATATGTATACCATCAGAACGATAAATGTAGGCAGTCCCTGTTATGAAGCTTGGGCGAACTAAAACATAAGTACAACAAAAGAGAGTTGTTAGCTTGATTATAAACGAAATAATATAAATATCCTTGCAGTAAATTCTTTTCACAAATTTTATTCTAGAGGTGAATCCAAAAAGGTTAGAGGTCTATTCATTGCTCATCCATTGTAGGAAAATTAGGCATTTAAAGGAAATATACTCTGTTTCAGATTTACACCTGTGAAAGGATGCATTCCATTATTATATGTAAAATAAAAATGAATACAAACAGAAGAAAAGAAATAAAGGAATAGTGCGAAAGGATAATGTGTTGGTAAGCACGCTTTTAGGATTTCGGGTGTATGTATTAACTGTTAGAAGTAAGGGTTATGCTTGTAGATATTGATAAGAGAAACAAAATAAGGAAAGAATGATCCTTTCATGGATCAAGTAAAGGTATATTAAGCCGTTTTCTATGTATTTATTCTGATACCTATAATAAAAAAACAAGACACATAATGTTACTCTTGTATTTAGGGGCTGTTGCAACCAGTCGAATAAGGAATGTATGTTGATGGGTTACCTCAAAAGAAAATTGTTAGATAAATGCACGAAATTTTGTCGAATCCTTGTGGTCTTATAAAAAGGCACTTGTTTCAGTTTTAATGCCTGTTGAATGTGTAAAGAGAAAATAAAAATACACCACGCAGTCCAATCTTGTAGAAAAAATCTACCGGGATAAACTAAAATTGCAGCATGTTACCAAATACAGAGGGTCAGCGACTATTGTAAGCCCTACTCATAATTTCAACTATTTGAATCCCCAGGCTCCAAGATGGTATTCTGAGCTTGAAACGTTTGTAAACATAAACTGCACTCAGCATAGTGACAAGGCTATATAACACTGCGTATGCCTCCCATAAAACGAACCTCGTGACCTCCATGGACATATCTATAGAGTGCATCAATGCCCTCCATCCGTGCGGAGAATTAACCCTGAGGGCGATTCGAAACATTACCAGATTTACCAGATGCTGCAAAAACCGCTACCACTTTCGCAAAATCTAAATAGTTCTCCTCAAAACGAGCTATTCTATGCCCTTCCTCATAGTCTGTCAGGAAAGTATGTAAATCCTTACATGAATTGCCACATTTGCAATGAGAGTCTTCCAAATTTGAAATAAATATTCTGACAACGAGTGTTGTATTGTGAGGGTGCTGCACAGGGATGGCGTGAAGAAAGGTTACAGGCAGAGAAGGGTGGCTGGTTACAGAAGGGGCGGACCAATCGCACCAATAAGCCTATCATCTCCTAGCTAAGTAAATACCCGTATGGCAGGAATGCACCTTAGCAAGACCATGATCCAGATAAGGCTAATCACTGGTGCAGATTCATACACCTAACATCTACTGTTAGCTGGTATGAGAAAATAAATGTGTTCGAGCTCTTACAATAAAGTGATCGAAATAAGAGACTAGTAGACTTCTACACAGAAATATTAATTGCAGGACAAGATTTGTGGCCAGGAATTAGGTGAGGAATGTCTGACGAAAAATATAAGATTAAAAAAAAAATTGGCACTGGAATGCCATGCTTAAAACCGATATCAGAATACGTCGTTTAGTCAGATAAATAAAATCAGAAAATCATATCAAATCAATATAACCTACCTTGCCTTGCATTGCAAATATGAACCCATACTGGAAATGTATTCGACCATTGGAATCTGTGAGACCCACGACCTACCCATTCATGCTATTTGACCTGTTATCACTATAAACACCTTATTTATCACTCCTATGAGAGGCATTGAATCCGTACTCGAATAATATGGAACCTCTAATCAACATATTTATTTTCTGAGTTTTCCTTTTTATACATAGATTTCAAATCCTATTAATCGTTGTGCATTTTCTTCTTCATCATCGAGACGATGGATGCAACTCAAATTTGGTTTCAATAATCTCAGCTTACCAGAATTGAAAAGCAATATAGAAATGTTTGCTGGGGAGATTGGTCAATGGGTTTCCCTGTATCATGAAGAGCACTAAGAGCTGATGTGGATCGCTCACCTAACACCAGCACCATTATGGTAGTCACTGGATTGGCTTTTGTCATGCCTGAGTAAACCCATTTATTAAAGTCACATTGTCTCTCAGTATTCTAAAACGATAATCTCTAGAGCGAGTTTTTCAAGCAAAACTTCCTGATTTAAATTTGTTCAAGTATTTCAACAACTGGTGCCAATGTCAGCCTTTCAACTGGGTGGTTGATGTTAACCATTTCTATATTTGTGGTAATAAATCAAGTAGCAATGGTAAGAACGCCTACTCATAATAAAGCTCTCGCAGCTAACTAAAATAAAGCTGGATTAACACGGTCAACGGTATCAGTAAAAATGGATATTAATCAATTAGCTCACTAACATTAACTGTGTATAGCGTGAAAGGAACAACTAGAATTAAAGACGTAAATTAAATATCATTAAGGTGCAAGCAGTGAAGCTGAGATTATTATTAGTAATATTGGTTGAGCAGATACTCATGTTGCCTGGAGTATTGCGCTTAATATCAGTGGTAGAAAACAACTATCATGTTGAATTTAGTGTCAAGGCATTATACGTGTTAAAAAAATAAACAATTAGGCATTGACGATTTTGTTTAATCCAGTTTTAAAGTGGGAGAAACTTCAAGTTCCGTTGCATTAACCGTAAAAGTAAGAGGATAATATATCCCCGTATTCTTAAAAGAGTTTATAACAAATTATATAAGTCTTTGTATAAGGAATAGGGGAATATATTCCCACCCTCTTAAAAGGAGACTAATAAATTGAATCAGATTTTATCTAAAGGAAAAGATTAGTGTTTTCTTTAATGAATTCTTTATAAGAAAAAGGAAAAAATAAATATCTTTGTTTGTTTTCTTCCTTCCCTCTCTTTAAGGGAACATAACAGAGAATATATATAAAGGAATTAATATATGTTTAATGGTATATATCACTCCTTAATTTCACAATGTATAAATTTTAGTTTTTTATTTATTTATTTTTAAATAAAATATATCTATTACTTTGTTAGTTAAGAACAAGAAAATAATTATAGTATGAATTAAAAATAAATAAACAAGAAAATTAATAATTAAAGTAAGTTTAGAAATATCTTATCTATTTCATATTTGAGTTTGAAGTTAACACATGTTAAATGTGAATTGTATCCATATCTCGTGCGACTTATAGAGGTAGGGCTAAGAAGTGAAATAATATGTGAAGGAAATGATATTTTTATTTGTATATGATAATTATTAATAATTTGATTTTTTTAAAGAAGGTAAATAAATTAATTATAGGATAATTATCATTTATATATAATAATAAACAAACAATTAATAAATATTAGTTAGATATAAATAAATTTGTGTATTGTAATTTATTTTGACAATAATAATAGACATTGTGTATATCTTCAATTGAGAAGGTAGCCCCTCTTTATGTCTTGTGAATATAAATAATCACCACTATAATTATAATGCGTATATCATAAAATTTATTGAGAACTATAGTATACTAAGTTCATTGATAAAATTATTATTCCTCACAGTGACCTTATGGATAACAATACTACGTGAAGTTCCTTGTCCATTTTAATATTATCAACTACTGTTAGATTTTAGAAGTTGTTGGTGGGGTATATGATGGGTAGCAAATTTATGTAAAAAAAAATATATGTTGGGTTTTGTAGCGAAAAATTATAGGCATGACAATCTTCTATCAACAAATCAACCACTGGAGTCTCAAAAGTGGAACTAAGCAATCTTATATTGAAAATGAAGGAAGATATCATGTCACTTGGCTGCACAATTAGATACCCTTCACATCAAGAAAAAGAAAGAAGAGGAAAAAGTAGCCCTTATATAATACTGCCCACATTATAGATAGAAAAGGAGCTATTGCAAGTGTAAGAAGGTGGTAAGTATTTATGAAGATAAGAAAAGGACATCAAAATTTCATGCACTGAAAGATGAACATGGTCAAGTGTTTTATATAGCTCAACACAAATCATGACAGCCAAGACAAGGTATGCCCCAAGATCCTTTGAGTTATAACATGTCATTTCCTAGTAGTAATGCAAATTTTCCAAGTTGGAACCCTCAATCTTGGGCCAATATGCAAAACCAACAATGTCTAATGCCTCAATCCAATTGGAATCAACAACAACAAAACATGTGGCCACCTCAGAATTATCAAGGATCTAATTATAATTCTCAGTGGCCACCCCAACAAAATCAATGAAAACCTCAGTGGCAAAGAGGTTAGCAGTGGAAAAAAAAAAAAATTATCAGCAGCCCTTGCAGCCACAACAATAGGCCATAATGCCAAACCCAGCAAAATCAACACCTACACCACCAAGAGCACATCAATTTCTAGCACAACCTTCACCTAACCAAAATAATTAGCTTGTCCAATAGGCTTATGCTAATGGCACCATGCAATACCCCACCTATAGGGTTGTGGTGAGTGATGTACACCTTAGATTAGAGAAGATGTTAGTTGGGCCTTCATCTCCTCATATCACTGAATTAATTGATGAGGAACTCCCAAAAAAGAACATGGATAAACAATCTAACGGACCTGACTTAAATAAGTCTAGACCCTCCATTTCTTGAGAGATTAATAGTCCAAAGACATCAATCACAAGCTAAAATTGATCTTTTGGGATAGCTCAACGATGTTTGCATCAAAATACCTTTATCCGGGCTATTAAGGAAGTTACTATTTATACTAAAACAATGAAAGAGTTATGCCTCAAAAAGATAGCAAAAAAGAGAAAGGAACCTTAGACAATACATTTCTTAGGACAACTTGTAGACATTATGTTGGGAAACATAACTATCTCCAAGTATGCAAATCTTGGGAGCCCTGTAGTAGATGTCAAGATAAATGGCACTCTATTAAGAACACCTTAATTGTCTTAGGAGTAGCTATTAATGTGATGACCAAATAAACCATAAGATTATTATAGCTAATAGAGCTCGGACCTACATAGGTACTGTGCTACCATTGGTAAATAAGTCTACAGTTAAACCTGACGAAATCATTGAAGATTTGGTAATAACATTAGATTGATGGGAGTACCCTGTAGACTTTATGGTATTGCAGCCTAAAGCTAATCTTGCAGGATATTCACTCATCTTAGGGAGACCTTGGTTGGAAACAACATATGCCTTCATAGGTTGCAAGTCTAGAAATATGATCATTTCCAATGGAAATGTGACTAATAAATTAGTCGTTTTCTACTATTCTAGCCACATGCAAACCTAGAACAAGCTATCTGGTTATCCCTAGATGAGGATGATTAGTACTCCTTACAAACTCTAATGACTATTGAATGAAACCCCTTATTAGAAAACAAAGGTGAAGATGAACTGATTGCAAACATCATGCATAACAACTATGGTAGGTGTAAGGCCACACTAATGTCCAGTCAACTTGGTGTTAGACACACAATTTAGAGGAAGGGTTGCTAAATGAACAGTCCACTAAACCCTTGCAAGGACTCCATTAAATTATCAACTAGGGCTTTGTAAGCTTTTGATGATGTTGGCACTATATGTTCATTCACAAAATCTACACGACCTATATCATTGTACAGGTGGTGTACACAAGTGCAAGAAAACAATAAAGGCTAGAAAAGGAAAATAAAGCGTAAACTACAAAATAGGGGAAATAACTTAATCTACTATTGATGTTGTGGGTTCTTTTAGCTTAACACTATAACTATTAACTACTAAAATTGAACTCTATAATTTAACTAGCACTTTTGATTCTTACTTCTAACTACTTGACTTGCTCTGGAGGACGACTCAATGATGCATTGCAAAACTTAAATCATGAGACTAAATATCATTCACGTGTATTTAATGAAGAATCTATTGAAACGAATGCAATAATATAAACATCTAAATTAACAATAAAAATTAAGGTGGGTGAATAGTACCTTGAGTGGCCCTTGTTTTTTTCTATACCCACAGGAGAAACCAAATATGTGCTACTTGATTCAACTAATCATAATGGTAAACTGGAACATATTTATTGCATTGAACAGAGCTCTACAATCTGACGAGAATATTCACAAATTTTTCATTCATGAATACATAATAGGAAACTAACAAAGATATTATTTGTGAAATAAAACTATAACTATCAAAACATATCTTCCAACTAGATCTGCTCCTTAACCACCGATCCAACTATATAGGTTTAGGAGGAGTTTTATTTGCATAAGGATTGAAAATAGAAATTACTTAAATGAAGATGTCCACTCTCCTTCAAAATAGAGAGACAAAGTCTTTGCAACTAAAACTATAACTGAAAAAGATAGAAGAAGACAAATAGGTTTGCAAATCTGCTTTAACAACATGATAGATATGTGCTCTACATAAATAGTCACGCCAGTTTCCTGATTACTACAAAATTATTCTTTCCTCAATTATCTTATTGAATTCTCTAATGACTCACAATTGACCACTCCATTGATCGCTTCCATCATTTCTACAATTGCCTTGTTTCCAGCATTCTTGGAATCCCCCCTGCAATCATCCTAGAATCCTTTGGTTGTGGGTTGAGTTCTCTAATTGTTGTAGGTTGCAATTATTCTGGCTACAAGGAGTTGGTTTCATCTAAATAATACACACCATTAACAAGCATGAATTAAACACATATTCACACTAAATTTCATACGCATTCACACATTCATCCATGTAAACATCATCATATCATAATCATATTTCCACTAATCAAATTTTGGTTTGGATGACATAAAAGATATAAAAGGTATATAAGTTCATGCATGTATATGAAATAAGGAGCTTAAAGTGTTTAAAAGATATAAACTAAACAAGAGACAACTAGCTATTAATCAAGATCATCATTCCCCATAAGCAATTTCTTTTCCTCAAGCAACATTTTGAGACCAGAGGTTGTACTAAAGAGTCATTTCCATTAAATCATCACCACATCAACTCCCTTAACCTGTCTCAAATAGTAGCCTTTTCAACGTGAAATCTTTTCTAGCCTCAAATCCTCTGTCATTTGTATTTCATCTCAATTCCTCCATGTATAATGTGGCACTAGGTAGAGAAGAAGAGGTGGATGAAATTTTAGTGGAAACCATTTAAGTCCATTATCCCTAGAAATGTATATATACTTGTGAGTCATTCTAATAATGGCTATAAAATTATAGAGGGAGTGAGGTTCCTTTTTCCTTAATTTAGGGGTTAATTCCTCCCATCTCTTCATAAACTGGAAGGCATGATCAATAGGTCCTCTAACTAGCTACTTCATCCTGATGTAGTCACATTCCCTAACACTCATTATTTTCCTTCCTACACTTTTATAGTTCAGGAGCTCTAACCACTCATCAACAACTGCATTAGGGTCTTTGGATTCTTTCCTCATCTACAAAGCAATAGATTTCTCATTTTCAATATATTCTTGCAAGATCTCACCCCTTTGTTGTTCATTTCTGACATAAGAGGCCAATGCTTTAATCTGTAAGTCCGCCAAAAACATTAGAGGATTACATTTAGTATGATCTAAGAGCACAAGATTATGCAAGTAAAACTCACATAATTGTTCTTGCATATCCAGTCTAGAGTCAGAAAGTTTCTAAAAATATATATATATATATTTATTGACATTGGCAAATCACTAATTAATTGGTTGAACTAAAAGCACAAATACTTATCCTGCAAAAATAATGCATAAACTCTTGCAAGAGGTATGCACTTTAGAATTTTCACAACCTTGTCTACCACTTCTTCAATCTTTACTTTCAATCTTTTTATTTTTGCCTCTTTTTGATCAAGTTTCCTGTTGTGTTTGGACATCAACTCAACTTTTTCTTTTTCTCACTCCTTCTAAAGAACCCTTGGGTTATTTTCCACAATTCCATACCTAAGGTCACTATAGATGGTCTAGAGGGAACACAAAGTGGAGGAATTAGACCCTGGGTACTAGTTCCTTGTTTCTCGTGTCTATGATAGCAAGATGTGCTAATTAATCCAACCTAGACCCATGCTCAAATTTATATTTTTTTCCTCCAACTCTTCAATTCTTGTGTCCCTCTCACTTTCTCTTTGCTAGTGTCTTTTAAACAAACCTTCCAATTGTCATATCCTTTTCATAGCCTCCTGTAATTCTTTGCAAATATCTTTTTTTTTAACAAAAACTTCATCTCTTTCCAAAAACTAGTCATTCCTCTCACTTGTATGCTCACTACCCTCTAAATCAAGGCTCTTTAAGGTTATTTTTCTTGTTTTCCTTACAAAAAAAGCATCATTTGAATCAGATCTAGAGATGCTTGTAAAGTGTCATGATTGTGCAATAGGTGCATTTCATTATAGGAGAATTCCCCTTCAATTTTGAGTTTATCTCAACCATAACATCTTCCTCTTTCTACTTTTTAACTGCCCCTCTCATAACACCTTTCCTCTTCAGGCAGTGTGATTGCCTCCTAGGCTGTGTGGATTTCTTTTGCCCCATTGTAGGTGCATAAGAAGATACACCTTTCCTTTACTTAGTTCTTGGTGTTTTTCTAAAGGTAGGGGTTTCTTATTCACTTTCTACTGCGAGTTGTTCAGAGGCCACAAGTTGAGTTTCCTATAGGCTCTCTTATGTTATAGGTAGGTGATGCATTAGGAGAGCCAAAGGAAATTTCCATTTCTAATACAACAAGTTCCTCTACTCTTTTCGAGACAACAGGTTCTTCAAGGATGGTGTTGATATGGTTAAAATTTAGGAAACTCTCCCAAGAACATGTGGGAATTGAATTCTCAAACTTTATTTTATCAACAATGTGACTAAGCATAAATGTGACAATCTTGTGTTACTCCTCTTCCTTTTATACTCAAAACTCATTCTTTTCAACAAATTGTAAAGAAAATTTGGAACATTCACATGCCTATCATGGTGAAGATGACATAAAAGTTTGAAATAGACTGTATACAACAAGGATTTCCTACCATCATGGGTTAAGTATTTGATTATGTAAGAAGCTACTGAAGCCCATATCCAAAGTAAGGATAATCTTTTTGTACCTTGAGAAGATGAGTCTAGGTTTTCTCCATGTTCTCTGAATTCGTTCCTAGCAGCAATGACATATTCCCTTGCTAGAAACTCTTCTCATTCTCATGGAAATCCTGATACCTCAACAATGGCAACTTTTGAAGCATCCACCCTCAAACCTCTTACAGTTGCTTCAACATTTTGTAGTGTGCCAACAAATTGTTGTGTCATGAATTTATTAAACTTTTCAAGTTTCAAGAAGTACTCTACCCATCCAGCTTGTCTAAAAATGGGTAATACCAATGTATCTTCCAATAGTTGGGTGTGTACTACTGGTTCCCTTTGAATAATGTCACTTCCCATGATAATGTTGTTGTTCTCTAATTCCCTTAATTATGCTTTGTTCTGGTTCAATTTTTAGACTCAATTTCTACTTGTCGCACTAACTACACTACTTCTATTATGTTTTATCTTCTCAATTCAGCTGCTTCTAACCCTTCTCTTCTCCTTTGAGATTATATTTATGTAAAAATGGAGGAAAATATAATAGAAAAAGGTTGCAGAGAGTTTTTGGTTTTTGAAAATCAAGAAAATGAAGAGTACCCCTCCCCCAACTAAAATATTAAGTGTCCTCACTTAATTGTATGGGTCATGGCAGAGGGCTAAATTGTAGGAAGTGGAAAATCAAATGAGATATGAAGCATGCATGAATTAATGTTAAAATATGTAGAAAATCAAGTATTATCTATGCTAATTATGAGAAGTTAATGCATGTACCTGTAGAATTCTTGTGAAATGAAATTTAACTCATGTGAATATGTTGATTACTACCCACAACAAGATTTGATATGACCGTTCATAATTGCAATTTGAATTGAGGGACATGAATGCATGGTGCATGGTAAATGATGGTTTGGAAAGGTTGGATGTACGATAGATGGGATCTTAAATGAAATGTATGATATGTGGTAAGCAAAAAAGGCTATGGAAATGCTATGTGTGAGTATGTGTATAGGTTGCATGTGTAGCTACATGTACAAAATTATGGAGGTGGAAAGTAGGGATATGCAATTAATTCAGTGGGGATTTTTGAAATGACTATCAGACAATTGCTATGAGTGCCTCCAGTAATAGGTCTCTTTCTAAATAGTGTCACCTTAAAGCATGTTGCTACAACTCCCTACAACTTCTCTGATCAATGCAAAAATGATTGTTGTTGATTGTCACCTTATGCATTGTGTGCTTGTGAATTGGGGTAGAAATTATAACTATGTAGCATTAGTAGGTGAGATGTGTAGCTCCTCTACTAAGTCATGCGTAGAACTTGTACTTTCTATAGTTGAATTGTCAAGTGAAGGCTCAAATTATTGAATTAATGAAAGAAGGAAATCATCCTTTTACAGTAGTTTCTTATACATATTTAGCATGTGTCCATTAACCAATAAGAACTTGACTTCATCAATTGTATGTAGTTGTACTACTCCATTGGGAAACACTTGTTTGATTTCATATGGACCAAGTCATCTTGCTTGTAACTTTCCCTTGTAGTCCCAATATCTTGAGTCATAAAGCAGAGTCCAATCACCTACACTGGATTCCTTGGTTTTGATGAAGTGATCATGCTAATAGATTCTTTTATTCTAAACAACTTTAGTGTGGTGTATGGCTTCCATTTTGATTTCATCAAGTGCATTGAGGTTGTGTAATCTCTCCTTTTGTGTCATTGAAAATTCCATCCCAAATTGAATAGATGTTCTCAATGTTTTGTACTCAATTCAATAGGAAGTACTACTTTCGTTCCATACACCAATTCATATGGTGTAAATCCTATTGTGGTTTTCCAAGTTGTATTATAGACCCAAATTGCCTCAGGCAACCTAGTTGCCCAATCTTTCCTATGAATTTGTACTATCTTTTTTAGATTTTTTTCATTCTCCCTGTTTGTGACTTCCACCTATCCATTAGCTTGAGGGTGCTAGGGTGTATACTTCCTATGTCTGATCTCATACTCTTGAAAAAAAATTGTGATCAACTCTGATTTAAACTTGGGTCCTTGGTCCATGACAATTTCCCTTAGAAATCCATATCTTGTAAATATGTCTTCATAGAGAAATTTTTCCACATTACCATCCCTAGAAAATTGTAAATTCTTAATCTCCACCCATTTGGTAAGGTAATATATTCTTACCAGTATGTGCTTCTTGTTGATGTATGTTGGTGATATTGGGCCAATAAAATCTAGTCCCCATTTATTAAATGGTGCTAGTGATAAATGTGGCTACAATGGAATTTCATTTGTTTTTGTTGGCCTTCCCATTTTCTGACACCTATCATAGCCCCTTTGTGTACTTTATTGCATCCTTATGAAGAGTTGGCCAATAATATCCACTAGTGAGAATCTTAAGAGTTTTCCTCTTTGCTGCAAAGTTTCCTCCATAAAATTTATCATGGCATGCTTTGATAATGTCATATACTTCATCTACTCAGAAACATCTCCTCATAATGTTATCTAGGCCTATGTAAAATAAGTATCCAACTACCCAGGAATAGGGAAAACCCTTGTGAACCAATTATCTCTTTTCTCTTGGGAAGGAATGAGGTGGTGTCTGTCCTATTACTAGATAGTTGGAAATGTTTTCAAACCAAGGTATATGGAGAGATAGAGCAAATAAATGCTCATCTAGGAATGAATCATCAAAAACATCTTCTTCTAATTCAGTTGGTAGTTTGGATAGAAAACTTGCCACTACATTTTCTTTTCTTGGCTTGTCCACAATGATAATGCCAAATTCTAGAAGCAACAGTAACCACCTTACAAGCCTACCACCAACCACTAGTTTTTTCATTAGATACCTGATTGTTGTATGGTTAGTGTGTATGAACACTAGATATCATGTAATATAATGCCTAAATTTATTTACTACATATACCACTACCAACATCTCCTTCTCTTTCACTGTATAATTGAGTTTCACCCCTTGTAGATGTGTGCTAATGTAATATATGGCATACTCCTTGTTGCCTTCCTTCTGCCCAAGTACAACTCCTATAGCAAAACTAGACGCATATATATGGATATGGAAAGGTAAAGTCCAATTTGGTCCTCTCAAGACATGGGATTTAGTCAATGTTATCTCGAGTGCTTCTAAAGGGTGTTGATAAATAGATGCCCATTCAAATTCTACATCTTTGGACAATAAAAAAAAAGTGGAGCTACAAGTTTTTTAAAGTATTGAACATGAATCTTCTATAATACCCAACATGTCCTAGGAAACTTCTAAAAAAAATGTCTTTGAGGCACAAGGAGTGTTGAGATCACTTCAATTTTGTTGGGGTCCACTTGAATTCTTTCATTTGACACAAAATGTCCCAATACAATCCCTTTGTCATCATCATGAAACATTTTTCATGACTTAGGGATAAGTTGTGTTCATGACACCTTTTTATCACCTTCTCTATATTTCTAAGTGTGTCATCATCCCATGTGTTGTGAAATCATCCATGTAAACCTCCATGGAATCATGGGAAAAGTATGAGAATATACTCAATACTGCCCTTTGGAAAGTGGTTGGTGCATTAATAAGCCAAATGGTAGGACAAAATAAGCATATTTTCCCTAGGCATGTAAACGTTGTCTTGTCCTAGTCTTTTGGGGAAATCTTAATTTTCTTGTAGCCACTAACTCCATCCAAAAAAGAGAAGTAATTTTACCTACCAATGAATCAAGCACTTGGTGAATGAAGAGGGTGTAAAGTGGTCCTTCCTAGTTGCAACATTTAATTCTCAGTACTCTACAAATAATCTCCACTATCCTCCTTTATTTGGAATAATTACTAGAGGTGGCACCCATTTACTATTAGAGATAGGATATATAAAGCTTGCATCAAGTAATTTTTGTAATTTTGTTTTAACTATGTCTCTGACTGCAAGGTTCATTCTCCTTTGTGGTTTTCTAATGGGTTTAAAACCATCATTGATGTGAATCTTATGCATGCACAATTATAGGTCTATCCCCTTCATGTCTTGATAATCCCATGCAAAGGTTATTGTTTGTTCTTGCAACACATTCATCAGTGAGGTCTATTGTATATCAATCAATTGACTATTAACATTCAATGTTTTACCTGGAATGATCTCTAAAGTCTTGGATGTTGTTTGCACCGATGTGATATCAAGTCCTGCAATGTTTGGAATACATTGGTGAGGTAAAGATTTATGAAATATTTGGGAAATTGACTTTGATGAATTGGCAAGGATAATATTTTGCCTAGGTACCCACATTTCCATTAGAGATTATCATATTCCTAGACTTGCAACCCATGAAGGCATCTTCTATTTCCAGCCAACGTCTCCCTAAAATGAGTGAGTAACCTACAAGATTAGCCTTTGGCTGCAACACCATAAGATCTACAGGGTACTCCCATGAATCTAGTGTTATTACCAAGTCTTTAGTTATACCCTCAGGTTTAACTATGGACCTATCTGCCAACTATAGAACAATAAATGTAGGTTCGAGTTCTATCAATTGTAACAACTTCATGCTTTATTTTTTCATTACATTGATAGTTTCTCTCAAGTCAATTAGGGTGTCCTTAATGATATTATCATTCATCACTACATCCACTATAGGACTCCCAGGGTCTGCATACTTGGGGACAGTTATGTTTCCCAACATAATTTTTGCAAGTTATCGTAGGACTTGTACAGTCTAAAGATCTTTCCTCTTCCTTCCTAGATTTATAAGGAAAATTCCTCTCACTATTTTAGTATAGATAGGAACCTCCTTAATGGCTTAGATAAGGGTTATTTTGATACAAACATCTTTAAGTTGTCCCAAAAAGTCAATTTTAGTTTTTGTTTGATTTCTTTGAACTACTAATCTTTCAGGGAATGGGGGTTGTAGACTTGGTTTGGTTTGATTAACCTAATTTGACTCAGGATCCTTAGGTTTATTGTCCAAGGTTTTTATTGGAGGACCTTCATCAATCAATTCAATTATTTGAGGGGATGAAGGTCTAGCCAAAATTTTCACTCACCTCTATCCCATAAGTAGGGTATTGAACAACTTCATTAGTTTAGGCCTGCTAAACAAGCTTGTTATTAGGATTAGGTGTAGGTTGTCCTAGTAGCTAAGGTGCTCTAGGTGGCTGTGGTGCTAGATTTGTTGGGTTTTTCATAATGTCTTGTTGTTGTGGTTGCAAAGGTTATTGTGGTTGTTGATAATTATGTTCTGGTTTTTCCATTGCTAGCCTCTTTTCTACTAGGGTTTACATTGGTTTTATTGGGGTGGACATTGGGGATTGTAGCTAGATCCTTGATAATTTTGTGATGGCCACTTATTTTGTTGATGTTGGTTCCAATTAATTTGAGGAATTTTCTATTTTTTGTTTTGCATATTGGGTCAAGATTGAGGATTTCAATTAGAAAGATTTGAATTGTTACCAAGAAATGACATGTTATAATTCAAATGATCTTGAGGCATACCTTGTCTCTATTGCCATGGTTTCCTTTGAGCTATATAGAATACTTTTCCATCTTCTCCTTCCAATGCATGAAATTTTGATGTCTCTTTGGAGATACTTGCCACCTTGTGTTTGTAGTCAGTCCTTTATCTACAATGTAGGTAGTATTTTGTAAGAGCCACTTCTACCTCCTCTTGCTTCTTTTTGATATGGAGGGTATCTAGTTGTGTAACTAGATGGCTGATAATATCCTCCTTCATGTTTGACAGAAGATTACTCAATTCAACTTTAGAGATTACATTCAATGGTTTGATGATGGAAGATGCCCTATCTCCTCTAACCTTATTTGTGAAATAACTTGAATAGTTCCTGTATGCCTTGCAAATCTCCTCAAATGGTGCTTGAGAGTACCTCTTGCCCCAATGAGGTTAAGTGCATCCATGCAATCCTCATTAATCCCCCTTAAGAATATCAGCTTTAAAGACTCATCAGAGAGTCTGTTCTGGTGGGATTTGTTAAGAAAAAACAAAAACCTTTCCATGTAGTCTTCCTAAGATTCATCCTCCTTTTGTGACATTCTAAAGATGTCATCTCTCTTTTTTTCTATTCCTCTATAGTATACCTCACACTTCTCCAAGAACTTTGTCTTCATGGTATTCCAATTTGGAATAACATCTCTTTTGAAACCCATAAACCATCTCAGAGCAACATCCTTCAGGGTTGGTGGAAATAGTTTGAGCCTATGTGCATTTGTAGTATAATCATAACTTTTGCATAGCATATCAACTCAAAAATGAATGTATTTGGTCCTTCGTGACCAACCCATAGAAGACAAGTAATGTTGAAGGAGGTATGTTCTTAAATGTAGTTTCTCTCTCCTAGTTGGCAATGGGGAACTCAAAGGTTACATGCTCTTGTGGGTCTTCCACTGCAATATCACCCATGGTGATGATATCTGTATAGGAAGTATCCTCTATATCTGACATGGATATTGGTGTTAGGGATGATTCTTCTTCATCAATACCCTTGCTCTATTCACCATGATCACAATATCCTCTAAAGCTTCAAGTGTTGAGGGGAGAAATATTCCTAGAGCGTCTCACTGCCTCCACATACAATAGTTGTGACTCTTTCGATCAACAGATCCTGCACATTGTTTTTGATGATGTAATTGGCATTCACGAACTCTACATGCCTATATCATCAAGGATAGCTAGTTTGCACATGTGCAGGAAAATAATAAAGGATGGAAAAGGAAAATAAAGCATAAACTAAAAAAAAAGGGAAATAATTTAATTTTCTATTGATGTTATGGGTACCTTTGACTTAACACTATAATTGTTAACTGCTAAACTTGAACTCTGCAATTTCACTAGCACTTTTGATTCTTACTTCTAAATACTTGAATGACTTTGAATGACTCAATGATGCATTATAAAACTTATATCATGAGTCTAAATATCATTCATGTGCATGTAATAAAGAATCTATTGAAATGAATGCAATAATGTAAACATCTAAATTAACAATAGAAATTAAAGTGGGTGAAAAGTACCTTGAGTTTCCCTTGCTCAAGATGTTGTACCCACAGGAGGAACCAAATATGTGCTACTTGATTCAACTAATCATAACAGTAAACTAGAACATCTTTATTGCATATAACTGAACTCTACAATTAGACAATAATCTTCACATATTTCGGATTCATGAATGCATAACAAAAATCTAACAAAGATATTGTCTGTGAAATAAAACTATAACTATCAAAACATATCTTCCAACTAGATTTTATCCTCAACCATGGATCCAACTATATAGATTCGGGAGGAGGTTTATTTGCATAAGGATTGAAAATAGAAATTAACTGAAGATGTCCACTCTCCTTCAAAATAGAGAGAGACAAAGTCTTTGCAACTGAAACTATAACTAAAAAAGATAGAAGAACACAAATAGGATTTTAACTCTGCTTTAATGACATGACAGATATTTGCTCTGTGCAAATGGTCATGTCAGTTTCTTGATTACTGCAAACTTCTTCTTTCCTCCATCATCTTATTGAATGCTCTAACGACTCACAATTGACCACTCCGCTTACCACTTTCATCATTTTTGTCACTGTCATGTTTCAAGCATTCTTGGGATCTCCCTTGTAAGAGGCCTATCTAATCCTTTGGCTATGGGTTGAGTTCTCCAATTGTTGTGGGTTGTAATTATTCTGGATGCAAAGAGTTAGTTTCATCTAAATCATGTATACCATTAAAAATCATGAATTCAACACATATTCATAGTTAATTTCATACACATTCACACAAACATCCATGCAAACAACATCATATCATAATCATATTTCCACTCATCGAAGTCTGGTTTGTATGGCATAAAAGATATAAAAGTTATATAAGTTTAGGAATATGAAATAAGTAGTTAAAGCATTTAAAATATATGAACTAAACAAGAGAAAACTAGCTACTAATTAGGCTCATCAGTAGGGACCCATAGCAACATGATTGTATAACATGTCTGCAAGATCCTCTGCAAAATATAATCCCTGTCAATTCATCTGAGTTTTTTTCCCAAATTTTCCATACTTTGTTACCACATTATTGTATCCCAAACATAGTAGGTCTTGAAATTTCATCTATTCAAACATCATCCTTGACTTTAGAGATTATTTCGAGCAAAACATTGAATGTAAATAGTCAACTAACTATTGCACAATAGACCTCACTGATAGCTATGCTGAAGGCACACACAATATCCTTTGCATGAGATTATCATGATATGAAAGGGATAGAACCAGACTTGTGCATACATAGGATTTACATAAATGATGGTTTCAAACCAATTAGACAACCCCAAAGGAGAATGAACCCTACAGTCTAGGATATAGTCAAATTAGAATTACAAAAATTGTTGAATGTAGGATTTATCTATCCTATCTCTTAGAGTCAATGGGTGTCTCCACTAGTGATTTTTCCTAAGGAGGAAAATGGAGAGTGTGTGTAGACCCGGGCATGAGTTAAATGTTGCAACTAGGAAAGACCACTTTCCACTTCCATTCATTGGCAAGTACTTGATTCATTACCAGACAAGAAGTATTTTTCCTTTTTGGATGAATTTAGTGGCTACAATCAAATTAAGATAGCCCAAAAAAACCAAGACAAGACAACTTTCACATGCCCTTGGGGTACATATGCCTATTTTGTCTTGTCATTTGGGCTATGCAATGCACTAGCCACCTTCTAGAGGGTAGTATTAAGCATATTCTCAAATTTTGCACATGATTCCATGGAGATTTACATGGATGATTTCACAAATTATGGGAATACCTATGATGAAGCACTTGGTAATTTGGAGAAGGTACTAAAGAGATGTCAAGAACATAACCTGTCCCTGAGTCATGAGAAATGCTTCATGATGATGACTGAGGGAATTGTTTTGGGACATTTTGTGTCTAATGAAGGAATTCAAGTAGAACCCAACAAAATTGAGGTAATATCAACACTCCTAGTGCATCAAAGGCAAAAGGATAGAAGTTTCCTTAGCCATGCTGGATATTATAGAAGATTTATAAAAGATTTTAAAAAAACTGTAGCTTCACTTTTTTTCTTACTATCTACAAATGTAAATTTTAAATGGACACCTACTTGTCAAAATGCTTCTAAAGCTCTCAAGGCAGCACTAACCAAGACACCTATCTTGAGAGGACCAAATTTGAATCTCCCTTTTCATATTCATACAAATGCTTTTGATTTTGCAATAAGAGAATTGCTAGGACACAAGGAAGGAAACAAAGAGTATGCCATATATTATATAAAAAAAAATCAAGGGGAAAAACTCAATTATACAGTGACTAAAAAGGAGATGTTAGCAATGGTTCATGCAATAAATAAATTCAAACATTACATTACAGGGTATTCAGTGTTCATACACATTGGCCATACATTAATAAGATATCTCATGAACAAACTAGTGGTTGGTGGCAGACTTGTTAGGTGGTTACTAGTACTTCAAGAGTTTGACATTACCATTGTAGATAAGTCAGGTAAAGCCAATGTAGTGGTATATTTTCTATCCAAACTACCAAAAAAATCAAAAGAAGATGTTTTTGATGACTCATTCCTAGATGAGCATTTTTTTTCTCTATCTCTACATACACCTTGGTATGCAAATATTGCAAACTATCTTGTAGAAGGAAAGACACAACCTCACTTCTCACCAAGGGAGAAGAGGAAATTAGTTTAGAATATTTTTCCCTAATCATAAATAGCCAGATACTTATTATACACATGCCCAAACAACATAATGAGAAGATGAAGTATATGACATCCTCAGAACATGTCATGATGAGCCTTGTGGGGGACACTTTGTAGCAAAGAAGACAACTCTTAAAATAAATTTTCAATACTAGCTATTATTGGAAAGATCTTTGTAAAGATGCAGTAAAATATACCAGGAGCTATGATAGAAGTCAAAGAATGGGAAGGTCAACAAAAATAGATGAAAGGCCATTGCAACCATAGCTAACAATAGCTCCATTTGACAAATGGAGACTAGACTTTATTGGCCCCATCTCACCAACATCAAATAACAAAGAATTCATACTAGTCTATATATATTACCTTACAAAATGGGTAGAGGTTAAGGCTTTATAGTTTGCAAGAGGTGGGAATGTGGAAAAATTTCTCTATGAAGATATATTCACAGGATATGGAGTTCCCAGAGAAATTGTCACAGACCAAGGACCTCACTTTACATTAGATATAATCACAAAATTAGTTCAAGAATATGATATTAGACACAAAAACTCCACACCTTATCACCCTCAAGAAAATGGGCAAGTGGAAGTCACCAATAGGGAAATTGAAAATATCCTCACAAAGACAATGCAACTTCATAGGAAAGATTGGGTAGCCAAGTTACCTAAGGCAATTCAGACTTACAAAAGAACTTGGAAGACCACAACAAGCTTTACACCATATAAACTAGTGTATGGTTAAAAGACAGTACTTCCTATAGAGTTTGAGTATAAAAAATTGAGGACAACAATCAAATTGGGCATGGATTTGTCAACATAATAGGATAGATTGCACAACCTGAATGCATTAGATGAGATAAGAAGGAATCCATACACCACATTGAATTTATCCAAAATCAAAGGATACATTGGCATGATCAATTTATAAATACAAAGGAATTCAGTGTAGGAGATTGGGATTTACTTTATGACTCCAAATACAAAGATTGTAGAAGGAAATTGAAAACCAGATGGCTTGGGCCATATGAAATAAGGGTAGTCTTTTTAAATGGAGTAGTGAAACTACAAACAATTGATGAAGTAAGGTTCTCATTACTAGTTAATGGTCATAGATTGAAGTTTTATAAGAAACCATTGCAGAAGGATGACTTCCTTTTTACCTTACACTAAATGTTTGAACATGACATGGAAAATTTAGCAACAAAAATAACCAACTCTACAAATGTATTAGTAGACAAGCTACACAACTCACTCACTGATGTTCCACAGGTATAATTTCTTCACATATTTCATGTGCACACACTACACAGGTGAAAATAAAAAATCTTTGTTTCTTCAACCAATGAATAGATGTAGAAGGGAACAACAACAACACAAACCAAAAGAACTATCACAAAGGGACCTACTATTACATGCACCCTTAGCATTCGCATATCCATCATAGTATATATCCATTCATATTTTATTTACATCATCTTATTCACACATGTAGAAATCTACATGACCACTTTACCACATACAACCAATTCCATCACACCTTTTCATCTCTACCGTACCCAACAATAACTATCACTTCAACCAAAGTGTACTTTGTGCATCCTTTTCTTTTCATTCGTTACTCCAACCTAATTCCCATGTGTCACACATTCACATCATATCATAACCGCACACAACTCATATCCATCATAGCAAGTCTTTTTAGAATTTACTTTCATGGCATAATTCAACTTCTACACATGAGTTGCAAATTAATTCACATAATAACTCCAGGTACACTTTGCTTTGGAAATCATAATTATCATTTAAGTTTACTCATTTTATGAATATTTATTGTTCATTCAAGAATGTCAAACAACATATTTTCAATTTCCAATACTTTCCATTTATATCTCTAAGGGCTATATGTATGAGCTAAGTGTGGACACTTAGCAGGATTAGTTGGGGGGAGGGTGTTCAAGAAAACTACTTTAGGGTGTATACAATTAAATATGATATCTTAAGTTATCATTCTGAAAGGGCATTGGGAATATAGAGGTCTACATGTGAAAGAATATGGTTGTACAACACTTCAAACAATACTAGAACATCCAACACAATGAATATCAACACATCTAGTGGCATTGATGACATGCAATTTTAAGTGGAAGTATGGAAATAGAAGAAAATAAAGCTTCAGATTATGATGGCTCTCATATTCCAAATTATGAGAAGACATTTTGTGGGTATTTATGATGTATTTCATATTACAAATTATTTTTTTATAATATTTAATTAAATTTATTTTCTACTTGTTAGAAAATAGACATATTGATACAACTTTTTAGTGTTCCAGTTTAGAGTCTAAATTTTAAGATTATTTTTAATTTTTTATTTAATTTGTACTTGCAATGTTTATTTACTAACTACTAAATTCTTATGACCATGGTTTAGTAGCTATAGAAAAATACTATATATAGAGTAGCTTAAGAACATCATCATCCAATTGTCACATGTTGACATAATGATGCTAAAACGGATTTTCTTATTAGTAATACTATAGTAGTCTACTAAATGTTAAAAACTAAATTAAATAAAAAATATTCTTGATTAAAAAGTTGTTACTTGTCAAAAACTAATGCCAAATTTTATTATTGGATAGATTTAATTTGGATTTGATGAATTACTTGGGATGTTGAAGGGGATCTTATTTTATGCTATTTATTAGAAAATCAATTAAAAACTTGAAAACTTACTAAATTCATTACAAAATTAGAAATTGTCATGCCTCCAACTTTAAGAGAGGAATAAAAAATGCTGACATAGGAGTGAACAACAAAATTAGGGTTTCTTGTAGCCATTGTTTTCCTATGCTAGTCTTTAGATATGCTATGTTTCTTCTAGGGGATCTTTTAATGAAGGAAAAATGGTAAATCCTATTTACCTAAGAAAGTGAAAGCTTAACAATTATTTTCCACCTTTTATAGGAGGTTTTTGCATATAGGATTTAGTTGTAAGGAATTGTTGAAAGAAACTACATCCATTCTCACCTTATAGTTAGTAAAAGTGAGGAGCTCAAAGAATCCATGAGAATATACCATTTGTAGTTGTAAATAGAGGGTCCAAGATGATTTCATATTTCTATAGCTACTTCCATCTTCTTCTTGCTTCATATTTATATTCTAGCTTTCTAGGCATTTACAAGGGTTGGTATCTATAAATTATTTCAAGCAAGGTTTGAAGTGTTAAGATTAATTTGTGTCATGATGTAAAATCACTTATATTTTTTGTTTCATTAATATATAATCATCTTTTTTGTATCAAATTTCTATAATGGAATTGTAATTCATTTCAACAAATAGATATAAGACATTACTCTTTTTGTCATTTTACATGTTATCTCCGCTTTTATTTGAGTGCTTTAGGGGATTGAAGGAGTTCCTAGGTTTACATTTTCTATTCTTTATATCAAATCTTAGTTTACATTCAATGCAATAAAATTACACTACTTGTACACTTTAATGCCTAGAAAATCTTTTAGGGATAATATTTGTGGCATTTAATTTTTTGTGGATTACTAAGAATGGGTGTAATTTTGAGAATGAGAGGGAAATTATGGATCTAATATCTACAAGACAAAGACAAGTACATTAGGCTTAGCTGAATATAATGATGTACTTTGTCATAGTGGTTCTTAGTCCAAATATAAATTTATTGCCATGGAATTAGGAAACTTTTTGGTAGTTGAGGTTGATGCGTATCACGAAACTACAACACCAACACCAACACCATAATCATATTAGGACACTTTAACACCAAGACTTAGTTTGATTTCCTTGATCTTTGTATTTATTGTACAACATAATATTACCTTAAATTTTGTTAGATAGATTTACTTTGGATTTTATTAAGTACTTGGGATCCTGGAGGGTATCTTATTTTATGCTATTTCTTAGAAAATCAATTTCAAACTTGAAAACCTGTTAAATTCATTACAATATTCTCTAGTACCAATGCCACCAATTTCGAGAAAACTATTGCTATTGTACATCTCCACTAACATGTTGACACTTTGACCTCTCCTCACACAACATGACTCTTTAGGAAAGGAGAGGGTCATCTACTATATTAATCGCACTTTGCTAGACTATGAACTTAACTATACCCTTATTGAACATTCTTGTTTTGACAGTTGTTTTCACTTCACAAAAGCTAAGAAATTACATGCTAAACAATAAAACAAAACTCATTGCTAAGATTGATCTACTCAAGTAATTTTTAAACAAAGTAACACTCATAGGCAGATTAGCTAAATGGGTCATGATCCTAAATAAATTTATATTGAATAGGTAGACAAAAAAATTGTTAAAGGATATGTAATTGTTGATCAGTTAGCATATGCCCCCGCAACTACAAATCATCCATTGATATCATATTTCTTAGATGAAGGAATATTCACTATAGTCCCCACTCATTTATGGACACTGCACTTTGATGGTTCATATACTCAACAAAGATCGGGAGCAGGTATAGTATTCATAGCACCACAAAGTGATTGTATCTAAAAATCATATCAACTCACATTCCCTTGCATAAATAATGTTGAATATGAGACATTATTCACAGGACTAAGAATAGAAATACAATGAAAAATTAAGGAACTACAGGTTTATGGATATTCCTAGTTGGTTATTAGATAGGTGAATGATGACTATCAAACTAAAGATGTAAAAATCCAGCCATACAAAAAATGGTTGATAGTTTCAAACACTAATTGAATCAAACATCATTTGAGCATATTCCCAAGATAAATAACAAAGAAACTAATGACATGAAAACCATTTGGTCTCTTTTGGATATGCCACACAACACTCAACATTATGAGTTCTTAGTGGAACAACTCTTGATCTTCACATTCAATGTCCCAAATTTTGAACTTGTGTGTGAAATTGTTCGTCCTAACTCTCCCTAGTATGAAGAAATTTATAATTACCTCCATCAAAATAATCTTTCATTGAATCTATCCACCAACAAAAGAAGAACATTCATCTGATGATCATTCTGCTTTGTAATAATCATTGATATTCTCTATCGAAGGAGTCTCAGTGGTACCCTTCTTAGGTGTCTTAATTCAAGAGAGGCCCAAACTTCCCTACATGAGGTACAAAATGGTATCTATGGGGTATAATTTGGTGGTTTTAATGTGGCTAAGATTCTAATGAAAAATAGTTATTATTGGCCTACAATAGAACAAGATGCCCATCATATTGCTAGAAATATCAAAATTTGTAGCAACATGGAGATCCCATTCATGCACCAACAAAAGGACTGCAAACAATTACTACACTATGTCTTTTTTCACAATCCAAGATCAACCTCGTTGTTAAAATCCACCCCACATCATCTAATGGTCATAAGTTCATTATCACCACCACAAAGTATTTTAGGAAGTGGATTGAAGCCATTCCCCTCACCTTGATCACCAGAAATAAAATAGCCAAGTTTATACTAAATGATATCATTTCATGGTACAGTGTTCCTTCAACCATTGTCACTAACAATGGTTGGCCTTTGAAAAATTAAGATTTTCATGATATTTTCCATAAGTTTTATATCCAACGCCGATTCTCCACCCCATACTATCCTTAGAGTAATTGTCAAGTTGAAGCTTCAAAGAAAACAATATTAAAAATCCTCAAAAATACAAGTTGGCCATGACTGACATATTCATCTCAATCCTACTTTATGGGATTATCAAATCATTATTCACACACTAACAACCACTTTGTATTCCCTATTTTTTGTAGCCAAATCCATTTTACCTATCAAGGTCAATCTTCAATCCCTGAGAGTCTCTCTATATCATACCATTGATGATGAGGAGTACAAAGTTTCAAGACTGCATGACATAAAATTTCTAGATGAAAGGTGAATATGTGCTAAATCATATACATTCTTATCAAAACCTCCTTCATCATAGCTATAAAAATAAATTCATATTAGGAATGTTTGAGATAAGAGATACAATACTCAAAGAGAACCAAAAGAATCAACAAGGTAGAGAAAAGAAAGGAAAGTTTGACCCTAATTGGCTAGAAACGTTATCATTACAACTTATGAATCTGGAGCATAACAACTTTCCATAGCTAAGGGTAAACCACTAGATGAACCCATCAATAATGTTCACCTAAAGAAATTATTTACATGATCCTCAGAGTATCCTAAATCAAAAATACAAAGAAATGTACAAAATAGAAAATGACGAAAGTAAAGAGAAATAATTCACCTTATGGTGAAAACCACTTTGATGGTATCTTGGGTAAGTACCATATTGCAAAGTTTTTTACAAGTTCCATGTGTAGTAAGCCACTATCCACCTTTTATTAGCATCTAATCCACCCACATCCATAATAAAATACTTTATACACCTACCACACCTATCATGGCTTGCTAATTATCGATATTTAGTGTCATCCCATTTCACCTTATTCCATAATAAACTTCATAACACTCATCCCATAATAAACAAGTCTTATACCTAATTGATGGAATTTCCTTGCTCTAGTGTTAGGATTGGATTTTGTAGTCAGTATCAAAGGGAAAAAAATTTACGATCACCATGACACCATCACACACTATCCACAATAAAAGAAAACACTTATCACAAACCATAATAACTCTAAATCATGCTCACCCACCATGTATCCATCATAAATGCATATACATGACACACAAGCAAGAATAAAACATGCATTACTTAAAAAATTTGAGTGTTTATAAAACAGTGCAAACAAAAGAATTTTGCTAAGCTAGCCTAATGTCTATCAATCGATTTCCTTACTAACTTTAGCCACTTTTATCCAAACTATCATGCATTAATGGATGAATCATTTAGCTAATAAGAATTATCCAATCTAAGAATTTCATATCTTTTGGAAAGAAAATATAAGGGTTGTTGATTTTTTTGGTGAGTAAGTCTTTTTATTGCTTGATTTATCATATTGCCCCATTCCTATGTTGCTCAAGGATATCTACAAATGACTAGAGAAGAAAGAATGAGGCAAGATCATTATTTTCATGGTATATATGTTCCTTGTGTGTGTTGGAATGGCATCTAGCACTAATAATCATCCTTTACACATAAGGTCATTCAATACCTTTTTTCACTAAGGACTATCATGCTTTAAGGCCATTTCCCCACATATTTTGACAAGATTCTATTATGTATATTATGAATGAAGATAATCCTTCTTATTTGTAGAGTCAAGGTCCATGCAAAGGATACCAAAGTCATTGTGGCCTAACTTGGTGTACATATATCCATTTTCCACAATAAAACACTCTATGATGATTAAAAACACAAAAAAAGAGCACTGTATCTAACAATCTCATATTCATCCACATCAGTCTATCTCATACCTATCTTTTTCATCTCATCCATTATATATTTCATTACTTGATATCGATCAATAACAATTATCATGTTGCATTGTCTTCTACTACACTAACCCATAATCATATATGTATCATGATACAAAGAAAAAAATCATCCATAACATTTACACATATCATGCATATACAAACATGTTAAGTCCACAAATTCATACCACATCATAGTCTATCGTTAGATCATAGTATCATCCCATATATATATCATCACATACATAAAAATATTGCATACATAAACATAGATCATAGGAATTACATTACATCATATAAATCAAAATCATCACATAAACAACATAAGATATATGGATGTTTTTTTGAATTTCCAGCCCCTGTTATGATATAAATTTCATGGGATGGTCGGGAGGGGGCCTGAGAAGGCTCCCCATTCCAAGAATTCTATCTTCTTGTCTAGTGTTGTGCCTGCGATGGCAATGGCTAGTCTAGTTGTTCCCCATATGACGTCCCCTCCTCGTACTTCTATTCTTTCCCCTGGGGAAAAGACTAAGGGTATTTCTAGAAAGTCACCCATATCTCCATCTTTTGGGCTTGACTCATTCTTCTCAGTGGAAGAACTGGTTTCCTACGTGGACAAACTGGTGGGTTCTGACTCACCAGCCTCGGGTAAAAGGTTATTGGAATCTACTTCCTTCTTAGTGACTGATTTGGAAGTAGATGTCCTAGAAGTTCTGATGCTGAAGGCGATGGACAATCTCAAATTTGCATTAGTTGGAAATTTTTTTGGCATATAGGCCAAACATTGAACTGGTTCGTCAATGAGCTACTTCCACTTGGAATCTCAAAGGTAGCGTCACCATAAATGTTATGCCAAGAGGTTTCTTCCTTTTCTCCTTTGTGGTTTATGAAGATATGCTGAAGGTTTTAAATGGTGGTCCCTGGGCATTTGAATCAGGGTTTAAAAACTTTCTCTCCCTCTACAAATGGAAATCAGGCTTTGATTCATTGGCTGACCTAGGTGCCTTGGCTCCAACTTGGGTCCGCCTTTCGGGCCTTCCTCTATAGTTCTTGGAGACAAGAATATTAAAAGGTATTGCCAACCCCTTTGGTAGTCTTCTGGCTATTGATAAGATTACTTAGGAGAGATCTAGACTAGTGTATACCCATATTTGTGTAAATGTGGCTATGAATACAGTCTTACCATCCTCAATCATCCTTAAGTAAAAATTTGGTAACTAGACCCAACCCCTAGAATATGAAAATTCCTTCCTCTTCTACCAATAGTGCAAGAAGTTTGGTCATCTCATTAACTCTTGTGGGAAAAAACTTGTCAAGGGTACTTGTGCTAAGGAGAAAAATCAAGTGGAGGAACACTCTACTAATGAAATGGCTTCTGTTGCTCAGCCTTCTATAACTCCTGTTCATGTGGTGCATGTTCCGCAATGAAGGATAACCCTATCCCGGGCAAGGAGGTTGTTCTTGAACCTCTTACTGTAACTAACGACTCGATTTTCCTAAACCTTGAGGTTTATGCACCTGTTTCCAGCTTTCCAACCCCATGCTTTCCAAAAATGGTGAAGTCGAATGGTGGGGATGAAGTTAATATAAAGGATGACCTAAGGTGGGATCTCTTATGCACGGCTCCCCAAGAGAAGGTTTAGATTTTAGGAGTGGGAGATGAGCTTGAAGAAGGTGAATATGTGCATCCTAATGCAAACTTGTCTTTGGAGGACATGAATTTCTTATCCCAAAAGGGGGCAAGAAACCTAAGTGACTCCATGGATTTACTAGGTTTTCCTCCTTAGTTTAGTGATAAAGAGGATGAGGATGAGTGGTCTCAAGCACCAACTAAATCCAAAAAGAAAAAGAAGCTGGATGTTGGGGGGAATAAGGTGGGTAGACCTTCCCAAAAGGATTCCAAAACTAAAGATACTATGAGAGATGTGGATGTTGGAAAACAAAGAACCTTGTACTCGATTGCAAGTTCAAAGCCCAAGAAGAAGTATCCTTGGCTGCTTCTTTGGGGATAGGGCAGTGGTGTTTATTGTTTTATCTATGAAGTACCTTTCTTGGAATATAAGGGGCCTTAATATCCCATATAAATAGTTCTTGGTTAAAACTTGTATTCTTGACAATAAAGTGGATGTTCTCCTCCTTTAGGAAACTAAGATGAAGAAGGAGATTTTTGATAAGGCTATTTTGAGCATCTGGCCTGGTGCAAATTATTTTGTTAGTGAGGCTGAAGGAGCTTCAGGAGGTATACCTACTCTTTGGAATCCTTCTAAACTAAAAGGAACTTTGTGTTCGGCTAGTAGGAACAATCTAATGATTACCCTTGAAGAATTGGCTTCCCAGGAGAAATGAAACTTAATAAATATTTATGACCCAAATTTGAGTAGGGATAGAGTACTACTTTGGGAACAACTAAGTGATGTTATTTCTTATAGAAAATATGACCATTGGATGTTGGGAGGATATTTCAATTCCCCTCTGCTTCCTTCAGAGAAGTCAGGGGGCAGGACGACTACTCGGATAGCATGATGGAGCTGGAAAAATTATTAAACTCAGTTGGTCTTATAGACATCCCTCTCCAAGGCACTAAGTACACTAGGTACAATAGAAGGAATGGAAACCATATAATCTAAGTCAAATTAGATAGGTTTCTAATCTCTACCAATTGGAATATCTCCCAATTCATATCTCTTTCTGCTCTCCCAAGGTTTGGCTCTGATCATAATGCCTTGGTGCTTAAAAGAAATGTGGATTATAATAGGGGACCTTTCTTGTTCAGATTTGAATTAATGTGGAGTCTCCACCTAGATTTTGCTGCTCTTGTTAAAACATGGTAGGAGGACCCTATAACTGGCACTCCAATGTATTTCTTGGTGGAAAAGCTAAGTAGAATAAAGCAAAGAGTGAAAGGGTGGAATAAGGTGACCTTTGGTAATATCTTTGAGATAAAGAATACCCTGGGAAATAGCTTAAAGGAAGTTTAGTATATTATGGAGGTTGGTCAAGTGGATGACGAGATATGTGCTAAGGAAAGATACCTTAGATCTCAATGGTTTAAGATAAACAAAAAGGAGGAATTTTTTTGGAAACAAAATTCACGTGTCCAATGGCTAACTGAAGGGGATAGGGACACTAAATTTTTCCACCAATCCACTTTGAAACACAAAAGAAGAAACAAGATCAAATTGCTTGTTAAAGATGATGGCTCCATGGTTACCACTGAAAAAGAAATTGCTCAGGAAGCTATTAACTTCTTGTCTTCTCACCATAAGGCACTTGACAATGTAAATCAGGTACATGTTGACTTTCTTGAGGTGATCCCTAAAGTTATTTTTGATCTTGATTTAAAGATGATGACTAATTTTATTTCTATGGAAAAAGTTAAAAAGGATGTGTTCTCCTTCAGAGCTTTTAAAGCTCCTGACCCGGATGGGTTTCCTCCTGCCTTTTTCTAGACCTACTAGGACATTGTTAAAAATGACCTTTTCAATGCTGCTAGAGATTTCTTCAGGTCAGGCAGGCTGCTTAACCAACTGAATGCCACTTTTTTTAGCCCTTATTCCCAAAAATGTTGAAGCCTCTGCTATGAAGGATTATAGACCTATAAGCCTTTGCAATACGATCTATAAAATCTTCTCTAAAATTTTGGTGTTAAGGCTCAAACCAATGCTTGGTAAAATGATTGCCACAAACCAGAAAGGTTTTGTCTAGGGAAGAAACATCCTTGATGTTGTCATCTCCACCCACAAAATTATCCACTCAATGCACCATTCTAAGAAACCTGGGATGGCCTTCAAAATTGATATTTCTAAGGCCTATGATAGAGTCTCCTGGCCATTTCTTTTCATTATTCTCAAGAAGTTTGGGATAGAAGGAAGATTCTTTAAGATGATCTCTACTTGTATTACCTCCCCCATGTGCTCTATTATGGTTAATGGTGTCCCCCAAGGCTTTTTCTCTTGTGCTCGTGGTCTTAGGCAAGGTGATCCCCTCTCTCCCTACCTTTTTATAATTTTTGCTGAAGTCCTTGGGAGGAACATCCAAAAATTGGTTGACTCTAAAACTCCAAAAGGTGTTAAAGTTGCCTCATCTCTTATGCATGATTCCCATCAACAATTTGTTGATGATACTCTTATGTTTGGGCAAGCCTCAGTGGGGGAAGTTGGACTTTGTAAATAGGTTCTTAATGACTATGTTGTTGTTTATGGCTAGTGTATAAGCTATGAAAAAAGCAAGATATACTTATTCAACACTGACCAATAGATTAAGGACAAAGTGGTGAAAATTTTGGGATGTCAAGAAGCTGCCTTTCTTGATGCCTATCTTGGCCTACCTTTGATCTCCAAGAAGTTGGAAAATAACTACTGGAATCAACTAATTGAGAGAGTTCAAAACAAGTTGGCTAGATGGAAGGGGAAGCTTCTTAGCTTGACTTGAAAGGTACAACTACTGAAAGCCCCCCTTCAGAATATTCTGATATACTACCTATTTCTCTTCAAAATTCCTGCTTTTATAGGGAAAAGATAGAATTGATTCGTAGAATATTTTTGTGGTCAAGAACAGAAGAAAAAAATAGACTATCCTTGGTTAGTTGGGAAAAGTGTGCACTCCCAAAAGGAGAGGGGGTTTGGGAATAAGAAGAATATCCTTGCTAAACAAATCCCTCACTACAAAAATTGGATGGAATCTTCTTGAAGACTCTAAAGACTGGGTAAAAAAATTCCAAGCCAAGTACTTGAGGAATAGGAATCATGGCTATTTTCTCTCTATGTCTGACCTACCTAGTGGTTTTGCTTTATGGAATCATCTTGTTAAATTAAAAAATGTGTTGAAACTGGGGGTAAGAAAGAGAATTGGGAATGACAATAATATTGATTTTTGGAAGGACCCATGGATTGAGACTTCTACCTTGTCTTCAATTGATGAACGGAATCCTCTCAAACAAAGCTTAATCAAGATTTGTGGCAAAAAGGTTTTTGACTATATTAACTGGGAGATGGAGGAACCTAATTCTAAGGAGTTCAAAATGCTATTAAGGAGGGATAATTTGAGAGGCCAGAGATAGGTCAACTAGGACCCGACCCTTGTAAGGTTGTACAATCTAATTGGGAAGGCTAAGTGGTTTGATAGAGAAAGGAAAGATGAATGGATTTGGAAAGGTAGCTCTTCAAGTTGTTTCTTGGTTAAAAAGGCATATGAGGAATTGGTGAAGCCTTTGGATGTCATTACAAACCATTTTTTGGATAAGGTGTGGTTAAAGAACTTGGTTCCTAAAATTAACTATTTCTGGTGGACTGCTGCTCATGGAAAAATTCTTACAATTGACAACCTGTTAGGAGGGGATTCCAACTGGTTAATAGATGCTCCCTTTTTAAGAATAAAGAGGAGTAAATTATCCACATATTCTTTTACTACCAATTCATGAGAGAGGTGTGGTCCTTCTTCCTATCATTGTTGTCCTTAGATTGGGTGTTTTCTCACTCAATGAAGTTGTTTATAGAAAGCTAGTTGAATTGTCTTTTTTCCCACCATGTTATTGTTGACCTTTGGAACCAAGTTCCCCCTTTTTTTACCTAGGGAATATGGAAGGAAAGGAATAATAGGATATTCAGGGAAGTGGAGAGAAGCAGTTGAGAGGTAAGCTTGATTATAAAAATAGAGATTAAGGAAAATATTGAGGCTAGAAGATATAGTTTTTCTAAAGCATGGCCTAACTACAAAGAGATAAGGATTAAGAAAAATTGGGGCATAAGGAAGGATCTTACTAAACTCAATTGGTCTATGATGCTAACCAGAATGGCTACTATGTGGAGTCCTCCTCAAACGGATTAGATAAAGTGTAACTTTGATGGGTGCTCAAAAGACAACCCAGGATTAGCAAGGGTAGGGGGTCTAATAAGAAACCACAAAGGGGAATGCATAGTGATCTTTGGTGTGAATATGGGTGTCTGTTGTAATAATAAAGCTGAAACTATAGTTGTGTTAGGGGGCTTCAAAACCCTTAAGGAGCTCAACTTTAAAAATGTAATAATAGAAGGGGATTCCAAGCTCATTGTGGATATTTTGAATGGAGTGGTTGTGCCACCATGGGAACTAAAAAATATAATTGATAAGTTCCTAGCCCTGAAGAGTTACTTCACCAACTGCAAGGTGCAACACGTCTACAAAGAGGGCAACAAAGCTATTGACTGTGTTGCCAACGTGGCTCTGAGTTGTATGGGGTGGACCCGTTGGACAAATAATAATATGCCGAAGTCTTTAAGAGACTTGATATTAAATGAGAAATTTGAAAATGATTACAATTTACAAAGATGATATGTTGAAGTTATGTAGGAAGCATGGGAGTCCTGAGGTGTTTAAAGGATTATAGAGTTATGATGATATTGGGGGTACGGTGTTGTATCTAATGATCTCATTAGGAAGTAAAATAAATCGTTCTCCCCTTCTTGAGGTGACCGATGGTCACATGGGGATTTTCAAATTGATAAGGGTTGTCAATTTGAATCATGTCAATTTGCCTATTGTCATCCCTTCCTAAAATTGTAAAGTTTTGCAAGGAATGAAATTAAATGAGGATTTTATTAACTTGTAATAATAATGATGAGTAAATGGTTTCAGGAATTGGGTTGTTGGCCTTCCCTAAAAGAAACTTCTTGATCTTGCATTTTTTATGGGCTCTTTTTGTTATTTGGAGAAATAGTGTTTTATGCAACAAGGAAAGAAAGTTGAAGAAGTGGGTGATTATGAGGAATAGCTCACAACAACCTAAGAATTTGTAGAGTGTTAAAATGGGAGGCCCAAGGAAGCACACTGAGCCTCCTAATTGCTAGGGCCTTAAATAGAATGTGGATTTATGGAGGCCTTTTAAAAATGTAGGTATGGTTCCATTTTTTAAATCTTTGTAGGGTTACAATGAGAATTTAACTGCCAAGTTTACCAATTCCTAGAGGAAAGGAAGTGTCACCATTGGAGTGGTGAAGTTTGAGGTTATGAAGATGTTCATAGCAGAAGTAACAGGTCTGCAAAACCAAGGGATTAAAGTTGCAAAGAAGAGTGGGGTTGATTATCAAAAATTCATGGATAAGTTCCTGCATGAAGGGGAGAACCTAAAATTATTCCAAAATGGGTATGCTAGGTTAGAACTCCCACCTCCCTATTCTTTTGTTAGCCTATTTGTCATGTGGTATTTTACTTTAGAAGGTATATATATGTCAGTACATGCATACCATTTTCCTCTACTCAATCATAGTAGGCATGGAGAGAAAATTAATTTACCCTTTTACTTATTGTCTTCCTTGCAACTGAATATAGAGAAGGGTGCTAGTCCTCCCTTGCACCAAGGTCTAATGTTATCCCTGTATAAGTATGCTCTAGCTGTTAATCCTCATGGTAACCCTTTGGTCGTTAGAAATGATAATCCTAACCGCTTTGATGGGGGTAACGAGGAACCTCCTATTGATGAAATTCCTGCTGTGGCACCTAATCCCTGTTTGCCTCCCTTAGTTGTTGCCAAGAGGGTGCTAATTCTTGCTAAGAGCCCATCCCCTATGGCCAATGTCTCAAACCCCTCTACTCTTGTGATGTAGAAAAGAGAGGAAAAAGGTGTTTATGAGATTGAGATCATCAAGGCTACACCAAAGAAGAGAAAACACTCACCTTTGCTGCTTGACCTTCCCAAGGAAAATAAATTTGAAAGAGATATTAACCCTAGTGATCAATAGCATTAATATATTTGAGGAAGGTGTGCATAATGAGGAGTTGAAGGAGATCTCATAGGGGAAAGGGAGTGGAGGAAGTGGTGGTAGAAGGTCAACTCGCCTTGCTAAAGCTACCTCTAAGGACAAGAAAGGAAAACATAAAATCACCGTGTGTGATGAGGAAGACCTGGAATTCAAAGAGTTTGAAGCCCAAGAGGAAGAAGATTTTGAGGATATGGATTTGGAGGTCTCTGCATATGATTTGGGGGAGGAAGGATCGGATGAAAAAAAGGAAGAGGAGGAGGAGAATTTTTTTGACCAAGTAGAGGAACAAAAGAATGATATTGAGAATGTGCAAGATGCAGCGAATATGGGCATGAAGAGTAGAGTAACTTTTCTACAGGTTCAAGTGGACGATATGGATAAATCCTTAATTATTCTAATGAAGGTAACTAATAGACTAATGAGGAGGGCGATGATGGGAGCTATTTCTGGAGAATCCAAAATTTCTAAGAAGTTGAAAAAATATGGGAAGCTTGGTGTTTTAAAGATGTTGGACGAGTCTGAGGGACCTGACTGGAGGGAGTACATCTCCCTCATTGGTGAATATGGGGACCTGTTGAAGAAAGCCAAGTAATGGCTTCTTGTTGCTACTTTAATGATTACTTTCTTTTTTTGTCTTTTTGTTTCCAAATCTCAGACTGCTATTTTATAATAGCCCTGTTATGGTTTAGTACTACCTGGGACACTATTGATTTGATCAATGGTTTATGTATTTTTAATTTTGCTAGCAAAAGCTTCTTGTTTTTGATTAATATTGGCTAGACTATGGTTACTATGTTGAATGATGGCTTGTGTGCCACTTTGGTTGTTGTTTTTTGGTTCTTGATGGTGGTGTTGTTTCCCACCTTGTTTTGGTTCCTTTTTGTCTTTTGACTATATCCATGGGATCAGGGCCCTTCCCTGCTTAACTAATTGTTGTCTCTTAAAATTACGCCCTGACTAAGTTGCAAGATCAAACACATTAAGTTGCAGGACCTAGCATTTCAGAGAAACTTGGGAAGACGTCTAAAGCTATGGGTTATTTGTAAACAGAGGTCAACCTCAGGAGAAGGCCGACTTCCTAGTAGGTTATCACCAAAAAACTGTTGATTTTTTGAAGGAAAAGGGGAAGGAAAAACTTTAAAATGAAAACTGATAGAATACTATTCCTGTGGTGATACACCTAACTGAACATGACTATGAAATTCAGAAAAACTCAAACACTTAACCACAATGACAAAGTTAAACATTGCACAATTAATTGTTGCATGCTCCTGCATAAGTGCTTCACAAAAAGGCCACAATGTTTAAACTCCTAGGAGGAAAGATGATTTCATAGCTAGAAGCTATTTATAGTGCTTGACACAGTCTGTAACTTGCATTAACATACTCTTGCATATAGGTGTTAAAATCTGAGACAAAATTATTAGGAAATGAACAATATTTCACTAATAACTTGATCAATCAACTAAATACACACAATAATGCAAAGAACTAATAGGAAAAACCTCAAAGTCAATGATATACAAGGTTTTTACTGTATTCCATATCCAAAAATGAGTTACAAAGTATGTTGTATTCTCCAAAAGACTATAAAAGTCATAAGGAAGAAAAGTACATATCAAGAACTAACTCCAAAATGAGTCCAAAATGAGACTATAACAATCAACTCCAAGTAGCTCAAACAAAAAAGGATCTAGAATCTTCATTTTCATAAGCCTTCAAAGAGCCTAAAAACTAGCCACTAGATCTCATCCAAAAGAGCTCCAAATAGATGAAAAGGTCAAGCTTGACTTTGTCCAACATGATGACACCTCAAACTGTCCATAAAAAGCTCTCAAAAGCAACCAAAACTCCCTATATGCCCTCAACTCCTCATCAAGGCAAATAAAAGCCCCTAAATATCCTCCATATGTTGGTAAACTAAATCCAACCTCCTCAACCACTTCCATGATCCATGCAAAGCTTTAAAGTTTCAAAACAACTCCCCTTTGACCATAATTATCAAAGGCACTCTATTTTTGCATTCAAAATATCATTTATTTTAAGTGATTTATAATCATCACTCAAATAAAAATTTATATTTTTGAATTAAATGCAAAAATAAAGACTTATCTCACTATTTGAAAATTACATGTAAGGCATCTCTATTTTGCATTTTATAAATAACTTTTATTTGAAGTGATTTATATTTCACCACTTAAAATAAAGTTTTACATTTAAATCAAATTCAAAAATAAAGAAGTATATGATATTGCCAAATATAAAGAATTAAGTGGCTAAATCAAAATCTTTATGGAAAAAGACTTCAAAAATCATAAGGCATAATCAATATGCCACGCATGGAATATGAGAAGAAAGCCTTTATATTTAAAAAACTTAAAGGAAAAAAATGCCTTTTCCTCCTAGCTCCATATTGCTCCTAGTTCCTGCATTTATACAAGTGCATGTAACATAGAAAGGATTTACACAAATCTTTTCTGAAAAATAATCTTTATTGATTCAAAAGTGCATATTTGTCTCACACAAGCCGTGAGACTTAACTTATTCAATGTAATTGAAGAAAAACATATACATGAATAAGTAAACAAATGTAAATGTGCATATAAGGAGAGAGACCAGTCATTGCCTGGGAATGATTGGTTCACGGTGTGTTTTCTTGAACAGTTGTTTCCCCGAGGTGTTTGTGTTCCTCCTAGCTCCATATTGCTCCTAGTTCCTGCATTTGACAATAACAATGATGTTAGAGCAATGCTCTAAGCAATGAAAGATCTCAAACATTATATGTACACCTATGCATGTATAAACTGATCTCTATGTACATCAAACAAACAATGCATACTTTAGGTGTCCAAGAAAACATCAAAGCCATCATACACATCCAAAATATACACTATTTTTCTAAATTGTTTGCTTCACGTGCAGATATAGGGAATGTAATATTGTCGTTTTAATTCATCAAATTGTAGCATGTGGGTTAAATTGTGGCTCCCACAAGGGTTGAGCTCAGCTTGTTGCTTTATTGTGCTTTGAAGAAGCATATAAAGGTAATTCATTTCTTTATAATTCCCTCAAGCAACCACACATCATCTATGATAGTGAGTTTCAATCACTATCATAAGTGACATATACCTGTTCAAGGTAATCATGAAGAATGCAGACAATGTCATCATCAAGGTACTATTGATGTTGTACTTATACAGAGGAGTCATACATGAGTGTAGTGATTATCACAATAGAAGATCACAACAAAAGAATAGTGCCATTATATCCAAGGTCTAGGTCTTTATTGAATGGATGACTATGCAATTAATGACTTCAAAAGCCAAATAAACAACAGTCAATATCTATGATAATGGAGGTATAACAATGCATTTATCTATTCAATGGAACAGTTGTAGAGATATAATGCACAATGATATCAATTCATAACAACAATGATCTGAAATGCATTTCAAGTCTTTTTAAGATATAGATCTAATGTTGGTGCCAATTGAGATGGTCACATTTGGAGTAGTGACAGTCCTTCAATGATGTCAAAGGCATAGTACATAAAGTTCTTAAAGGCCGATGTTTTCATTTTTAGGAGAAATGCTCCTGTCTCAATATCATAAAAAGATAGCAATTATGACAGTATGAAGGACAATCCAAAAGAGAGTGTTTTCCTTTCAGTTCCTAGGAGCCATTGTATGAGCATGATAGTCAGTAATAAAACTTGGAGATCAAGAAGACAATCTTTTGAAGGCAAAGAAGAGATAGCATTGTGCATTGAAACATGTCCTCTAAAACAAATTCCTCAGTGTATACATGATGTCAGCATAATGTATTTAAAGGAGTGTGGGGTTTTTCAAATGACAATGATCAAATGACATGTAGAAACCATACCATTCATTTTCTTACACAAGCAAAATCAAGAATCTACAATTTTTAGAAAGTGTTTCAAACCTAGATATAAAATGAAATATCAAGCTACAGTTTTCTGGAGCAAAACTTGGAGAAACCCTCAGGCACTATCTAAATGGAAATATCCAGAATCTAAGTACAAGGTGTCTACAAATTTCAACAGAGAGAAAAGCCATGGCCATGAAAGGAAGATTCAACCTTAAAATCAAATACCCAGATTAAAAAAATGCAAGTATAGGCCGCGGCCAGTATAAGAATAAAAGATAGAGAAACTCCATTATTGTGTTCATGGAAGCTCAAATCAAGCTTTTTCTAATTTTTTGCAAATTTAAAGCAAGGAAACTTATCTAGGTTTCTATCAAAGAAGCTCGAATAGAGTTTCATTATGGCAAATGGTTTTTTCAATTCAGAAAAATAGAAGATTCATCGTAAGAAATACAAAAGGTCACGGCCAAAAAACCTTTGAATGGCTTCAAACTAAAAATAAAGCGAGAGTCAATATCAAAATATGACTTACCAAGCTTTTCCCCTTGAAAATCAGCAAAGAAAACTTCTAAAAATAGTGTTGAATACAAAGAATTTCCAGCTCAAAAATTCCAGACCAAGTCAAAAACATAAGATATATATCATCATATAGAAACCATCATACATCACATAACATGCATAGACAATGCCACCAAAAAGGAATCTCATATCATATTTCTCAAAAAATAATGTGACATGATACATCAATAAAACATATTTGTACATGGGCTCATGAGCCATAAAGTTTAAATTATTTGTATATATTTTGAAAGATTTAATTTTATGGTTATTGTAGGTTTAACATTATTTCTTCTTTTATTTGTTATATTACATTATAGAATATGTATATCATATATTAAAGCATTACATGTAGTCATTTATTTTCAATAGATTTATTAATCAAAGGTTAATTTAAACATGATACAATACATATTTTAACATCCATTTTCTACCTAAATATTAGATCAATCTCACACCTATAAATATTGACCCTCAAAATTCAAAAATAATATTTAAAATTTACCCACTTCAATTTCTCATTTATGTTATTTGAGTTATAAAATTTTAAATTACACTTCCTAATTCATTTAAAAAATGAAAAAAATGATATATATTTTTTTGTTAAATACATTTCAACTTATTTTCATAGACTAATATAGAAATATCTTTTATTTAATTTTCATTATTTAAGTAATCTTTCTATCTATTTTTTTTTTAAATTTACATTTAAAATTTTAAAAATAAATATATTCTGTAAAATATTCATTTAAACGTTTAATTACATGATTGAGCCACTCATAAAATATCCTCTAAATAAATTATTAAACAACATATGAAAAAAGTATTTACAAAGGTTGCTCCATTTTCAATTATAACTTCTTGGAGGTCATTCTATTTTCAATGCTTAAATTAAAATGCTCAACTTTCAATCTTTATAGTTTAGGCACTATCGTAGTTTTGTGAGTAGTTTAATCAACAAAATTTGAACAAATTTTAAAGATTTTTTTGATGCTGCTTCTATTCTTCAAGTTATAAGGGTTTAATCTCCCAAAGAATTTTGTAAGAGTTTTGAACTTCCCAAACATAATTTATTGTTTGAAATTCGTAGTGAAAACTTATAATGAATTCCTTGAATGCTTATTTAAGTACATAAAATGTAAGATGTAAATGATTTGAACTTCTGGTTTTGTAATTACAAAGACAATTTTTGTTAAACATATCTTTATTATATATATGATATATTTAATCAAAATAAATATTATTGAATGTGTAGTTTTACCATTTTCTTAAAAAGAGTGTTTATTTGTATTCTAGCACACAGTTTGTTACAACAGAAACTTTCAAAGAGATAAAATTTATTTTGTTTGTGTAAATACAAATACAAATAAGATTTAGAAAATACATAATAATTTATAAATTGTTTAAATTAAATTTAAATTATTTACATTAACTTTCATAATAGTATTTATAAAGAAAATAGATAATATTAAACTCCTTCAAAAGAATTAAGCATTAGAACAAAATATATTAAACATGTATCCAAAAATCTGGAAGTATGGGTAAGACATTGCGAACTTCAAAAGAAATGTGATCTCATGAAATGCAATTGTCACAAGATATTGACATAATAGATTTCTAAGTAGATATTAAGAAAATAAGAGAAGCAAAACCACATTCAGTGAAGATGAAAGTTTTGAAATTGGGTATGGATATCCATGCAAAACTGTGGAAGTATAGACCAGGCGCTTCAATTACCCAAAACTCCCATTTCAATTGAACAGAATTTTGGATATTTCGCTCCAAGTAAATTTAGGGAACATCAAAATATGAATAAAGATGGGCATTTTTTTATAGTGGTACAATTAATGAGATGTCGAGATTTTTCCTAATGCTGTAGACAATATGACTTAATGTTGCATATAGTAGCAGAAAAGATGGGTGTCATCAAGATGCTAAATAGCAGAAAAGATGGGTGCCATCAAGATGCTAAAAGAAAGCATATTTTGATGCTAGTTAAAAAGCGTGTGTATGACTGTTACAAAAATATTTTTTAACCTTCAGCTGTACAATTTTCAAAGATTGTAAAAAGAAAAGAGAATGAAATAAATAAGCAAGCAATGGCTTCAAATCACTAAATTTTCTTGTAGGAGCATCTATATCTGTGTCTAACACCAAAGCACCAATGCTTTGTGTATCCCTTATTGTGTGATGCCTCTGTAGGTGGAGGAATTATAGTGGCAAAGGATTGTAGCATACCCAAGCCGAAATAGCCGCCATTTGATCAAATTCCAGGATGCCAAATGCTTCTCTCTTGTCAATACCCCTGCTCCTCCTCCTCCTACGACACATTTCTCCTTTCATATCATGAGAGTTGATTATGGGCACCCTCTCGATCATCTCAAATATACGTTGAGCATGCTTCTAAAAAGTACCAAATGCTTGGAATTGCAGAAGTACCGAATGCTTGGAATTGCAGAGCCCAAAGCTCTGTAAAACATCGAAAAAGATGTATATGATGATAAAAATTTAGATAACAAAGCCACCACATAACTGCTAATAAAGAAAGGTGCCAGCATGTACACACGACTTGGGTTGGTTACATTTCTCTGACTCTTCAATTTCCATCGGTTACATTTTCCACAACTTCCATTTCTTACTTCTAACACTTCACCGCCAGTGCTGCAAATCAAAATAAATGCCGAGGTTTCGAATGTACACAAACTGTAGGATGCCTCTCAACGTAATTAAAGTTAATAAAAGAAATAAAGAGTTTATTTAATTTTTTTAAGTTGGTTTCTTAAAAGGAACAAATAGTCTTTTAATTTTCACCAATAATAAAACAATAGTTAAGCACAAATTAACTAAGCATTTAAATTTTCAACTGGAAACTAATTCCCAACTAGCTTGAAACTCTATATAATTTGATTTCTTCTTAGATTTCCATTTACATTCTTTCTTTTAAAATTAGTTCTTCAATTTATTGTCATTCATTTGTTTTCTTTTCCACTTGATTGATTATTTGTAATGAAAACTATATTGATATATGTGTGTGTGTTTAAAAATAATTGTTGTGGGTTGGAAAGAGCAAGAAGATGAAAGAAACATATTTTAAATCTCTTGGCTTAATATGATTTCATAAAATTCTTACTTGGTTCTACTCCCAAATTTGTTTGTCAATTTATTTTTAGTTTTAAAGTAGAGGATAGTAATTTTTTAATCATAACTTTTAATTGGTTTACTGAGTTGATAAACATATATGTTTTAAATAAACTCTTTAAATTTTATCTTCTAATTATTTGTCTCATTCTCTATGATCAAATAATATATAAGACTATTTTATGACATTATTATTGTGAAAAAAGATGTCAATTTTTTCTTAATAAATCACAATTCGTGATCTCGGTTAGTACAATTTTTGAATGTTTTTTTGAGATTAATAATTGAAAAACCCATTAAATTCTATATTTAAATATCATATTTATCAATTTTTATGATCAAATATTTGAAACTACTTTATAACAGTTTATTGTTTGGTATAGGGGCAACAATGTTGTAACCTCAACAATTGATTAATCAAGTGCATTAAGTTGATTCTTTAATATTCTTTTTCTAAACTTATTATTGATTATTTCTATAACAAAAATACTCTAGAATATACATTAGAAAATTTATTTTACTAAAATTGAACATTGTTGAAAAATGTATGTATTAAACATTTGCACAACAACATCCCATACACAAAATCTTTCATTAACACTTAGTTCTTTCTAAATTAATCTTATCCTTTAAATTTTAGAATCCTCCAAGATAACTAACTTTTATTCTTATTTTATTTCAACAAGTAACTTATAACACCTTCAACCACAACTAAACTTTAAATTACAAAGCATCCCTAGGTTCTTAAAAAATTTGTAAACCCCCACAAGATCAACATGTTTCTCTCTTGAAATCCATAGGTTGAAAGTCCCAACATAATCTTCCTTATTTAATACATGTACGTAAAAGAGAAATATCAACAAAGAAACAACAATCTTGTCCAATGGGCTCTTCATCCAACTATAGGGTTGTAGCTTCAACCCACCCTCGAGCTAGGGTCACATAGCTTTTCCCATGCACACACAACCACTATTCACATGGATTCCTCAACAAAATTACACCCTATAACATTCACAATTACAACAATTCGCATTCACATATTTCTATTTCTTCACATTAACACATAAATGATTATTTATGTAAGACCTAAGCAAGGTGGGAGATCACAACCAAGACAAACCCCAATTATCACAAAGGATTCAATATTGAATTTCACACAGATTTCACAAACAACAATCAACATTCCAACCTTTCCTTTTTTAACACATTAAACAAAGATCTAACAAAAGGGTAGACCTTACCAAGAAATTAGCTATCCAAATTGTGGAAGACTCTCTCCAAACCCTCTCCCATTTTTCTTCCTCTATCCTTCTTCTCTTTCTTCACCTAGAATGTGGTTCCACAAAAGAAAGATCTTCAAGAGACTCAAGAACAATTCTAAAAGAAAAATCCCCCTCTCCACTCAAGGAGAAAGAATAAATAAAATAAAAAATAAACTACCTCTCTTTAACCACCTGAACTACCCAACCAACTCAAATTTTCACCACTTTTAAGAGTGGGAAATAAAAGTGGGTTATAAACCCCATTTAAAGTGTTTTATGATAAAAATTAACTCCTAACACATAGACCCCACACCTAGACAACTTTCTAAACCATAAAATGAAACTTAAACCTTATATAAAAGTGCATAAAATCATAAAAGATTAAAACTCACTAAAGAAAAACATTCAAAAGACAATTAAATAAATTTTCACATTGACACAAAATTCACATAATACCAACAACACATATTTCACAACATGGGCCAAAAAGACCTTAGTACTCTATATGAGTCTAGATCCGTTGTTATACTAGAAAGCCACAAAATTAGCTATGTGACCCCAACCACCATTGGAAACATTCACCTGTTCACTCAAAAAAAGGTGTCATTATATCATATAAATAATAATAACCAAAGAAACTATTAATTAACACTTCAAAAACAAATATTATTTTCCAAAATTTCTTATCTAAAATAATCATCAAGGAAATCATGCCTAGAAATTATCTAAATCAATAACCATCACAAGTAAACATTAACATATCAAATCTCAGATCCATAATAACACCTACTTACACACCCATATTAGGTAATCATCTAATAATAATAAAATCCATCATCTCAACAACCTCTATCAACATAACGTAATCCATTTGATAAACATAATAAAACTACCACTAACAAATAATCAGCCAATAATCCATCATAAATTAACATCTCAATCAACACATACTTACATAATCAACGAAAGGAACTCATGTCTGGTTATCACAAAGAAATCAAACCATTAGTTAGATAAAATCAATCAGTTAACCATATCCAATAACAAGCAAGCATATGAACACCATTGATGTATAGGAACAACCATCACTCATAAAACTCATGTATAATGTCCAAACATAGAATTGCATGAAACATTACATAAGAAACATCAAAGACAAGATACATAGAATCAACAAGATCATGAAAAGGTGGGGTCTCACAACATCTTCTTCTCCTTCGTCTCCACCTCCCCCACCATCTTGTCCTACTCTATCTCCACCTCTTCCACCATCTCCTCCTACTCTATCATCTCCACAATCAACTTGTCAACACACTCTCCTTCCTCTCCTCTCCCCATCTCCCCCTTGCCTCACCTCTCCTCTGGCTAGATCTATCAATCAGGTCAACTTTTGATTAACCCACCAAGTATCATGCTTAGGCATGGTCCCCACATCCACCACATCTAGTTGTAAATCCCATTGTATGGGTACTATCCCCTCAAAATCACCTGTGGTTGTGTTAAGAATAACCATGGTGGCCCAATTTGGAATGTCTCAATGCAACCTCACATATATAGCCTCCCCAACTGGGACATTCGTTCTTTGACCAAATTGTCAGAGTATCTGCTCTAGTGGATATAACTCTATGATATGCATAGGTGTGCCCAATTAGATATTGTGTCTACCTGTAGTATGGTAGGTGTTCTCCATCAATTTGATCATGCCTCACACTGTCTACATGATCTAAAGGTGAATGACACCAAATCATCAAATGCTCATCTCTAATATGGCACATCACCCAACTTTCATTGGGTAACAACACCATCATAACATCAAGAATAAGGTAGACTTGGCTCGTTCCCTATCAACCACTGGTTTAGTAACAACAATGTGCTCCCATCCCCAAATGTATAGTAGTCACTCCTCAACCTATACTGGCTCTACACCTATAAGCCACCTGATGCAACTGATAATATAATGTAGCCAACACACAAGGACCCCATACATAGGTGATTCCCTCATCCAACATCCTCTCTATCACTCTACCATAACTAATAGGAAAGCCTCGACCTCTCCTATTTAGCAGTAACACTTGAAAAATCACTGCTACCATCACAATGATAGTGCATCGAAGTGAGCCATCAAATAACTCAATCTAATCTCGCAGTCCTCAATACCAAGATACTTTGTTAGAAACACTTGGCTCAATATATTCTCCCCAATGTTTGTTCCATACATAGTATGTGCACCATGGATTAGAATTCTCAAGATCCTCTAGGTGTCCTCAAGAGTGATAGCCTTGCTAATTGGTAATATGAATACTATACTTGTTGTACCATCTCTCTATTAATGATGTCATCATCCCCTATTATCACAAATCTCAGGCATATCTAGATGATGTGGAATAACCCTATTACTCCTAGGAATGCACACTCATTGCCTGTCAGCTGCCACCTAAGCATGAGCACCTCTAGATGTGTCTATCGAGACATCAATGGCTCTAAGACATCCTATAACCATAGTGTGCACTTTTTCAATCACATTTTCTAAAAAAAAATCAACAGGAACCTAGCATACATGCTTTTACACTGCCCAACGGCTTTATTTTTCATTTGCACCATTTTTCCAATATTTGCGAACTCATTTATCAATTTCATTGTTTTTGGCGTCATTTGCAACGCTTTATTCATTTGTTTAACATTAGCCATCAATTGTAGTTAAAATTCATTTGTGTATGTTATAATCAATGCGAGCTTATAAAATGCATGTGCCAAAGTATGCCATTTACACCAAATCAAGTGTTAATTACACCAAAGCATGTTATTTGTGCCATTTCCAAAACCATTTACATTGAACCACTTTTTTGGTTGCAATTGATAATTCTAACTTTCTAGGCCTAATAAATGCACTTAACGCTAAACTCAAGGGTCAAGAGTTAGGTACATATTGCAAGGTTGCTCTAGTTGGTTGCCCATATGTCAAGACTCACTCAGTGCGATGATCTGGTACTAGAATGCTTGTCATCACATCAACTACTTCACTCTTGAGGGATCTAGAGCTCTGAATATCTATAAACAATAGATGTGCAAATGAGGAAATTTGACCCCCAAACCTTCTATTTATAACCATCCAAACCCTAATTCTTCCCATTCTAAACCCTCCTATCCCTCCTATTTTACCATTTTCTTCACCTCCATCAAGTTTATCCAACCTTTTCGAGTGACTGACTTAAAAATTTAAGTTTTTTGCCAACCTCTCAAGGGGACATCCAACCTCCATTCCTTGGTCCATTGGGGGAAAATTGAGACATGTCATCACCAATTTTTCATACTTTTCTTTGAAATAACATTATAAAAAACACTATCTCAAAGAGGAGAAAATTGTAGACACCAAAAAATGACTAACATATTTTGTCACCATTTCTCATCAATTCTTCTTCTCATTTTAATTAAATAGTTTTATAAATTAACATCATTTCCCCTTCATCATGGATAATTAAATAATCTCAATTAATTAAATAATTTCTAATTATTTAATTGATTCATTTCCATTAATTTCTTCTAATTCTCAACATTTAAATAATTATTCATAATTATTTGATTAAGCTATTTTTCTTCCAAAAATAATCTTCTTCTAAAATAAATAAAATTATTATTTTATTTATCTCCCATGTACATGAATTAAATAATTTATTTATTTAATTACTAATTTTTCATGCACTTTCCACCTCATCCATTAACTCGTGCTTCTAGTCTATTCTTCAATCAAATCAATTTTCTATCCAATCTATTTAGTCTAACTTATAGTCACTCTTCTCTAATCAATCAATTTCTCTCAAGAATTCTCATCCATTAATCTATCTATTCAATTTCAACCATTTATCAATATCACACACAATCTATAAATACAACCTTCATCCATCTCATTTGCTCGTCCAAAAATCTATATACCTTTGTTATCATTATCATCTCTAAGTGCTTTGTGCAAAATGTTGAAAGAAACTACACTACCATTCTTCAAGGTGCAATTGAAGGGCAATGGAGCTAAGCAAGGTGTGTGAGGTTGTTATTGCAAGTTTGTTTCATTTTCTTATGCAATTTCCTTAAGCTTCATTGAGTGAAATGATTTGATTGTGATTAGGTTTCTTGTTGTTATTGCTTATTATCACAAATCAATAATAGATCAACATACATCACTCCTATTGTAATTCTTCTTCCCCTTCGATTGTGTAGCTCCTCACAACTTGGCTTATTCTTCTACTATAGCATCTCCCCTTGGTGGTCATTTGTTTGTGTCTTTGGTGTCATTTAATATTGTTGTTAGGGTGGGGGCCTCATATTTTATCCTTGAGTGTAAGATGACTCTACCTTGTTCAAAACCACTTCTTGTCCTCATCTATGGACATGATGTAATTGAAGGTGCAGATCATTTTTCTTGTATTGGCTTAATGAAAAAATTTAATCAATTATGGCCCTCTCTTCCTAACTTGAATCAACTAGTGCAAGATTCTTGGAGGCCTCTTATAGAGGATAGAATCAATCTTTATCCTTGCACTAAGGGTTTTTTCATTGTGAATTTTGATCTATTAAGGATAAGTAAGTAGTGTCAATATTTCCCTTCATTGAAGCCTTGATTCTCCTCTTTCAACCCTCTTTTTAAGCTTCTCAATATCATGTTATTTTGGGTTAGATTGTCTAATCTCCCTCTCCATTTTTAGGGAATTTCTTTCCTTAAAGATATTAGTAATATGATTAGCCATTTTCTCAAGGTTTAAAGGTTCATGTTGCTTTAAATTTTGGCCACACCACCTATGCCCATACTTTGGTTATTATTGGCATTTGAAATCGTGGTTTTGCTGGAAGTAGGTCATGGAGTCAAATGCTTGACTATGAGGGTGTTCCCTCTCACTCCAGAAAATTATATTGGGCACCTTGCTTATTATTACTCCTACTCTCATTGTAGGTTGGTGGGTATGACTACTTGGTGATGGAATGCCTTTCACAAACACTTAATTTGGTTAGTGATTTTTCTTACTCATAGGATTATTGATGTAGAGCAAGGTGATTTAGGCTTAAAAAATACCCACTCAAATGATCTCCAAGTTTGCAAGCCCTTCCTAGGGTTGATTCCTTCACAATTACACTGACTCGCTTGTAGGTCACCAAACACTCATATTCTCTTATATCTTTTAGAGAAGGTTGCCAAGGAACTCAACTCACACACTTTCAGGGACCCATTTTTCCACCATTCAACATATCAACTTGATGCAATAGGTTGTTTTGAAACATTTACACAAATTTGTCCTGCAACACTAGTTTTTAGGCCAAATTAAGCCTCTTTTCCAAAGGAGGTACTCAAAATCCTTCTTGAAAAACTTGAAACTCTTTACCAACAGGTCCAACTAGTCACATAGGGTCCAATTCTATAATTTTTTTCATCAAAACATTCCCAAAATCTACAATCCCAAGCAAAAACCATCAATTTCAAGCCTAGCACAAGAAATTGCTAGACTAGGGCACATGCTAAAACTCTCCTAACACCATCACCCTATCATACAACTATGAAAATTTGAGAGAGCGCTCCCAAAAGGCCCATTCCACCAAACTACAAAATTTTCCTATGGTGGAATGGTCTATTTTGACATGTTTTTCTCACAAAACCCTAGAAACCTTAGCAAATAAAGCAACCTTCAGAAATATGGATTTATCTCCTTCAAATCTAGATGAAAAACTCTCTAACTTGACTCAAATGAAAGCTAATACAATTCCACAACTCTTCACATAGGTTTTACATCATTTTCTTACTATACGAAGCTGTATAGAGTCTCGAAATGCGAAATAACACACAAAACACACCAAAAACAAAGGACCGTTGTTTATTTCTCCAAATTCCGCAACAACAACCTTGCCTTGATGATGTTAGAGGCCTTTTAAAAAAATTTACATCAAATACCAATGGTCTACAACTAAAATTTTAAAAGATGACCATTCATCTTCAACTAACCTTCAAAAATGACAAAATTGCATAGTGCAACTTTTACAAATTTGCTTCATTATTGACAACTTTTAGACTCAACACCACTATGATCCTATGTGACCTTAATTACATCATAAATTGGTCAAATAGACCTTATTGACATCATGAAATGACACAACCTAATTCTAGACTCCAAAATGCACAATCAAACCAAAATTTCAAGAGGTGCTCCTACACCATTCAACCAGGGAGGAAAAGATTTCATTTTCCTAATGAAATGATTTCTTGGACTGAGGTACCATGATTTTTTATATCTTCTTCTATCATCCACTGAGCATCTTCAATTGGTAGATCTTGCCATTTAACCAAGTATTCATTATACACCTTCTTCCTAGTTCTCTTGATCTCCCTTGTATCCACTATACTTTCAAGCTTCATTGGTTGGCTAAGAGGTAGGTCCTTGACCCATTCATCATCACCTGCAGTACTTGCAACATCACCTACATTCACAACACCTTTAAATGGATAAATATCAACAACATTGAATATGGTTGAAATGGAAACTCTAGGAAGGAGTTCAATTTCATAAGCATTTTGCCCAAATTTGTGCACTATCCTGCAAGGGCCAATCTTTTTCATCATCAGATTGGTGTATTTTCCTTTTAGAAGCCTCTCTTTCCTAAGATGTGCAAGCACCAAACCACCAACCTTAAACTGAACATCCTTCCTTCTCAAATCTTCCTTCTCCTTATACTTCTCCACATTCTTCTTCAAATTCTCCTTGTCCTGCTCATGAATGTCTTTCATAGCTATGGAAAAGTCTCCCCCTGTTGCACTCCTTTTCTCCATGTCTCATCTCTAAGTTCATATATACCTCTTGGACTCATCCCATAGACTACCTCAAAATGAATCCTTCCAATGCTTCGGTTGATAGAAGCATTGTATGCATATTCTGCTTGACGAAGTACAAGGTCCCATGACTCACCATGCTCCTTAGTTAGACACCTTAACATGTTTCCAAGAGACTTATTAACAGCCTCAGTTTGGCCATCCATTTGTGGATCTATGTTGAACTAAATTGCAGATTGGTACACAACTTTTTTCCACAAGGTCCTCCAAAAGTGACCTATGAACTTTGAATCCCTATTAGACACAATACTCAAAAGCATTCCATGAATCCTCACAACCTCTTTGAAAAAAAAACCAGCAATATGAGATGCATCATTAGTGCTTCTACATGCAATGAAATGGGCCATCTTTCTGAATCTATCTACAACAACATAAACACTGTCATATCCCCTTTGTGTCTTAGGAAGACCCAAAACAAAGTCCATGCTTATTGAATCCCATGGATGGTTAGGAATAGGTAAGGGTTGATATAAACCTGCATTAGAGCTTGTTCCTTTGGCTCTTTGGAAAATTCCACATCCTTCTACAAACTTTTTGACGTCAACATGCATTCTAGGCCAATGATAGAACCTCTTAACCTGATCCAAAGTTTTATCAAACCCAAAATGCCCACTCAAGCTTCCACAATGCTTTTCCCTTATCAAATTTTCCCTCATGGAGGACTTAGGCACACACAACTGAGCCCCTTTGAACAAAAAACCATTTTGCAACACAAAATCTGCATACTCACTGTGAAAACTATCTTGAAATTGACCGCAAACAACATATGCATCTTAAAAGTCATCATCATGCTCATACATACCTTTTAGAGAATCTATCCCAATACTTTGGAGTTGCACATCCTGCACCATCATAGAACTTCTACTCGGGGCATCAACAACCTTGTTTTCTTGTCCTTTCTTATGCTTGATTGAAAATGTATAAGCCTACAAATACTCCATCCACTTCATGTGCCTATGAATCAACTTGTCTTGACTATTCAAGTAACTTAGTGCATGGTTATCTATAAACACAACAAACTCCTTTGGTAAGAGATAATGTCGCCATTTCTTGAGAGACTGAACCATGGCATAAAGTTCAAGATCATATGATGAATACTTTCTCTTAGCATCATTGAGTTTCTCACTGAAAAAGGAAACCGGTTTCCCATCTTGGCTCAAAACTTCACCTATAGCAAACCCGCTTGCATCACATTCCATAGTGAACATTTTATCAAAATCAGGGAGTGTGAGGACAGGCATTTGTGCCACTCTTGATTTCAGGTATTCAAAACTTCTATCTGCATCTGCAGTCCAACAAAATTTGTTCTTCTTTACACCCTTGATGGTGCCAATCATTTGTGCACATATGTGACTAAAGTTCTTGATGAACTTTCTATAGAAGCTAGCTAACCCATGGAAGCCCCTGACTTCTCCAATCGAAGTAGGTGTTGTCCAATTGAGTATGGATTCAGCCTTTGTAGGATCCACCCTCAAAGTCCCCTCTGATATCACAAACCCAACGTAGACAAGTTCCCTCTTCTAAACTCACACTTCTTGAGGTTGATTATCAACTTCTCCTCATTAAGTATATTCAAGACCTTATCAAGGTGTTCCAAGTGATATTCTCTTGTTTTACTGTATACTAGGATGTCATCCAAGTATACCACCACAAATTTTCGTATGAATCTCTTCAACACCTCATTCATCAGCCTCATGAATGTACTTGGGGCATTTGATAATCCAAATGGCATCACTAGCCATTCATACAAGCCTTCATTGGTCTTAAAGGCGGTCTTCCACTCATCTCCTTCCCTTATTCTAATCTGATGGTATCCACTTTTCAAATCAATCTTTGAGAAGTACCTAGCACCAGCCAAACTATCCATTAAGTCCTCCATCCGGGGTATAGGGAATCTAGATCTTATTTATTGCTCTTGAGTCAGTACAAAGCCTCCAATCTCCATCCTTCTTAGGTGCTAATACTATTGGCATAGCACAGGGGCTTAAACTCTCCCTTATCAACCCTTTATCTAACAACTCCTGAACTTGTTTTCTGATCTCCTCATTTTGTTGAGGTGCCATCTTGTATGCTGGCTTGTTTGGCAGACTTGCACCCGGTATAAGGTCAATGTGATGACTCACATCTCTAATAGGAGCAAATGCATTTGGCAACTCCTTTGTTCCTATGTGTTCATACTTGTCTAACAAAGCCTACACTTCATTCGGAATCTCCTCTTTGTCTGCTGCAGCATTAGAGATTGGCTTACCAACAATTGCAAAACCAACTTCCTCCTTCTCTAGATCTTTCAAAAACACCTTTTCTTTGACAACCATTACACTAGGACCTTCATGAACAACACTTTCATCTTCTTGTAGAGGTGATAGGGTATATGACACACCATCCTTCACAATTACATACTCATTCTTGTATCCATCATGCTTGGCCTTCTGATCAAATTACCAAGGCCTTCCAATGAGTAGGTGGCACACATCCATTGGCACCATATCATAGAGAATTTTGTCTTTGTAAGGTCCTATGGTAAACTCCACCCAAACTTGATCATTCACCAGCACTTGTTGCCCCTTATTGAGCCATGAGATCTTATAGGGAGTTGGGTGAGGTATTCTTTTCATTTTGAGTTCCTCTACCATCTCTAAAGATACTATGTTATCTATTGAACCAAAATCAATTATAACTTTGCATAACTTTCCCTGAGATTTGCATGTTGTCTAAAACAAATCCTTCCTTTGAGGGGGTTCCTTGGTGGTTGGCACCTTAATTAGTGTCCTCTTGATCATCAAAGCCTCTCCTAATTTTGGTGTAGCATGAAGGGAAGGTGAATTGACACTTTCTTCATCCTCCTCTTGAACTAGTTGAGTCCTCCTTTCTCCACTATGAGAACTTGCACCTTGCTTATCCGGGCACTTCCAAGCAGGATGGCCAAATTGGTTACAGTTATAACACCTTCCAGATAAGGTATTGGACCCTCTTCCTTGTCCATTGAATTTGACTCTACCCCCTGGTCTTCTTCCTTTGAAATTTCCTCTTGTTTCACCACTACACTCTTGACTTGCACTTTGTTCTTTCTGCCCTCTTTGTGATCCTCTTCCACTAGGGTTACCTCTGCCCCTAAAACTCTTTCCTCTACCCCTTGATTTCTTTTCCTGCCTCCTCTTAATCTTCTCTTTAGCCTTAGTGGCCATTTGAAAGCACTCCTCTACTGTCCTAGGACTTGGCAAGGCTTATTTCATCTTGAATTGCAAACCTCAAACCATTCAAGTATCTAGCTACTTTTTCCTTTTCATTTTCAATATGGCTTAACCTTACGCTAAGTTTGTGGAATTACTTAGTGTAGGCTGCCACATCCAACTCTTTTTGCTTTAAATTTTTTAATCTCCTAAATACTGGTATCTCATAATCAACAGGTAAGAATTGACTTTTTACCTTCGCCACCATCTTGTCCCAAGAATTGATCTTGGACTTACCCTTCTTTGTCCTTTCCTCTTGTGTGTAATTCCACCATGTTAATGTTGGTTCCTTCAACTTGGTTTTGGAAAACTTGACCTTCTTGTCTTCAAGCATCTCCTCATAGTCAAAGTAATTTTCTAAAGCATCAATCCATTCAATTACCTCTTCTCCATCAATCTTGCCACCATACATAGGCAGCTCCATCTTTACCTCTTGAGCCTCACCTCTTGCAACCTTGAGCACTTGCAGAAACTTCATTTCTTTAGGATCCAACTCACCTTGTGGTCCTATAGGAGGGTTATCTCCTTCTCCCTCCTCACCTTTGGGGTCACTCTCTTGCGCCATACCCTTACCTCTTCTTTCTTTGGTTTCCAGTGCTTCCATCCTTGCCAACATGGCTTATTGGCTCTCTCTCAGGGCTCCAATCTCCCTAGCAACAAATGATCCACCTTTTGGAGGCATATTGAATGCTTTATCCTTCAACCTTTGTTCTTGAAACTCAAGTCTTCTTTCCAATTGATCTCAAGCCTAAGCTCTGATACCACCTAATGCAAAGCAAGGTGATTTACGCTTAAACGAAACCCACTCAACTGATCTCCAAGTTTGCAAGCCCTTCCTAGGGTTGTTTCCTTCACAGTTACACCTACTTGCTTGTAGGTCACCAAACACTCCTATTCTCTTATATTTTTTAGAGGTCACCAAGGGACTCAACTCGCACACTTTCAGAGACCCATTTTTCCACCATTCAACATATCAACCTGATGCAATAGGTTGTTTTGAAACATTTTACACAAATCTGTCCTGCAACACTGGTTTTAGGCCAAATTAGGCCTCTTTTCCAAAGGAGGTAATCAAAATTCTTCTTGCAAAACTTGAAACTCTTCACCAACAGGTCCAGTCATATAGGGTCCAATTTTTCAATTTGTTTCATCAAAACATTCCCAAAATCTGTTGTCCCAAGCAAAAACCATCAATTTCAAGCCTAACACATGAAATTGCTAGACTAGGGCACGTGCTAGAACTCTCCTAACACCATCACCCTGCCCTACAACTATGAAAATTTGAGAGAACACTCCTAAAAGGACCATTCCACCAAACTACAGAATTTTCCTGCAGTGGAATGACCTATTTTGACATGTTTTTCTCACAAAACCCTAGAAACCCTAGTAAATAAAGCAACCTTCAGAAATTTGGCTTTATCTCCTTCAAATCTGGATGAAAAAATCTCTAACTTGACTCAAATGAAAGCTAATACGATTCCACAACTCTTCATACAGGTTTTACATCATTTTCTTACTATACGGAGCTGTACAGAGTCTGGAAATGCTAAATAACACAGAAAATCACACCAAAAATAAAGCACCAATGTTTATTTCTCCAAATTTTGCAACAACAACCTTGCCTTGATGATGTTAGAGGCCTTTTAAACATGTTTACATCAAATACCAATGGTCTACTACTGAAATTTGAAAAGATGACTGTTCATCTTCAACTAACCTTCAAAAATGACAAAATTGCATAGTGCAACTTTTACAAATTTGCTTCATTATTGACAACTTTTAGACTCAACACCACTATGACCCTATGTGACCTTAATTACATCATAAATTGGTCAAATAGACCTTATTGACATCATGAAATGACACAACCTAATTCTAGACTCCAAAATACACAATCAAACCAAAATTTCAAGAGGTGCTCTTGCACCAATTGTGGATCTCCTAAGGCTCCTCTATTTCATGATGAGACTATTACGAGGGTGGTCCCTATTTAGTTGTTGTTGAGTTGACAACTTCTTCTTTTCCTCATGGAATGCCTTTTCCTAGTCATACCTCGATCGCTCCTTCTATTGAACTTGGTTCTTTTGGAGAGTGTGTTAGTGTTGTTCCTTCTAAACCTTTGGATTATATGCAACTTGTGTCGTCTTTAGCTATAAACTTGTGTTCTCTATGGATAGTAGAGTAGGTCGAGATGACATTAAAGGATCATCCTCTCCTTTTCCCTCGATTTGAGGATTTGGAAAATGGTGTGTTCTAGACAATTATCCAAATAAGGAAGAGAGGTCTTCCTCAACAAGGTTTTGTTTCTAATAAATATATGTTGGATGTGTGATCTACCAAGCGAGGGCCAAGTGTTGTTTATCCTATTGGTTATTTTTATGGAGTAGCTTTGCGATAATTTTGTTGTCTGGATTTTGTGTTGGTTGACATTTGGTGTAAAGGGTTCCAAGGTCCCTTCAAAACCTATTTTATCCATAGAATAATAAATAATAGCATACAAATACATGCACAACTAAAATAATGAATAATATAGGGAAGAACTTATGCCCTACAAGACAACCAACACTGTCCTAGAAGGATGACTACGACTACATGGAAGTAAAATTCAAGATGAGAAAAACAATTTAATATCCCAAACAAATACATCTTGCTAAGTGCTCCTTTGATCAAATATTTGTGTTTTTTAGTGTATCTACAATAAAATTAGGATTGATTAGTTTTTTACCTATCATATAAACAAACCAAATTGATATACAATGAACTATTTGAACAAGTTGTCTAAAGTTGGTCCTATATAAGACATGCTACAAGAAAATAATCAATCACACCATAATTAACATCAAAATTAATAATAATTTATAGTTTAACAAAATGTACAAAGAGAGACCTATAACAATTGTACAAACTTATTATTTTCTTATCTTCTAATTTATTAGCTTTTATGTTTTTGGAATTGTTTTAGCGATCCATAAATATGCAATTGTGCATTACCTAACGAATAAAATAATAAATTGTGATAGATCTCCTCCCTCTTCTATTTTTTCATATGACTAGTATTTCCTTACTATGGATGCTTCAATCATAAGGTTTTATGAATATTGTTGTACAAATTTTGGTAATGGAAAATGAACAATTTATCCAATGAATAGTCTATCTCCTCACTCATAAGGGAAAGGGAAAGAAGGAACAAAAATAAAATAGATAAAAATCATTCTAAGTGAGAGATTAAGAAATAAATGATCATAAAAGGATCCAACCTCATTATCACAAAGGCTATAAGCCATGTCCCATACAAGATTCTCATGTTTGATATCTAAATGAGTGTAAAGTTATGGTGAGAGCATAACCTTAGATATCAATAGGTTCCAAAGGGGGTTAAAAGTGCATATATAAACTTACTTTATAAAACCACTTTAAATGACCCTATAGATTACTCAAGAGGACATGACTTTAACTTATATCCATTAGGAGTTGGTGGAGTTAATGTGAACTCCCATTGCCTCGAGATTGACTCCCAAACCAAAATATCTTCCACAAGAGAGAAATGGAAAGAGTAGCTTGCTTGATTATGGATGCAAGATGATTGATTGAATATGAAATATACATGACATTCCTTGCTTATAAAGGCAAGGTTATGAATTAATATTGAACAAAATCATGGCACGTGTCTTAATCCTATACAATGAGACAACTACCTCAACAATTATTAAATGACATAAGATAAGATAAGCTCATATGACACTTAAGACTTCTATAAAGATTCCCTAGGACCTAAGTAAAATTAACATGTGAATAGAACCTACTAGTGAAATAGTTAGGTCAAACATCATATTCATACCAACACCCCCCATCCCCTCAAGTGCAACTTAGGGAGAAGTAGATTATTATACAAATGATGAAAAACATGAAGATGATTATTATGGGTCCTGACAACTAAGTCAAGTTAGTTACCCATTTACAAATCTAATCCCTCACAAATAGAGAAAATGAGAAAACCAAGTGGGTCAAAACTTCTCTCCAAAAGAGAGAAAAGATAAAATCAATTTCCCCTCAATAGGAAGGAAAGAAGAGATACTATATAGCCTTCCCCCCCTCTCCCCCATAATGAGATAACATGTTGCAAAGAAATACTGGAAGTACATTGTGGAGTGAACTTTGAAACCTTAATCATAACAACAAATGACAAGATGAGTCTAATGCTAAATAAAATACATTAACAAATAAATAAAATACTTTGTAACCTCAAATAAATTATAACATTGAGATATAAGGCATTGAAAATATAAATAAATAAAATACATATTAAGACAAATATTAACAATTCAATATTATTATAATCATAAATTCACAAGATAATATTATACTTATAGTCATCAACTATAAGAAAATAATTATTAATAGCCTGATATTATTATGATATAATGAAATATATTAATATATATAATATAGAAAATAAAATAATAATGATAAGACAAAATATCGATGTAAACAACAACAATGAGTATTTATTTAATGGATGAGTCAAATATCATAAATTATAATTGATGGGGCAATGATCCTAATTATCTATTAAAGAACAAAAAACGGACCATAAAATGCAATGATCGATGGAGTGTCAAAAAAAACAAATAAAGTCTTAAGTTAGCAATCATTAAAACAATCCAAGTCAGCAACCTGAGCGATTAGCATAGAGGTGCGATCCTTCCCCAAAAAGGCAACATATAAAGAGTCACGTCCCTTGCTAGTGAGCAAATATTTAAGAGGATTGTTGCAAAATAAAGGGGGGGAAAATATGAAAGAGAAAAGAAGAAGTCTTATATATGACTAGAGAGAAAGGGAAATTAAGGAATGAATAAAGGAACCCTTGCAGATTGTATATTTTAGGGAGGCAGCAACAATAAATTAACAGTAAGTGAAATATAATAATAAAAAGACATAATTTATATATATATATATATAGATGTGTGTATTCATACTAAGGAATTATTGTAAATTGAAATCAGTTGGAAATAATAATATATATTTAAATTTATATGGAATATATAAATATATTATAAAATCGTATATATATATATGTAACTAAGTAGATATGTGAACCACTTGGGAATATACAATAATGATACTTGTAGCAATTATTAAGCCTTATAATTAATGATGACTCTTTAATATAAACCAAGTAGATTATGTATATTTATGAATTGTCCTCATCCTATGTCAAAACAATATAAGGTTGAAAGAGGCAAGTAAGGAATCAAAAAACGTGGAGAGATACAACAACCAGGTGAGAGATTCTCACTTAGCAATAATTATTTGGTACTTCCAAAAATATTCGATTGAGGTTTGCTTTGCATTACTTGGATAAATAATCATTCAAACTGTCTTCTGTAGATATCCCCGAAATAGATACTCCTCTTATGTCTTCATTATTGCTTTTATGATTATGAATATATTTTGGATCCACCTAATCAACAATCGAATTCTAGGGCAAACAAGCAAATTTAAGAGTGAGGCTAGGTGAGGTAGATTACAGTGGTATCAAAGCATCTTTCCTGCCATCCTGTGTGTGCTTGAGCTACTTGTTTTCCTGCTTGAGCTACTTGCCTATGTGCTTGAGCTAGTTGGTTGTTTCCTTGAGCTACTTGTTTGCCTGCTTGAGCTACTTTCCTGTGCGCTTGAGTTAGTTGCTTGCTTGCTTAAGCTACTTTCATGTGTGCTTGAGTTAGTTGCTTGCTTGCTTGAGCTACTTGTTTTCCTGCTTGAGCTACTTGCCTAGGTGCTTGAGCTACTTGCTTGCTTGCTTGAGCTACATGCTTGCATGCTTGAGCTAGTTGCCTACTTGCTTGAGCTAGTTGATTGTATGCTTGAACTACTTCCTTGTCTACTTAAGCTACTTTCCTACTTGCCTGAGTCGATTGCTTGCATGCTTGAGCTGGTTGCTTGCGTGTTTGAGCTACCTGCTTGTCTACTTGAGCTGATTGCATGTATGCTTGAGTTACTGGCCTATGTGGTTGAACTACTCGTTGCTTGAGCTACTTGTCTACTTGGTTGAGCTACTTGGTTGTTTGCTTTAACTTCTTATTCACGTGGAGCTCATCACTGTGTTTACTCTATGCTTAAAATTTTTGAAAATGTTAATGTTTGTTAAAATGATTAGGGTTGGGAGACACTAACAAATTAACTTATCTAAACAAAAATACTATTAGTATCCAAATGCAATAATAAAGTTGTGATTATTGAAGTGAAAAGGTGTGGCTCCTTTAGATTTATGATATAAAGAGGAGAGCATTTCAATTGAAGAATCCAATTGATAATAGAACCTTAGTTAACCTTGCAAGAGACTTAAATTAGGCTCCCAAAGAATAGCGAGGGGGTGTGAAAGGACGTAATCTTTATTGTGAAAATATGTTTGGAATTATGATTGCTTGAGGACAAACAATCTTGGGCAGGGAGGACTGTCATGTCCCCTGAAATTGTAACCTCAAATAAATTATAACATTGAGATATAAGGAATTGAAAGTACAAATAAATAAAATACATATTAAGACAAATATTAACAATTCAATATTATTGTAACCATAAATTCACAAGATAATATTATACTTATAGTCATCAACTACAAGAAAATAATTATTAACAACCTAATATTATTATGATATAATGAAATATATTAATATATATAATATAGAAAATAAAATAATAATGATAACACATAAAATATCGATGTAAACAACAACAACAATGAGTATTTATTTAATGAATGAGTTAAATATCATAAATTATAACTAATGGGGCAGTGATCCTAATTATCTATTAAAGAACAAAAAACAAACCATAAAATGCAATGATCGATGGAGTGTCTAAACAAACAAATAGTCTTAAGTTAGCAATCATTATAACAATCGAAGTCAGCAACATGAGCGATCAGCATAGAGGTGCGATCCTTCCCAAAAAAGACAGCAGATAAAGAGTCACGTCCCTTGCTAGTGAGCAAATATTTAAGAGAACTGCTGCAAAATAAAGGAGGGGGGGGGGGCGGAAATATGAAAGAGAAATGAAGTCTTATATATATGACTAGAGAGAAAGGGAAATTAAGGAATGAATAAAGGAACCCCTGCAGATTGTATATGTTAGGGAGGTAGCAACAATAAATTAACAGTAAGTGAAATATTATAATATAAAGACATAATTATATATATATATATACACACCAAGGAATTATTCTAAATTGAAATTAGTTGGAAATAATAATATATATCTAAATTTATATGGAATATATAAATATATTATAAAATCATATATATATGTATGGTTAAGTAGATATGTGAACCACTTGGGAATATACAATAATGATACTTGCAGCAATTATTAAGCCTTATAAGTAATGATGACTCTTTACTATAAACCAAGTAGATTATGCATATTTACGAATTGTCCTCATCCTATGTCAATCCAATATAAGGTTGAGAGAGGCGAGTAAGGAATCAAAAAAGTGGAGAGATACAACAACCAAGTGAGAAATTCTCACTTAGCAATAATTATCTGGTACTTCCAAAAATATTCGATTGAGGCCTACTTTCCATTACTTGGATAAATAATCATTCAAACTGTCTTCTGTAGATATCCCCGAAATAGATAATCCTCTTATGTCTTCATTATAGCTTTATGATTATGAATATATTTTGGATCCACCTAATCAACAATCGAATTCTAGGGAAAACAAACGAATTCAAGAGCGAGGCTAGGTGAGGTGCATTACACTCCCCCCCTCTCCCCCATAACAAGATAACCTGTTGCAAAGAAATACTGGAAGCACATTGTGGAGTGAACTTTGAAACCTTAATCATAACAACAAATGACAAGATGAGTCTAATGCTAAAAATATTGAAAATTATTTTGAGCAACTCTAGAATCATCATAAAGCAACAAAAATAATGATTGATTGTCATGATGCCAAGGAGCATTGGAAAAGTCTTTCGAGCAACTCTAGAATCATAATAAAGCAACATAAACAAATACTAGTTGTCCTAATGCCACAAAACACTAGAAAACTCTTGATATGAAGCAACCCTAGAATCTGATTGAAGCAACAAGAAATAGATACAAGATATAAAACTGAAATGAAGTGTGAAGATCAAAACAACACCTTCCCAAGTGACAAGATGTCCAAGTGATCAATTAGAATGCAAATACACACAAATCTAAATAAAATATACTTGGAGCTAAAGTTGGAAAAAATGCATGGATGGCATTATATAGCTCCTCAATACCTTTCCAACGCCACAAAAATCACAAAAAATAGATTTGTAGAAAAAATTATGACCTCGAGAGCCAAAAATGGTGATGATTTCAAACAACAAATACTGGCACCAAACAGTAGAAAACTGTTTGCGTTTCAATTAGCACCTTTGTAGTGCTTATTGGAAACAAACAACTATGCATAGTGTGTAGTAACTGCTCTTCAAATTAGGAGGGGAAGCTCCCTCTTTTTGTTGATGTTTGCATAAAAAGTAAACTAATGTTCCTATATTTTTACACAACGGTAGAGCACAAGGGTGCATAAAGCACAATGCATTCCAGCTAAGGTTTTCTTTGGTTTATGTAGATCTTAACTACAACTAAGCTAAATTTTAAACTATCCTATATCCTCAAGATAAATAGAGCAAGAGGGGCATAGGAGCAGGAATGGAATGGTTCGATCACTTGGACGAACTGTCTCTCAGAATGTATCCAAAGGCTCTGAACTTCCAGATTTATGCTGAAATAGAATTCCTACAAGTAATCATCAAATGGTAGGCTAGATCTCAGGATTCCCAAGGGGGAACAGTACTCTTTCTGAGGTGTAGGCTGAAATATAGATTACTTAGAAACAACATAGAATGATAATCTTACTCTCTAAATTCCCAAGGAGGCACAATGCTCTTTCCGACGTGTAGATAGAAAGACAGATTATTAAGAACAACATACAATGATAAATCTTGAGACTTTTGGATCAAAGGCAAGGTAGCTCTCCTAATTTATTATCTTAATCTTTGATCAAAGATTACACTTTGGGACAACAACTTGTGTCAAAGAAACAATGACACATGAAGCGATCAAACCAAGAATACATGAACATAGATTGAACAAACCTATCTATTTATAGAAAGAACACAAGTTGTGCTTAGCGTTTGACTATCACAAATACGATTCAAGAACATATACTAAGCGAACAAAGTCGAAGGCTTGTGAGCTCAGAGTTTTGCTATCGTGAAGTAAAGTTACAAAATAATGAGCAAAGGCTCTTATTTATAGAAGCTCAAATGAGTAGGAAACCCTAAAATCTCCTTGAGTTAACAATGAGTTCTTGCCAATCTAAAAGATTTATTTCTATATCTAAAAGTAGGTGACCTAGTAGTTAACTGGAAAGTCTACTTCAATTAACCGATTCTAAACTAAAAGAGAACTCCAATATACAAAGTGCCTCCAAAATAGAAATTCATAATTAGTGGAAATAGACATGCATGATCAGTGGGACAATGAGTTAACTTGGAAAGAGCATCAAGTTAAATTTTGTTGCCATAAATGCTATTTTGGAGGGGTATGACATCCTAACTGGGAGTCTACACCTCATCAACTCGAGCTATCATCTCTTCTAACCATTTGTTGACTTCCTCTACATCTGGACAACTAATGCTTCACAAGATGATGATGTGTTGTCGCAACATCTCCTCACCACCCACAATCTACGCTTGATATTCGATATTCTTTGTAGCTACGTCATCCAACCTTGTTGACATGACCGCGATCTGACTTAACTTGCAACCAGCAGGGTCACCGCAGAAACTGTTGTGGATGAGATCCCAGAATTGTCTTTGCACATCACTGAGACTCATGTAGTCACCACCTTCATGTTTGATACTGGCAAGGAATTGATTGGTAACTTCGGCGGCTCTGTAACTAGAGTGATGTCCTTTGTTTCTCCCGCAGCTTTGCGCTTCTAACGCTTTTCTTGATTCTTCTCAATGAAAGAGTGTTGTATAATGAAACTGCCGAGTTTGAATGTGAACACTCTAGCTATGAGAAATGCACACGAACTTGCTACACATGCAAAACTCCAATGGTATTCAACCCTCTAAACTGGCCTTGGAAGGCTATTAGATATACGAGGTGAAACAATATGGAACTTGTGGACTTTGAGTGTCTATGCCTATTAATCTGTCCAAAACGACCTCTGACTGTGCTTGATGAAGATCGGTGTCAACCGTTTTCAGGAAGTCATGGAGTAAGACCATCTTGGTCTTGTATTCAACTTGCGAGAACTACATTCTAAAAACTTTGAAGATTGACTATGCACACGATGCTGTTCAGACAATTTTTTCTATAATTGTTTAAAATAGCCTTGCCGAGAAGCACTTTTAATGAAATTTTTTGAGACATGGGTTTTCTTGGGAACAATTTTCTAAATGGACCCAGAACATTAGAAATTCCAAAAAGTCCACATTTCCTTCTACATGCAACAATTTCTCGAGGCAGAAGCTTTAGAAGCAACAACGAAGCACTATTTTTCGTAAAAAAATCTAACACATGGGTATTGTACGCACTTCAAAGCAAAACAAACCTAGTTTTTCTATTTTTTAAAATTGTGACTTTTTTTGGAAACCCTAAAAAATAGGGGTAGTCAAGCTACTTTTTTATGGAAAAATATGACACATGTGTTTTGTTGAAATTGTTGTGCTAATCATACCCAAAAGGTCAGATCTATGAATAACCTCTATTTATTTGGACATGCAAGAAGATCTAAGACAAGAATAGAAGAAAAAGAGGGCAAGAAGTTTAGAAGTTATAAACTACCTCTTTGAATCTTCAAGAAAATCATGCCTGGAGATGTAAACTCTGATATACTATCCCTCTATGCAACTAATTCTTGAAAATATGAAGAACGCCAAGAAAGCCCTTTGTCAGATCTTCAAATGATGTTTGGAGAGAAAAATATTCATTCTTGAGCTTCAACCAACAAAGAGAGATAATGAAGAATGGACGCCTAAGCTTGATACATATTGATTTGGAGTTGCAAGCATCAATTAGGTGCCAACAAGCTGATTGAGGAGTCAATCTACCTGATCAGGAGTTCACTTGAGCAAAATCCACCAATTTGGGGACGTTTTAGACATGAAAAGGCTTCTAAAATATCTCAACTTCAATCAACTGGGCCTACTTTGACTTTAGGCATCCAAGTTGAGGAGTTGAACATTTTTCATTCTTTTTCTATGAAAAAGTGCCTCTATTTGATACTTGATTTTGGTTGCTCGATTGATCCTGAAGTGTTGCTAACAGATCCATTGCTGAGTTGAATCAACTCCGATGAAGTGTGCTCGAGAGCTGTGAAGCTTAAAACCTGAATCCAATGCCTCAAAATCTTGGGCGCATTTTCCCAAAAGGGTGCAATCTTCATCAGACATTCATTTTCTCGGGTGCCTTTAAGTTCTTCCATTTTAACCTTCAGTGCTATGATCTGAGATTTCTAATGACTGATGATTCCCGTGAATGTGTTAAGAGATGGAATGGGTAACTAGTTCAGTACCGGAAAGAATGACTAGCCCTGCGAGTCATGAAAGAGGATTTAGAGACTGCAAGAATCTGGGTGCCACTGGCCTGGAGGGGCGCCTTTGTCCTTTTGTACTTGAAATTTTGACTTGCAACCTTTCACGGACAACCCTAGTTTGATTCTCGTCGTCAGATGTTTGATTTATCCGTTGAACTTGCTGACAGTGTCATTGCTAAGATTGATCAACACAGAGAAGGACTTCCTAAAGGTCATAGAGCTTGAAGGTTGCATTTGATTGCCCAAAAAGTTGGGCGACTATTTCTAGGAAGGTGTAATTTCCTTAACACTTAGCCAAGTTTTTATTCCTTTCATCTCGCCTTTGCATCTAGTGCTTTCTACTTGATCTTCATCTGTGACTACTTTATAGGTCTTGTGAGCATGCAACTTGATTGGTCACAGAGTTGAAAGGATACTGAGTAGATGCCTTGAAGAAAGCAGTTGTTGAAAAGTTCAACAGGTGACTCAAAATGCAGGGAACCCTTGGCTAGTAGGGGTGCTTTTGCCTTGATATGCACTGATGTACCCTCTGTTTTGTATGCTCGAACGGTCAACAGTTGTCGTTTGATGTGTCTTGCAAACTAGTGAATAGGTTCATTGCAAAGCTAAGTTGGAGCCGGAGAGATCACTTGAAGAGAAGCTTACTCAAAATTGGCATCTAGATCATCTTGTTCCTGGGTGTCCTTGTGCTACAGGGGCGCTTTTTCCCATGTTTGACTACCATTTTTGGTGATACTTGCTTTCAACATCTCCTAACTTCGCTTACGTTTTCCAGTGATTAATGAATCGGGTGAATCAGCTTGACGGTGCATTGGAAGCTAGCAGAATCATGAAGGAGATGAATGTCTTGGCAAAACTTGATGATTGCTTTTGATCCTTTGAATTCATGGGAACCCTTGGCCAGTAGGGGCACTTTTGACTAAAACTTCATCATTTCCTTGAGAATTCACATCTTGTCGCGCTTTGCGTTCACCATTGTAGCTTGACTGATTTGATCACTATTTTCGACGATGCGAACACGTTCACCGTAGCAATTGCTTTCACCATGTTGCATGTACCATCACCGTAGCAATTGCTTTCAACATGTTGCATGTACATATTGCTAAGGCATTGATTGCGTAGCCTCTTTGTGGTAGCAAGGCGTGCATTCTCCAGACTTAGAATATTTTCAACATTTTTCACTATTGAAAATCCCCTCCGTCGTAGAGCATCTTTTTGGGCATCTTTCACCATGGATTCTCCTTTGAAGCTTTTGAGGCTTAGATTTCACCACCCGATACTGACCATTCTACCATTTATGGTTGCCGAGGTCCTATCTTTCTTCCTGAAAAATGAATATAGACCCACCAGAGTAAAAAAAAAAACTTTTTGGTAATTTTGACTTGACTAGTGTGATTGTGAAGTCAATTTATCCTATCAAAATCATTTTCAACTAATTCTAGAAAGGTCCTATTTTTAGGGGTTTTCTAAAAACAAGGGTTTGAAACCCTAATTTTTAGAAATTTGCAAGTATCTTCCTTGACACACCCACAAAAAGCCTATGTTTTGTTTGACCTAAAACAAACTTTCGACAACAATTTTACATGATTTAGCTCATTTTAAGCAAAATGTCTTATTGATGCAAAAAATTATTTTGGGTACAACAAAAATGATATCTCATTTTCGAAAAACAAACACTGCAATGAAAAGTTATGGCCATTATTTCAAAAATTTGCCCAATTAGGTAATTGGGGAGCCAATTTTGGGCCCCTAGGCCATCAGCCCCTAAACAATTAAAAAAAAAATCCACCATCAAGGCAAAGCAAATGGAGGAGAATAGACCAAAGTCTGCACTGCCTGAGGCTGAAAGCCCCCGCTATGAGTGGAACCTTTTGTAGTTTAAAGTTGAAACCAATGGCTTATTCACTAACCAACCAACGCTACAACAAAATTTAAAAGATTTTTTTATTAATAAAACACTGACAAAATTGTATCACTAATAGAAGATACCAAACCAAGCACCAAGAATAGTACACAAAGAATCCCTGGAATATGTTGCTCATGATGCCAAGAATATTCACCAAATGCGCTTGTACAACCTACCAACACTTGCAAATGATACGATCGGGTATGAGCCCATACAACCATATGAACAATGACGAGTGGTAAAAAACCCTTTGATGCCCCTGGGGCAAAATGTCCAATTACAACAATTTGACATTCATTTAAATTTTTGGGTCTTCCGACCACGATGACAAGGTTAGTTTTGGCCCAAAGTGCTTCAAAAATTTAGCTACCTCATAGATTGACAACTTTCATCCAACTTGAAACCCTTATAGATTTGGCCCTATATGTCGAATTTTTGACAAAACAAAAGTCAATTTTGACTCTCTAATGCCCTGGATTCAACCGCGAGATCCTTGAAACCACAAAATGCACCCAACAAATTCTTCAAGCCAAAATATGTGCCTCAAGTCCAAGGAGTAAAACATTGGAGCTTTGATACCATGTAGGAGTTGAATGTGAACTCTCAACACCCCAAGATTAGTTGCCAAACTAAAATATCTTCCACAAGAGAGAAATGACAAGAGTAGCTTGCTTGATTATCGATACAAAATTGATTGATTAAATATGAAATATACATGAGACAAGATTATGAGATAGCATTGTACAAGATCATGACATGTGCATTAATCCTATACAATGAGGCAACTACCTCAATAATTCCTAGAAAATCAATTAAAAACTTGAAAACCTACTAAATTCATTACAAACTTAGAAATAGAAAGCATCATAAGTATTAAAGATTAAACTATAAATTCATAGTTTTTAGGTTAGACCACAATATTGTGTCCCACTTATCAACCAAAGTAAGACATTGAAATCAACATTTTTCACCAAATTTTCACTTTATGAAACATATAGCAAGTAAACCATGAATAATTTGAAGATTTTTTGTGTAGATTCTAAATACATATATTTTTTAAATTTAGAAATAAATTGCAAATCTCTCTGTATTTTTAATAATGCATTTTTTATAGTAATCAACATTTGTAAAAAGCAACACGTAACTTTTTTTATAGAAAGGATAAAATTATTAAAAAATAAATAAAAAAATGTAACATCAATATCTAGTACATGGAGATCTTTTCATAATTTTTTTATTGTATATAGAATTTTTAATTAATTTTTAAATCAAAATAGTTACATTTTGGACATAAGTGTATGTCGTAACGTATAATTTGTTTTGAATGTATCAAAATTCAATTTTAATTTTTTGAAACAAAGACATCAATACCTAGGGCACAATTTTTATATTTTTTTTTTCTAGTTTTCTAATTTTGCGCATGTGAAACAAATACCTTGATGTTTGGTGAAAAACCTACATTCACAAGAAATTCAAAAAAATAGAATAATAATATTAAAAATATTCAAATTTATACTTTTTGGAAAGCTTATAATAAAGGCTACATACTTACAAAACATAATTTTTAAATAAATTTATTTAATCCCTCAAAAGGTAAAGAAAAAATAGTTTTTTGTCAACATTTTGATAGTTGGGAAGGAGACTCCATTGTGGGTATGATTTAAGACGAGGGGTTCTATCCAAGGGGATTTGATCTGAGGGGGTCTTATCTAACCCTCTTCAATTAAAACCCTTTAGATGAAACCCCTCAAGACTTAAATCATTAATTTTTCTAAAAATTATGTGACTTCACAATATTGTGGCAACACATTTTTCGAAGTCCATTCGGTTTTATGGAGGAAATATCAAATTTTAATCATAATTTTTTAGTCCTTTCAATTTGTGTTGCAGAGTAATTAGTGGAATCAATGGATATGTGGATATTAAATGTTTTCCTCAATGATTTTCCTCAACTAGGTTCTACTAACATTATGCTCAATGATTTGGCCTCCATTTCTTGGTTACAATCTACTCTTGGTAGGTCATAACTACATGTTTATAAGAAAGAAACCAACAAGACATTGCACTAGTCATGAGATACATGCCACTCAAATGGACAACAATAGTTATACAAACATGAACAAATGAGAGAATATAAAATGTAAACATAACAAATTCTATTTTTGTAAAGATATTTGGCTAGGATGACAGTTAAGGACCTTGGGGCCATCATTGTCCAAAGGTCTAGGCTTGCTAAATTTATGTTGGTCATTGCCAGTGTGTTTATTTTCCCAACTAAAATGAATGGATGATGTTGCTAGGTCTCTAGTTATGTACCCTGAACTTATTATTCTCATGAAAAAGTCTGATTTTGGTAATATAAACTAGCATTTCTGCCATAGTTTATGGTTCACCATGTACAAACCTTCATGTTATATTATACAAGGAAGGGTGGTGATGGGGAGTATCCATATCCTTATTTTTGATAATATGTACTACCTTCACCCCCTCATTAGCTATGTATATACAATTAATGACTAGACAATGGTGAACAATGCGATCAACCTGAAAATATAATGGTGGGTTATTTCCCAATCATCCACAACTATGTTTGAATGCTTACTAATACTATTTGTCCAAAATCAACTTATGATTCACCTTCGAATGCTCTCCATCATAAGACTATTGTGGTAAAACTCTAATAAATACCAAGATGGTAGATGACCACAAGCCTGGACCTATATGATATTGGAGCAATTAGCAAGCTATCACTAGCATCATGTAGGTGACAAATGCTAGGAGCTACTAACGTATCTAATGGGTTAGTTGAGTGTCACCAGTAGCATGGTGATGACTACTAATGCTAGGTCCTATCCATGTTGTGAAGGGGCTAGCTCATAATATCACCAAGGCCATATAGTGTTATATGTTTGGTACTACCCCCTTCCTAGGTGGACAAGCTTGTTGCCAATGACCTAGGGCAATAGACAACAAAATCTCCTAGCTCAAAGAGGTTCATTGCCTTGTGGAAATTCCACTTTCAGCTTATATGACCATTTCAAGGATGTAACCTCAATGTAGTATGGGATGCACTACAATCCTCTTGCCAATTATCCGATTCATTTACATAAGTCTTTTGGATCAAGGATGGACCATCGATGATGTATGGGATGTAATATATAGTCTTCTTCCTAGTTATCTCATGAAATAACTTAGTTTATACCTTCTCTGCTATGCCTCCAACCTTGACCTTGTCACTTCAATTATTCTCTTGGATAACTTGCTAAGTCCACTTGATTGGGGTGGGTCGGGCAGTATTCCACATGGTCGGGGATAAGAACTTAGGCAACTAGTTGCTATGCGTGACAACTACTCCAAGTACTTCTAATTTATGGGCATTGTATCTTGGCATCTGCTTACTATTGTTTGTATGAATTGGCTAATGGCATGTGCTTTTTGTTGCTGCCAATTTAAATGGAATTTGTAGTTACTGTTAGTTCAAAAACAAACAAAAAGCTGCTCCTATCGCTGGTTTTTACAAGTTCATTCATTCTTATAGTAGGCATTTGCATAGTGACGGATCTGATATGTTCTTTTTAATTATTGGTTGATACTTTTCATTTTAGAAAACCTCCTTTCAACCAGCAATCAACTGGTGGCAATCAGTTCAGCTCTATGCATTTTAGAGTAGAGTTTTCCAGGTTAAGATAGTAATTTTCCTGTATAGAAGCTTTAGAGTAAATCATATTTCATATTTCGTGTCAGTTACAAATGCAAAATAATGAACTTCAGTTACAAATATGTAGATGTATACAAATAAGGTAAGATGGACAACGGTGCTTAGCATCAGCAACTTTAATGTGTTACTTGTTTTGAGTTTGAACCCCACCAACCAAAGCTGCTACTTGGTAGAATCAAGCTTTCATTGAATTTCACCTGCAGCTGTTTGCATCAATAAACAAGCTCAACCCTAAAGTTTTATGGGCTCACGAATTGTATCTATAAATTAACTATTGACCATTTCAATCAAATCCACAGATACAATCCTACAGAAGCAAGCAACTGCTTCTAGAATCATATACTGAAGATACAAGGTAAGTAGACAAGATTCAATGAAATGCTGGGTTACAATGTAAAATAGCCTCAGAAGAACCTACAAAATCCTACTTGCTTGGAGAGTTTCCTCCAAAACTAGTTCATGTGTACAGTTTCCTACTCCACATTCCCAAAACTCTAGCACAACAGCCTAGCATCTAGAAAATGCATGGCATGATTAAGCCTTCGGACAAGAAGTCTGTTCTTTCCAATCAGACAGTTGCAAATCGTGTATCTTACTCCAAGATGCACACAGAGACGACCCAATTGATCACACATTGATTTGAAACCATATGATATTTGTGTTGTAACAATCCAACTCTTTTAAGAATGAGAAGTAGGGTATCCAAACAAGTGGATTACTTTCCATTGATGATACCGGTCATGGTCTTCTTTGGACCATTCAATCAAAAGACAAGTTTCTCCACAATCCTAGGCTCTAATCAATTATATATCTTTACAGACTTCTCAAATGTATGTCGGCTCTGTCAGAAGCAATAGCAGTTTAGTTATAAGAGAAAGATGCAAAGAATATTTGATGGGCAATTTTAAAAATTTGAACTTATATTCTTGGTAATTACAGACCATAAAAAGCTACCTGGATAGATTGGTAATTTCTCCTTGACCCATTATCAGAATGCTCCATCCCAAGGTACTGCTCCCAAGCTCCATATATGTCTCGCCTCTTTTATTACAGAGAAAACAAAGTTAAATATTATAATTGCCTAAAATGCATGACATGCAACTTGCTGAATACATGTATTAGCACAGGCATCAGAAAACCTTGCAATATTATAAGAATTACCTGGAAACGATTGAACACAATGTCTGTATCTTGAAAGTACTCAGGACGACCCAAGGAAAGGAACGCAAACTTCCACTGTTTCACAAAACACCACGTGCTGATTAGAGTTAAATACCAAAATGTAAAAGAGGTTATTTTGGATCATTTTAATAGCAGGATTATACTGAATCCTTTCTTCCACAAATTTTGAGGCATGGAAGAAGCAAGTAGGAAAAGCAAAATGCAATGGATTCTTTATCAAAAGCCTGCATTTTCTTCTTAATTTGTCTAAATGGGATAGGGATGAGGGGCAATAAACTACAGCTTACCTTCACAAATTCTTCATCAGGAACCTGCAATTTTTTTTTGATTCGTTCTTTCACCTCTGCTAAAGTTTCACCATCATGAATAACCAAAAAGAAAGGCTCTCCAAAGTTCTGAATCTGTCTCAAAATCAAGATATTTAAGTGTTCTTCTTTGACCTAAAATCTGAACCCAAAATTAAAGAATACGGCAATCATGTGGCCCAAATGAGATTTAATCAAGATCAAGCTCACCATATGATTTTGAGATGCATCCTTGGCAAAATCAAAATGGTAAACATGGATCAACCTATCACTCATTCCCAGATTCTTCTCTTCTTCTGGAATCTGTCAATTATAAACAATAAAAAATTATAAGCACTTTTACAGCATATATTTCTAGTCATACTAATAATAATGATGTGATTTCAGAGTAAACCTCCTCTGCCCGTAGAGTCCAATACTGATCATTTATATTCTCAATCTTTTCATGCTGTGGAAAGACCTGCACATTTAGGCCATTCAAGACTAATATCATAACAATTCAATTATCATAGGAATCAAATAAAGATATAATAATATTTCTTCTTTTATTGAAATGACAAGTCCAGCAGATATGTCTGACCTTGTAAATTTTGTGATAAAAAATCTCAAGTAACCGAAGCTCTGTATTTGGGTTGGATAGCTCCACCTTCAAAGGACAGAAACATGGAAGTTGCTGATATTTGCCATCACTTCTATTGTGAAACATGTGGCCCTCAATATGAAAAAAAAAAATCTATTGGCACAAAACACAATATGCCGGATCATTGTATTCTGAAAATTATTAATTTATACTTATTTAGAACTTAAGTCTCTGGTAACTGTACAAAGGTGTTAAGATCCTGTGAAATGCAATATTATTTGATGCTGATTTTACCTTTTAAAACAAATTTCCTACTCTTCACAATTGTATAGGAAGAAAATTAGATAAAAACCAAGAAACTTTAAAGCTAAGCAAAGAGCATGGCACAAACTGACATATTGGTTCCAAGCAATGTTTGGATACACTATAATGATACGCTTGAATGGACATTGTTCACATGTCCTTAGTTTCAAGTCCTAATTTGCCCATGTAGAGTGGAGAAAGTTAACATGTTTGGTTTGTAAACCAAGAGTTTGGACAGAATTGTACCCAGACTATCTGCTTCAATATTTGGGATATCTTTCCATTCCAAATATCTTGCATATATCCTCCAACATCAAACATACATCTTGTAGGAACCTAATTTGGTCTTACATAGATGTTAAAAACTTAAAACCAATGTTAATCTATTATCTTAAAACATCGTAAAATATATTTGAAATCAAGAATACTTCTGGATGCAACTAAGTTTTTTATATCAATATTTTGGATCGTAATCTATGATCTATTATCACAATGAAGAGGAAAAGAACTGGTAGATTGCAGACATTTGATCACTAAATATAAGAGGGAGAGAGGTGTAAAGAACAGATGAAAAGGGACCAAAAAGACTTTTTAAAGATGTTTAAGAAAGCATAAAAATAGGAAAATATAAGATTGACAAAAAAATTAAAAATTTAAGAATTAGTACACAAATAAGAAAATTTAAGAAAAAATTAGCATTTGCCATACTATTAAGTTTAACTAGCAATTGATAACTAGTTTCCTTTTATATACTATGGCAATTGCTAATTTTTCCTTAATTTTTTGAATTTGTGTTGATTAATATAATAACTAAAACGATCCAATTTGAAAAAAAAAAATCAATATTATTCGATTTAATGCTCATGACCATTTTCTAATCAGTTTTCAGGTTCAACTCTGTTTTATACACACACACACACACTTAACAAATACAAGGTAATACTAATTTTGAATAATATTATTATCGCATTTTCCTTTTCTTTTCACATTAGTTCCTCCTTTGATACTGGTACTAATTTGTTTCTAAAAATATGAATATATATTCTATCTCTAATACAATTTCATATTTTCTATTGTGTACTAACTCTTATTTTTTAACAATCTTTCTTTAATCTTATCTATTCCTATTTTTGTATTTAAATTATTTAAAAAGCCTTTGTGGTCCCTTTTCTTTCCTCACCTCTCCCCCTTCCACATAATGATCAAGTGTCTGCAATCTACAAACTTTTCCTTTCTTCATCTTGATGATGGGTCATGAAATATGATCTGAAATGTTAATTTAAAAGACACAAAGTTACATCCAGAAGCATTCTTGATTTCACTATAATATACTGCCCAAATATTATATCTCTTAATGACATATATGTGTTATCTTAAACAATGACATAAGATATACACAGTTTATTGTCACTCATTGTAATAATGTTTTTGTCAGTATTTTTTTAAATTACATTCTATCAAGGAGTGGAGAGTGTCTTTAAACCGCATAAAAATGTTTATGCATAGTTCTACTTTTTTCAATCGATCCTTTGCACAAAAAGAAATAAAAATGCCAGAAAGGCAACTGGTAATCTGGTATGAATACAATTTTGGAAAAACAAGAAGGGTCTACAAACGTTTTTGATTGATTAAAAATTAGCATGAAACAGGCCTTCGAATTGGTTCACTACTAACCATGATGTGTATGAAAGCAATAAACTTTCATGATTTTTGAGTCCTTTCAGTACCAACCACTCAGAATTGTCTTGTAGTTTATCCATGAAGGCATGCCACCTATGTTTTTACGCAATAGTGTCTCCTCTGTATTGCCTTGGTTTATATAGTTTACTCCATATGTTCTTAGTAATGTGACCCATCCAAAATAAGAGCAACACAACAATTTCTTATATTCCTCTCTACGTCGATATGCAAAACTCAGTCGCATATTACGTTCTTAACATCTTAGTCAAGTGAAATTCAGCCCCTCCCTAGAAATGGTCTTACAAGTTCGTGCCATGTGTCAATGAACAGAAACAAAAATATTTTGAATTATAAAAGATAAGTTATTAATAACAGAAAATGAAAATCACAAATGAAAGGTATATGTTTCAAGCATGCAACAACGTAAATAGCAAAGCATCAGCTTTTAAATTCATACACAAATTACATAATAAAAAAGCCTAAATTAGATCTTATGCTTCAAATAAGAACCTCAGAAAATTAGAGGCACTAGAATATTCGAAAGGGCACCTTTGTTTTCAATTCTCTAAGGACATCAGAAACTGTACAATGTTTAGGCAGCCTTATAACATGCACAGACACCTGTTGATCACAAAGAAACAGAAGTGGTGGCATTGATATGTGGCTGACGGCTGCAAATGATAATAACTGTCCATTGAGATTATAAAATTTCTTACCTCATCTTTTATTGCATGCTGAAAAGTGACCTTCAAAGATTTTAACCCTTGCAGCTCTGAAAGAGGTATATCCAGAACTTCATAATATAAGATATCACAAGTCTGCCAAAGTAAACATCTTCAAATCATTACACGAACATGAACTATAACTTAAAAGTAATGTTACAGCCAACAGCATCAACAAAGAACCTAAAAGTTGCACTATCAATTGCAAATTAAAATAAAGTTACAATCAACAAACAGATGCATTTGGTTCTGGTACGGAAGGAATTTCTAAATAATTTTCTTCAAACCTGATTGTAATGCACAAGCATATCACTCAAGTGATCAACTCCTCGATGCTTGATTGATTGAGGTTTTGGCTGCTGTGAATAGCAGTTATGTGATGTGAGTCTAATTTTTGAAGGATCATCTAAACCAAGTTGTTCTGCAACTTTCTCAACAACATCATCATAAGTGTTGAGTTTTGACCTGCACAAAGTGTTAGTAAAGTAAGAGCACACATTAGAACTAACATCTGTATCAAAACTCCTCTCAAATTTTACAAAAATATACGTCAAAAGTGAATTGTCCAATAATAGGATTGCATAAACTTACAGTTCCAGGCAGAAATCATCTTCCTTCGGCTTATCCAGACGTCGGAAATGGACAATCTAAATCCAAAAATCCACACTTGTTAAACCCATATTGGAAATAAGGAAATGATGCAATTATATTTTTTTATTAGAATGCATACATATTTATATAAGACGATTTTGGTAATTACTGAATTAGTAATTAATATGGGATGTAAAAGCCGATAGAGCAAGGTAATATATGAAGACTATTGCTTATAAATATCTAACGAGTTGTCTCTCCAAAGCAAAGTATAATTAACAAAAAACCATAATTAACTCAAGCCCTATTCCCCAAGCTTAGATAAATAGAAAAGTACATTCAAGCACAACAAACATGTGTGTGGAAGGAGATGATCTTATTGCAAAAAAGATGGTAGATCACCATGGGAGAATAGAAGGGACTCCATTGAATTTCCACAATGATGTTCTTGGTCATGCTAATGTTGGAGATTTCCAAGATGAAAGAGAAAAAGGAGAATATGCAGAAACAAAGAGCTTGTCTCTAGAGAAGTGGGGATAAACCCTGTCTGGTGATTAAACCAGAATTGATACCCAATAATTTGATGTATTTTCACAATCCCACTCTTTTATAATTAATGGGCCTGAAAACTACTCGAAGCTTTGTCGAGCCATGGACAAGGAAGAAATGGCAGCTAGAGAGGGATTAAGAGAAATCATATGTGCTAGTGATACTTTATCAGAAGTGAATCAAATGTGAACTTTACTTGGAGATATATATACTTCCACAATCAATCTGATTTATTCATTAAGCGAGATGAAAGAGAAGAAAGATGAGAGAGTGTTTAATTGTTGGGAAGGACTCCTTGGCAGATGTACTGGCCCCAGTAGGTCTCTCAGTGTGGTGCAGACCGATGCAATGAGTTAACCCCTTTGGGAGACACATCTTGAGTTTTCCATTCTGGCAGGTAGCACCAATCTCACTCACTCTATCATATACATATTAACAACTGAATCGATGGGGTGCCAGTAAGAAGTTGTTTCTCAGAAGAGGGATGGGTGGATGATTCATTACGTCCATTACATACAGATTCAAATCTGAACCTACTTTGATTCATACAAAGGTGGGTGGTGATTGGTAGAATGTTTCAACTATCCAGTTCCTTTATCTTTCCAATGGAGATAAAAGCTTGAGTAGGGATGGGGTAGGGATGGATAAATCAAATATCTGCTCCAGTAGGGCAATAGAGACAGATAATGAGAATATTCTTTGAGTGGGACCTCAATTCCCCAAATCACCCAAACAGATAATTCAAATATCTGTCTATTAGCCATGATCAATAATTGTAATATCCTTTTATGGATTCCTCTTCTATCTACAGCTAGTAGTAGGATCTTTATCTATTTCCTACTACCGCGCCCCCTCACCCCCACCTCCCACCACCCATCAACTGCTAGTTGCCAGTAACCAAATCATATGAATTGCTTTAATATGCCTTATTTCTGTGATTTATTCATTAAGCTACAGTATTTGAGCTTCAATCTGATGGAGGATCTGCCCTCCAATGTCCTAGTTTGGATCTACATATTCAAGCTCACTAGTTTACAAGTGAGAGAATATCCTAAGATGAGGGAATGTCTTGGTAAATTATTTTGGATCTTCACAGCTTACTAAAAGATGTGGGGAGTGTCTTGCTTATGACCTCTGCATGGATGTGTAAAAATGGATGCCAATCAGCTCTTGTCAAAAGCCATAGACAGTGGAAGTAGGAGAAATGGTCCATAAGCAAAGCCTTAACTATGAAGCAATTCTATTTCAATATAGGAAATTTCACCTTTGTCAGTAATTGGCATGTGATAGGTAGGCAAGGAAGAAAAATTAGAATCTGTAAAGAACCGGACTAATTTTTTTTTGTTTTTTCAAATGCAATTACAATCAACACGCACCCGTTAAGGTTAGCTCTAAAACCAAAACATTGCGAAAGCAACTATAACCAAGGATGTACACCAAGATCCCGATGTGGGCAAGGCGTGAGCATATGGTCAGAGGATCTAATGCAAATGCAAACTGGAAGGGAACTCTAACCAAGAATGCGTCTAGGACAAACGAGCATATGGTCAGAGGATCTAATGCATGATGAGCTGAAGTAACTCTAACCAAGGATGGCACCGAGTGATGGCAAGCATCTGGTCAGAGGGTCCCTACAACTACTAACTGAAAGTAAATAGGTGGCAAGCCAACCTCTTCCACTTATTTAGCGAGAAGTACAATAAAGTAAGTGTAAGATAGAAAGAGAATTGCTGATAGTGAAGAGCACAAAAAGATTTACTGAGGAGGGGGGGGTGAATCAGTAAATCAATTCAAACTTTCAATTTTTAATCTTTTTCAAATCTATTACAATCAACTTTTGATATGAACCAATTTACACAAGTTGATACAACTTTATTGAAATGATTTTTTTTTTAAGGAAGTAGGCACCAACCTACTAGATTTACAAGAAAGATGTTTTAGTAGTATACAACCTACAAGGAACACCCAAACGTTTTAACTATTTAGTAGGTACCAACCTACAAGGAGTACCAACCCCTAATGCAAGGAACCAAACCTTGACTTGATGGATGAAGCAATTGTCTTCAATCAGATCTGCAACCTCCCATACCTTCAATCTGCCTTAGTGATGACAAACTCTCACTCAGCCCACACTAGAAGATGGGTTTCTGATGTAGACTTCTTGAACTTCACAACCACACCACTCAAAAGTGATTTGATGCCATATATATAAGTTACTCAAAGGTTGCAACATTTAATAAATGATCATGATGTTTGTTCACATGACTTTCTCAAAAAGACGTCTCTCTTGAAATCACCAATTTAGAAATTGTATTTTGATTTATTAAATCTGTTCTTAATGAACAGATCGCACCACCTTGGAATCGCTGACTTTTTCTAAAAGAAAAGAACACGTCTTTTCAAAATACTCACAGACCCGTCTTTTGAAGAAATAGATTAATCTTTTGTCAATATAACGAATGTTTGACCACGTCCTTTCAACAAACCCATCTTTTGAAGAAGTAGATTAATCTTTTGTTAATATAACAAATGTTTGACTAAAAAATAATACTCATGCCCCTACAGAAAGACGTCATCCTTTCTAGAGTACGTGTCTTTTTGAAATCACATTATCCTTGCTAAACACGTCCATACGCATAGACTTCTTTAAGCGCATCTTTTCTAAAACACGTCCTTTTAAAAACAATGCATCTTCTTTGTGACTACGATGAATTATTACAAACTAATCATGACCTTGTAGCTGATAACAAGTCTCCAGATTATCATAAACTAATCTCAGATTTTTATCTTCTATTTTGAATTGCAAGATGTTCTTCAGAATTTGATCTTTCTTTTAATTTTGATCTGCAGGTTGCTATATTGATATTAAGATGAATTTCATATTGAATCATATTGGATCTGTCTGAAGCACACTCATTTTCTTGTAGAATCGAATGAGTGCTTTTAACATAATTGTATTTGTGTTCAAAGCTTTGATCAAATGAGGACTTCTTGTTTTTGACATCAATGACAACTCTTCTAACAATCTCCCCCTTTGTCATTGATGGCAACTTTTCCAATGGCAACTTGATCCTCTGTTTGCTCCCCCTGTGTCCAATTTCTCCCCCTTTGACATCAATGGCAAGGGGTCTTCCAACAATATTTCAGCTCCATGAAGCTACAAGATTTTGTGCGTAGCTCCCCCTGAATACATACTTCCATCAATTAATTTGATGGATGTGAAACAACTCTCAATTTGTCCCTTAGATATTCAATTGTATCTTTTGGAAGTGGTTTAGTAAATATATCAGCAGTTTGCTCTTTTGTAGTTATGTATTCTAAACACACTTGTCCTTCTCCTACTTATTCTCTCAAAAAGTGATACTTAATAGGGATGTGCTTGGTTCTTGAGTGCATCACTGGATTCTTGGAGATATTGATTGCACTAGTATTATCACAATAGATAGTGCAGGGATGATCATACTCCACCTTGATGTATCTTAAAGTTTGCCTCATCCACAAAAGTTGAGTGCAACATGTTGCTGCTGCAATATATTCAGCTTCCGCTGTAGATAGAGAGACTGATTCTTGTTTTTTGCTCATCCAAGACACTAGATTTCCTCCAAGAAAAAAAGCTCCTCCACTTGTACTTTTTCTATCATCCACATTGCCAGCCCAATCAGCATCTGTGAATGCTTCAAGAGTGAAATCATTGCTACTAGGGTACCATAGACCATATTCCATTGTGCCTTTCAAATACTTGAATATACGCTTTACTGCATGAACATGTGTTTCTTTTGGTGCTGCTTGAAATCTTGCCACAACTCCAACAACTTGCATTATGTCTGGTCTTGTAGAAGTTAGATACAACAAACTCCCAATCATTGATCTATATAGTGTTTGATTCACTTCTTGGGATTCATCATCTTTGCTTAGCTTGCAACCTTTACTTGATTGTGAAATTTGTAGCCCAAGGAACAAGGATAATTCTCCCAACATTGACATTTCAAACTCTTTTTGCATACATGATGAAAATTCTTTGCACATTTTGTCCTTATCTCCACCAAAAATGATGTCATCTACATACACCACCACAATCAATAAGTGTCCATCCTCTTCTTTGATGTATAAATTGCTGTCTACATCTCCTCTTTTGAAACCTTGCTCTTTGAGATACTTATCAAGTCTAGAATACCAAGCTCTTGGGGCTTGTTTGAGCCCATAGAGAGCTTTCTTCAGTTTGCACACATAATCCTTGTCTTCTGATAGTAGGAAACCTTCAGGTTGTTCAACATAGACTTCCTCCTCTAGATCTCCATTGAGAAAAGCAGATTTGACGTCCATTTGATACACCTTAAACTTCTTGTGACTTGCATAGGATAAAAACATTCTAATTGCTTCAATCCTTGCAACTGGTGCGAATGTTTCTTCAAAATCTACTCCTTCAACTTGTGCATAGCCCTTGCACACTAACCTTGCTTTGTTCCTTGTGACTTGACCATCTTCATTTGATTTGTTTCTAAAAACCCATTTTGTACCAATTACATTCTTATCTTTTGGCCTTGGAACAAGTTCCCAAGTTTCATTTTTCTCTATTTGATCCAATTCTTCATTCATTGCACTAACCCAATGTTTGTCTTTGCTTGCTTCTTCAAAGGTTTTGGGCTCTACTTGAGAAAGAAATGCGACATGACAATCTTCACTGTAATCCACCATTTTCCTTGTAGATCTACATCTATCTTGAAGGATCAAATCTTCAGGATGGTTCTTTTGAACAAACTTGGAAGGTGTCTTTGGTGTCTTCATGGAAGTCCGTTGTGAAGATTCTTCTTCTTCTGTCTCCTCCTCCTCTTCTTCCTCTTTGGAGTCCTCATCTTCTTTGTCTTTATCATTCATAGTTTGAACATAGTTATCACTTTGTCCAACTTCTTTGAATTGCTTTCCTTCATCAATTCTTACATTAGCACTTTCAACAATTTTGTGAGTTCTTTTATTGTAGCATTTATATGCCTTACTTTTTGAAGAGTAGCCAAGAAAGATTCCCTCATTTGCTCTTGTGTCAAATTTGCTCAGATCTTCTTCATCTCTTCTAATGTAGCAAGTGCTTCCAAAATTTTTAAAGTACTTGATAGTTGCTGGTCTACCTTTCCAAAGTTCATATGGTGTCTTCTCATTGTTCACTCTTATTTGTGCATGATTCAAGATGTAAACTGCTGTATGAATTGCTTCCTTCCAAAAGGAATCTGCTATCTTAGATTCATTTAGCATTGCCCTTGCCATTTCTTGAACTGTCCTATTTTTTCTTTCTACAACCCCATTTTGTTGTGGGGTTCTTGCTGCAGAAAATTGCCTTTTAATTCCATGTTCTATGCAAAAAATTTCAAATTCCTTTGATGTGAATTCTCCTCCTCGATCTGATCTAAGGCATTTTATCTTGATGTTTGCTTCATTTTCAACCAGCTCTTTGAAAGCTTTGAATTTATCAAAAGCTTCAGATTTTTCTTTCAAAAATGCAACCCAAGTCATTCTTGAGAAGTCATCAATCAGCAACATAAAATATCTTTCTCCATTCATGCTCTTGGATTTGGTTGGCCCACAAAGATCAGTATGTATGAGTTCCAATGGCTTCGATGTAGAGTGTTCCTTAGGCTTGAAACTTGACCTTGTTTGCTTTCCAAGTTGACATTCTCTACAAATGATATTAGAAGGTTTTGTTATCCTTGGCATATCTCTCACAGCATTTGATTTGCTAACTTTGACAATATTATCAAAGTTGAGATGGCCTAGCCTCTTGTGCCATAACCAACTCTCATCCTCTTGTACTAAGTTGCAACTTTCACAACTTATCTCTTTTAAGACATACAAATTATGTTTCCTTTCAGCTTGAGCAACCAGCTTTCCATCTTTTTTGATATCACATGTATTAGAAAGAAATGTGATACTATGCCCTTGATCACAAAATTGACTAACACTTAGAAGATTTTCTTTTAGGCCCTTAACCTACAAAACATTTTCTGTTTTTGTTTTCCCATTATCTAGAATAAGTGTTCCTTTTCCTTTTATTTGTTTTTTTGTATTATCACCAAATCTTACTGTTCCTTCATCAATAGGTTCAAGAGAGATGAATTTTCTCTTGTCACCTGTCATGTGCTTTGAGCACCCACTATCAATGTACCATCTATCCTTCTTACTTTCAGCATGTAAGGCGGTTTGAATGAACATTGATTTCTCCTTTTTCCTCCACACTTTGATAGGCATTTCTTTCCTTTTAATGGACTTATCTTCTTTCTTGTTTTGCTTTGGAGAATCATAAAAAACTGTCCTACAAGCTTGTGCTTTGTGCCCAAAGTTATTACAATTGTAGCATAGACTATTATAGTCCATTAATGGTGTGAAAGGATTATAATCTCTCCTAAGGTAGCTAGGAATATTTTTTACTTTATTTTTACAATTTAAGGCCTTGTGGCCAAATTTGTTACATAGAAAACAATAGCCATTGAATGTATATGATTGCCTAGTGTTTGATTTTCTTTTAGGATCAGCACTTATCCATTCATCTTCAACTTGCTTTGAGAAGGTCTTGAAATCTTCTTTGGAGTTAGTATCCTTCTTGGATTGTTCTTCGAAACTGCCTCCTATTTTGCTTTGAAGAAAATCTTGAGCCTTCATTAGCTCAATCAACTTGCTGGATTCTTCATCGGTCTTTGTGTGTTGTACCTTTGTTTTCTCTAATTCCAACTTTAGCATTGCTATCTCTTGCTCTAGCTTGTCACATTTCATCTCCTTTGTATTGAGTTTGCTTTTCATTTCTTCTTTATTTCTTTCAGCTTCCATGATTTGAGCTCTTAAATCTTCAATGATTTTGCTTGAATTCTCCAAGTCTTTTGTCGTCACTTTGACCTTCAATTTGTACTTGGCAGCCTTCTTCTTCAAATCTTCATTCTTCTTATAAGCATAGTGCAGTTCTTCTTCAAGATCCACTTCCTCTTCTTCATTACATTCTTGATCAATCTCTTCTTCATCAAAATCTTGATCAGCATTTAGTTCTTCACATTCAGCCATGAACAATATTTCCTCTTCACTATTGTTTGAGCAATCTTCACTTTGTTCTTCGGAGGTGCTGCTGTCTTTCTTTGAGTAGAAACTTTTCTTATGTTTTTGAAACTTCTTTTTCGAGTTATTGTTGAAATTCTTCTTTCCCTTTTTCTTGTTGCTAATTTCCTTTTCTTCTTCACTAGAGCTGCTTTCATTTTGAGGACACTTTGAGGCATAGTGTCCAACTTTTCCACAATTAAAGCATTTAAAAGGAAATTTTCCTTTGTATTTTCCTTTTCCTTTCTTAAGTTTACCTATGAAGTAAGCTTCTGCTTCATCACTTGATTTTTCATCCTTTTCTTCATGCTTGTTCTTGCCCTTTTTGGATACTTTGAATGGGATTTCCTTTTGTGGTGATCTTCCTTCAATCCTCATCTCATAGGCAGCAAGGATCCCATGTAATTCATCCTCTTTTAGCTGGTCTAGATTTGTTAATTCTTCCAATGCTGCAACATTGGCCTCAAACTTTGTAGATAGAGATCTTAGAATCTTATCAACAATAAAAGTATCCTCAATTTCTTCACCAAGTCCTTTCATGATGTTTACTATTTCATCAACACGGAGAAAGTATGAGGCAATATCTTCATCATCATTCATCTTGAGAGTTTCTAATTTCCTTCTATGAGTTTGCAATTTTTCCTTCTTAACTTTTGCATCTCCTTCATAGATGTTTTGAAGTTTGTCCCAAATCTCTTTTGCTGACTTGCACCTCATGACTTTTGTAAATTCAGAATCTATTAGGCTGCAAAGAAGAGCATGCTTAGCTTTTGCATTGTTTTCACTTCTCTTTTTCCCTGCTTGATCCGTTGCAGGGGTAGCTGGAGGTGAATACCCATCAACAACAGATTGCCACACATCAAACCCAAGTGCATTCAAGTATGCTTCCATCTTGATATTCCAAAATGCATAATTAGTCCCATCAAAGACGGGTGCTTTCACAGTGTTGTTTGATTCGCCATATGTGCTCTTAGGAATCTCCTTCAAGCGGTTAGGCTTTCAAGAAGGACCTCGCTCTGATACTAATTGAAGAGCACAAAAAGATTTACTGAGAGGGGGGGGGGGTGAATCAGTAAATCAATTCAAACTTTCAATTTTTAATTTTTTTCAAATCTATTACAATCAATTTTTGATATGAACCAATTTACACAAGTTGACACAACTTTATTGAAATGATTTTTTTTTAAGGAAGTAGGCACCAACCTACTAGATTTACAAGAAAGATGATTTAGTAGGATACAACCTACAAGGAACACCCAAACCTTTTAACTATTTAGTAGGTACCAACCTACAAGGAGTACCAACCCCTAATGCAAGGAACCAAACCTTGACTTGATGGATGAAGCAATTGTCTTCAATCAGATCTGCAACCTCCCATACCTTCAATCTGCCTTAGTGATGACAAACTCTCACTCAGCCCACACTAGAAGATGGGTTTCTGATGTAGACTTCTTGAACTTCACAACCACACCACTCAAAAATGATTTGATGCCATATATATAAGTTACTCAAAGGTTGCAACATTTAATAAATGATCATGATGTTTGTTCACATGACTTTCTCAAAAAGACGTCTCTCTTGAAATCACCAATTTAGAAATTGTTTTTTGATTTATTAAATCTGTTCTTAATGAACAGATCGCACCACCTTGGAATCGCTGACTTTTTCTAAAAGAAAGGAACACGTCTTTTCAAAATACTCGCAGACCCGTCTTTTGAAGAAATAGATTAATCTTTTGTCAATATAACGAATGTTTGACCATGTCCTTTCAACAGACCCGTCTTTTGAAGAAGTAGATTAATCTTTTGTTAATATAACAAATGTTTGACTAAAAAATAATACTCGTGCCCCTACAGAAAGACGTCATCCTTTTCAGAGTACGTGTCTTTTTGAAATCACATTATCCTTGCTAAACACGTCCATACGCATAGACTTCTTTAAGCGCATCTTTTCTAAAACACGTCCTTTTAAAAACAATGCATCTTCTTTGTGACTACGATGAATTATTACAAACTAATCATGACCTTGTAGCTGATAACAAGTCTCCAGATTATCATAAACTAATCTCAGATTTTTATCTTCTATTTCGAACTGCAAGATGTTCTTCAGAATTTGATCTTTCTTTTAATTTCGATCTGCAGGTTGCTATATTGATATTAAGATGAATTTCATATTGAATCATATTGGATTTGTCTGAAGCACACTCATTTTCTTGTAGAATCGAATGAGTGCTTTTAACATAATTGTATTTGTGTTCAAAGCTTTGATCAAATGAGGACTTCTTGTTTTTGACATCAATGACAACTCTTCTAACTGATAGTACTACTAATCAGCTTACAATATGTTAGAATGTTTGCCAAACCCCAATATGAAAGACCTCCAATGCTGCAACTACTAGATATGATTTCCTCAATGCTTAACAAGACCCTCTAGACTCAAACACCTCTCAAATCTGCAATTGTCTAAGACTGATATAACAGACCAGCAAATGAAATGAAGTAACCAGCTTCACTAGAACTCATTAAAATGCACATAAATCACTTCCCACACATCCAAAACTCATGAAATGAAATGCAATAGCCCTTAAAGACAATGGTGCCCAATTCCCAATGAAGAAACCACAGCTTATAACCACCTATATTTCCTGCACAAATTCCAAGGCTCCTCAAGATGGTATGGCCCTCAAGGAAGGGCGATTTGCCTTGATAAAATCAAAGACACCATAATAAAATCTGCAAATTAGCTTGAATGGTCGCCCCACATAGAGAAAAAGATAGATGCAATACCCAGAACAGTATTTTTATTTCAAGAGATATGAGCAAATCTTACAATCAGCTGTGATTTCAACAACTCCTAAAAACATGACTAAATGCAAGGAAACTGAACTAATATGCTGGGAACTCAAATGCAATGCTGAAAACAAACTCACTACAATCTACCTCTCAACTAGTTGCTATCTTTCAAGCAAGAAGATGAGCCAAGCTAGGAGGTGTGCTTTCCTCGAAGCAATCTGCCACCATTTCGGCAACATAACTTTACTAAAAATATGAGATCTCCAAATGAAGAGAAGAAGCCAACATTTAAAGACTTGAAGAGAATCTTCTAGAAGCTTCAAGAAGGGCGCCCAAATTTCAATTTTGAATTCAACTTATTTCCCTCCAAAGGTGGCATCCATTTCTCAAGGCAATATTTCACTTTATAAAAAATAATCTCTTGTCCCACTTCTCCAACCCATAATTTGGCCTTAAAATATAAATTATCTTCTCATGAAGCATTTACCCATAAAGTCCCCTTTTTTAAAACAACATGAAGTTATAATGCTAGGCCAAGGGGGTTATAATATTAAAATATAACATTATAACATGAAAATAACTTATCTCTCCAAAAAAAACATCCAAGAGCCAAAAATCCAATTACCAACTGAATTGGTTGAAGACGAGAGCCCACAGCACTGAAATCCACAAGGTCATTGCCAGAAATAGAATTTACCAAAAATAGTAAATTCATGAAGTTGCTTGGAATACCAAACAGACTATACCACTGCGAAGCTCTCTGAAAACCCAGAAAGAATCCGCAATCCAATTTCCAAACTTCAAACAACCACCTCCTCAAAAATAGGAAACCCTAATTTCACCCTCCAAGTAGCCTACGGGTCTCCGAAATAGGCCAACGGTCAACTAAAATGATCACATTTGAGAAGGGGACATTACAGTCCGCCCTCCCCAAGATTGCTTTCCCTCAAGCAATCGCAAGTCTGGATGCTGCAGAATCTCCTCATTCTCCCAAGTAGCATCCTCCAAAGGTAAGTTCTTCCACTTCACCAAGTATTCTTTGATTGTCCTCCTCAAACAACGCTCTCTGGAATTAATAATCTCTTCTGGAATCAAGGTCAACTGTCCTTCTTCATCCAAGGGAGGCAACTGTGATGAAGCAACAACATTGTGTCCAAGTGCCTTCTTGAGGCGAGACACATGGAAGACATTGTGAACCTTACTACTTGATGGTAGTTCCAACTCATAAGCCACTGCTCCAACCTTTCTGATGACTTTGAATGGCCCATAGAAGTGAGGTTTGAGCTTCTCAGCTCCACTCTTCTTGAGAGTAGACTGTCTGTAAGGCTGAAGTAAAAAATAAACCATATCACCAACCTCAAATGAACGCTCAACACGCTGTTGATTAGCGTACATCTTCCGCTGATTTTGTGCTATTTGAAGGTTGTTCTTCAAGGACTTCAAAATATCTTGACTTTGCTGCAACCAATCCTTGGCTTGAGGGGCTTTGCTATCACCAAACACCAAATTAGCAAAGCTAGGAGCCTCATAACCATAGAGAGCCATGAATGGAGACATCCTTATTGACATGTGGAAGGATGAATTGTAGCAATACTCCCCAATGTGAAGCCATTTCACCCATTCCCTTTGCTGCTCCGAGACATAATTTCTAAGATAGCCCTCCAACCATTTGTTCACTATCTCTGTTTGACCATCAGTTTGAGGGTGATAGATAGTGCTTGGAGTAAGCACTGTACCACTCATCCTGAAAACCTCTTGCCAAAAGGTGCTTAGGAACTTGCTGTCCCTATCACTCCCAAGGTTTTTTGGCAACCCATGCAATCTAAACACTTCATGGAAAAACAAATCTGCAACTTGAGCTGCTGAAAATGTGCTAGTGATTGCAAAAAAAGAGCAAACTTTGTTAATCTGTCCACTACAACATAGATACAGTCTTTGCCTTGAACCTTTGGCAACCCTGTGATAAAGTCCATTAATATGCTTTCCCATTTTTGGTTGGGAATGGGAAGAAGTTGCAGCAGACCAGGTGGAAGAGAATGCTCATTTTTGTTCATCTGACAAGTGGGACACTCCATGATGTAGCGTTGGACTTCCTCTTTCAACCCCTTCCAAGAAAACCTCTCTCGAATCTGCCTATATGTCTTGAAGTAACTTTGATGACCAGCAAGTGGGATGTCATGGAAAGTCATCAAAATCTTCCTTTTGAGCTTAGAATCGGCCACCAAAAAGATCCTTCCTTTGTAGTGTATCAAACCATCAACCACTTTGTACCTCTCGTCATGGAAGGTACCTTCAATGATGCTGGTTGCAAACTGATTTTTGGCATAATCAGCAAGCAACATCTCCTTCCAATCAGCAGTAAGCTCACACAATGAGCTCAAATGAGGCCTCCTAGATAGAGCATCCGCCACAACATTGTTTTTCCCTTTGACATACTCAATGTCGAAATCGTAAGCTTGAAGCTTACTCACCCACTTATGTTGTCTTTCATTCAAATCCTTCTGATGCATGAAGTGCTTGAGACTATTGTGATCAGTCTTGACCACAAATTTGCTCCCAGGTATTGTCTGAACTTAGCTAATGCATGCATGATTGCAAGCATTTCCTTGTCATAGATGGAGTAGGTCCTTTCAACACCCCTTAGTTTCCTACTTTCAAACACAATGGGATGCTTATCTTGCATCAAAACAGCCCCAACACCTTCTCCGGATGCATCACACTGTAACTCGAAAGGCTTGGAGAAGTCCGGTATGGCCAACACTGGACAAGAACTCATGATTTTCTTGAACTTATCGAACACACTTTGAACCTTTTCTGACCAAAAGAAAGCCCCCTTTTTAGTGAGATCAGTAAGAGGAGCAACACTTTGAGAGTAGCCCTTCACAAATCTTCTGTAAAAGCCACAAAGACCCAAGAACCCTTTCAAATGAGTCAAGTTCTCTGGAGGTGGCCAATCAACTGTCGCCTTGATCTTTTCAGGATCGACCTTCACCCCATCAACACTGATTATGTGACCAAGGTAAAGCAGCTCCTTCATTCCAAATTCACATTTGGACTCTTTGGCAAACAAACTTTCTGATTCAAGAATGCTAAGCACTTCCTCCAAGTGCTTGAGATGTTCTTCCCACGTCTTGCTGAAGATGAGGATATCATCAAAAAAGATCAGCACAAACTTCCTCAACCATTTCTTACAAACACAGGGTTGCAATCAAAATGCACAACCTACTGGAGCGGCCTCTTTAGGATCAGCTGGTGCAAAATGTACCTCCAGGTTCCAAGTACATCTTCTTCCCCAACTCTCCCATGATATTTTCTGAGTTGCTGTATGCTTGTTAGATGGGAGTCCTATTTTTTTAATTGGAGAAATCATTGCATCAGCATATTTTTATTTATTGTTAATACTTGTGCATCTGACTTGATTTGTTTAGAAACAGTCACCTGGAAGTCATGGTCTAAGACTCTAACCAACACTGTTTGGTCCTTTAAGAAGAATTGCTGCAGTCATGGAAATGTGCTGATTTTATGTTGCTCCTCCCTGAACAGTGGCAATTCTTCTTAAAGGCCAACAGTTGTTGGTTAGATCATGACCATTGGGTAACTGTTTTTAACTTATTTACTACATACTATCTTTAGCCAACAATTAGATAGCAAAACAAGTGGACTTACAAGTATAGAACTATGCTGATTACATCATCATTCCAAAAAGAATGTCCCAACTGACAAGTTTACACCTTTCACTTGACAATGATTTGATGAAGGAAACCATAGAGGCCATGATGAGGATTCATAGGGTATAGGTTATTACATAGGATTTAAATTATTATTTTGCTATTTTAGTTTTTATCCGATATAAAAGGTTAAAGGTAAAAGTTGAATATTAGTTTCCTAGTTGTTAGGAGGTTAGTGTTATTTAGCTAATTGTTAATTAGTTTACTTCACATTATGATTTGAAAGGTATTCCAAATCTTTAATTTTGACATACATAATGCCTATATACTTGTATTTCATCCTCACATAGGAGACAGATATTGAAATACAAGTTTGCAGTTTGTTCTAGTTACAAAGATTAATGTCCATAGTTGAATTTTATCTCTGACTTCTGCTGCTTCTATTTGGCTTGATATTCCATATCAATTGGTATCAAAGCATTTTCTGATCCATGGTTTTGGAATTATTTTTCAAACTAATTTGATTTGAGGATCTCATTAATATTAGTTGATTTTTGAAACTCTTTTCACCTGCATTTGGAGGGATTCTTCAGCAAATACATTTTCAAGTGTTTTCTTGAAAAACTGGCATTTTTTCTCTTAAAGTTTTTTTTGAATTTTCTTCAAAAAACGGTGCTATTGTTTCATAAACAGCTTTTCACAAAAGAAATATTTTGTAAAATGGTTTCTGGCTTGTGTAGGCTTAGTCTAAGCTTTCCATAATATTTTACAGTTTTAAATTTCATTAAGTCTAGAGGAAGTTATCACATTTTTAGTACTGTTGTTGCAGCTGTTAAATTCAAAGAAAAACAGGAGGTTTTGTTGCTTGCTTTTGGTCCAAAAACATGGCTTTGTTCTTTTTGGCATGGTTTTGCTAAAAAATATAAAATTTAATTTCTTTATTTTCTAAGAGTTTATTTTCTTTAGTTCCCCCAAATGTTTCAATATATATATATATATAAAGTTTTCCCAGGAGAGTATAGTAATAGTGAATAGCCGGATATGTTCCAGAAAAAGTAAATCTTAAATTATAAAAAGGGTAGTTTACCTGCCGATTACGCATATACTCTAAAAATGACCTGACTTGTGGATATCTAAATCGTTCATTCTCATCTGGCATAGCAGCTCTCTGAAAGCAGATAATATCTCCATCTTCAAGCTGTATCAATGGTAACTGAGAACTGTCATTTCAAAAATAAGAAAATAAAGAAAAAGAAGCAAAAATAAAACGATTGATCTTAAATGATATTTGTGCTGTATTTGATCCATAGCCCATTGAGATTATGCCTAAAATGCTCACCAACTATGGATATCTATGCTGGCTCAACAATGTAAAACTTCTATTACCACTGTTAATCACTTCAATACAATCACTACAACAGTATGAACATGCTCAAAATCAGATTACAAAAGGAAAACAACAGAAACAGAGATCATGTATGCAAGATAAGAAGCAAACCAAGTTCCAGCTGCACAAAACCCAAAATGAGGGAAAAGCTCTAAGAAGGTATGCCAAGGGTATCTCAAACCACTATCTCAGATGTTCATTAGAAGTGTTGCATCACAATTACAAATTTACAACTTATCTAAGCTTTGCTAATGTTTACAGCCTCTTCACATCTATACTCTCTCCTTCCAACTGTGAAATCCCTGACTTTGCCAATTGAATCCACCAAACAAGCATCAAAACAAGGTTTCTCAAAAGAGCCAACCCTTGCAAATTTGAAAATACATCAGTTATAGGCATCCTCCATCCATCCATGGTGCCAAGAAGGTGAAAAGGACGTGAAATGAATTCATTAAAAGTCTCAAACCCTCCATCTTTTGCTCTCTAACTCGAACAAGACATGCTCACTTCTTGTCACAGTAAGAGTTTTCTTTGTCATGAGTTTTCCACAGAAAACAATGTACTTACCCCTTGTTGCAAGTGGCGAACTTGCCAAATTCAGTTTTCCAATTGGTTATGAAACCTACACATCGAACCAAAGGCTATACAGATGTTTTTGACCATCCCTTATACCCTCATATCCTCTTCGCAAGCTGTCGTGTATCATATTTCTCCAATTTGGCAAAGGAAAACTCTTGATAGCACAAGTCCTAAGAAGTCTTCTCCAAATGACAACATGGTCCAGCTTTCTTGACCCAATATTTGGATTAGTGTTACACAAGGATGTGTCCTCGATATTCAAATTGTATCTCGCTGCAATCTGCGCCTTATGTGAATATCAAGCATGGAAAGCTTGCAACGTGGGCCTGTTGCAAGACATTCTATGGAATTAAAAGGCCATCTCCTTTTCTAATATTCTTACAAGGAACAGGGATAAAAGATACTGAAATAAAATACAGATATAAACATCTAATCTAAGCCCACACTTCTTTCTCAGACTTGTACACAATATCTTCTAATCAACTAATTTGCAACTTATGCATACACGAGATCATTCACTTCAACAATAAGAAACAAGACAGGAATTAGAGCCTCTTTAAATTAAAATGATCCAACAAGATTACATTCACTATAAAACAAAGTATCTTACAAAATGAAAATATAGGTTATCAAAAATTGAAAAGCACTACAAAATATGAGAATATACAAGTTTGCAAAAGCTTGAATAAGCATGAGCCAACCTAATACAATCTAACCATCAATTGAGCTCAAAACTCTTTTACAAAGAAAACTAGCGAAAACCTTAAAAAGAGCAAGCCATCAATGCCTTAAGATCATGCAACAGTGTCTTTTGAATGCAGTACTACATGATGGACATGTTGTTAGTGTTTAATTTGCACCTTTCAGTAAAAAAAAAAAACAGAACAGATGTGCAATAGAACCATTCTTCAAATTACAAAGGGGAGCTCCCTTTAAACTGAAAGCCAACCTAAAGTGCACAATATTACTTGCTTATTTACAAACTTTATAATGATTTTTGGGGCCATTTTGAGTAAGCAATACAAACTAACTAAATAAAAACATATATTTTTAATTTTTTAGTCTAGAGCACAAGGAAATTCAATACATCAGCACTAGATAAGAGATTTTAGGGATTTTACTACCAGAAATCTCTCCAGCTTCACACTTGCATTGCTCAATTAAATCCGAAGATTGAACAATGCAAGTACACATATAGATTGAGTAGCTGAAAACACATAAAACACAAATGCTGTGGTAAATTATATTCAACACTTGGTAGAAAGCCACAATCTATGCCTTCAAGCTAACCTTGCAATACAAAGCTTGCAAATTCGCCAAAGCAAATTAACTGTCAACATACATAAGACATCAAAATTTGTATTTTAAAGCAAGACATACAAAATAGATTTCATTAAGTGAATAAAAAAATATAGATAACAATAACACTCAATGATCAATAATTTAACCAAATATAGGCTTGACAATTACCATTGCTAATCTAATTGCAAAATAACAATTATTTATACTATTTAAAGAACACTGAATCAAAATAAATGAATTAAACTAACTCGATTTCAACTCTAGTTACACCTGCTCACTTGACATGCAAGCTTCTTTAAAAATTATCTCATCCATTACCTATATACTACACAACATGCAGCTAGCAGTTGAACTAACAATTAAAATCATTACAATTTATTTTTTAATGCTCACATCTCTCGCATGATGAAATAGATGATCTAACGCCGCCCAACTCTAGGCTTAAGATGCTAAAAATAGCAAAAAACTAAAACTAGAGTGGGCTTTGGTCAAAAAATTGCAAACACAAAATATGTGCTTGTCCTCAAAAATGGCGATAGCTAAAAATGGACTTTTGAAGTAGGTAGGGCTCAAAGGAAGAACATCCAATGGGAGCACCTAGTTGATTCAATCTATAATGTCCCCTTCTTGACCATTATCAGTTTGTGAACAATTAGCCTATTTTCGAGTTTTCTTCGTAGACTAATTGGTGAGTAAGGGAGAACTCCAAGCTCCAAAGTATTTGGATAGGACAAAATCAGTCTAGCATAAGTGTTGTTCTTCACAGTGAATTCAGTTGGTCTTGGTGAGCCTCTTGGTGCTTTCAGAATTGATTTCTGACCATTGAGGAGCTCTTGCTAATTTTAGAAACTCACCCAGTTGGTTCAGTTCTTCATCCTAAGAATTCAAAGACACATCGAAAAGTTATAAAAGGAAGCCAAGAGCTCATTTGAAAGGTTAGCCATTAAATGTTATTTGCTTCTGCATATGGAGAGAACCTGTGTTCTCAAAATTTCATGAAGACAAAAAACCCTCTTGAGATTACTGGTTTTGGGGACGACCCCTAGCTGCTTAGAGTGATATCATCCAAGAATTACGAGCTGCAAAGTGAAATTCCATTTTTGGTTGCAATCATGGGAGATTTTGATGGTGCAAGAAATTGATATCATTTGCTAAGAGTTTTCAGAAGTTTTTCGAGCGATTAAGGATCTGTACATGTGTGTCTTTGTTGGTTGTAGTTCCCTATAGGCAGTACCAATCCAAGTTGCAGGTATGAAGGGATTCACTGCCATATTGTTTGTTGTTTTCACATCATTTCAACTATTGAAGCTAACATATAGGGAATGTGAGAAATTATGGCCTCTTTGGGGCCATACCAAATCCAAACTAGGGTCGTACTATTCATTGTTGGACCGTACTATTCCAAGAAGGGACATGGGAAGTGCTGTCTAAAGCGCCTAGTGTTGAGTGCTCTTTTCACTTGCTTGGGAGGCGCCATAACCATGTTTGAAGGTTCTATGTCTTATCAAAGTGGAGAAATGAACATGTGATGAGTTTTGTTGATATTCATGCTTGCTGTACCTATTGTATCAACAACAATATTGTTTATGTTTGATTTACATAGCAGTCTGATATAACTTTCTTTTAATATGTTTGGGAGTGACTGGAATGAATTTTGGGTGTGTACTATTTGAAGCTTCAACTTTGTGTTAATAGGCAACCTTGGCAGAATTTTCTGAGCATTACCAGAAGCATTCCAGTTCTGATTTTGATAATAAGACAACAGCAACAAAGAGTTTTTAGACCTGCGCCAACATTATACTTCATTGTACAAGGTACTCTATTGTTTCATGTTAACTGATTATTTCAAGTCATTTGGATCAGTTTTGGATTGATAAAACAGCCTTATATTGATCAACAATTAATATCAGTTCATATCAGCAGTTATACTTCCTATATCATGATTGTAATGCATGTGAGCTAACTTTGTAATACCCAAGACGGTAGTACTGCCAGTTGTTTCTTTTTTGGTCTCTGATGTGTTTGCTTACCTGACTGAACAAGTGGAACTATTGTATTTTCTTATCCCACTGAACAAGCGGAAGTATTTGGATTTGCTCACCCCACAGAACAAGTGGAGAATATAGTACTTACTTACCCCACTAAATAAGTGGAAGCTTTGTAATTGCATTCCACTGAATAAGCATGAACTGTCTGTTTTCATTGTATTGTACACTCCGTTGAATAAGCGTGAAGTGTTCCTTCCTTTACGTTGCATAGCACTCCACTGAAGAAGTGAGATTGGCTAGCTCGCCCCCTAGTATGTTTACTTTCAAGTTGCTGCATTATAGTTAGTTGTGTGGTGCTGAACACCATATGCTCTCACCTTGCCCATCTTGAGAACTGGGTGATTAAAAAGTGGAAAGGACATTGCATTGTAATTTATTTTCAACAGAAAATTTTAAAAGAAATTAGGGGTGTTTATTACATTGGTATCAAAGCTAACAATCTTTCCAGCCTATGCAACTAACCCTATCATGTAACTTGTTCTCTATGAATACCAATAAAAGAGAATTGAGATACTATAACAAAAAACATAAAAGACTACAATATCAGTTGCCAAAAACTTCAGTAGAAGATGCTTTTTCAAAAGTCGTAGTAGCTCGTCAGAAAACATGGCAGAAAAAGATAAGGATATTGCCACTTCAAAAAAGTCTGAATGCTAGAGCAGAGAGAAAGTTTGACATTATGCTTCACAGGTTGTCCCAACCTCTTGTGAAAATGAATCAAAATGCTCACCAAGTCCACAATGGAGAAGCTAGTGTCTCCAACACTAAGAATCATCAAAGCAGTAATGATCGCATTGTTTGTAACAACCCGATCCTTCGGTAAAATAAAAATTTCCTTAATTTACATCCTACAAGTAAGTAAACATGTTAACATGACATTGTAATAAAAAAATTTCTTCTTTATTGATAAAACATGAACCAGTTGCCATATCAATTTACAATAAAGATTCCATTTCAATGTAATAACTTCACAAGTACATGAAACAAGAATACATACCTCTGTAATGTCCCCTTCCTAGGCAGTACAGTGGATTTGAGGGGTTAGCCTATTACTCAGACCTTCGTAGGCTGACAGATGTGATTAGAAGGTCACTTGAGGCACTTATCCAGCATTTGGGAACATTACTCCAACAGTTGATTCAGGTTTGGGCCTTAGCAGACACTTTCAGAGTAATTTATAGATACTTACTATTTATAGTGAGTCAGGCAGGCAGGAGTTGTTATTTTTGGCAGGGCACCTGATTCAGTTGGTCAGCTCAGTTTCGACCCGGTTTGATGATTTGATGAGCAAATAGTAAATATTGAGGCATTTGATAATTATTAAAAGTTTATTAAATTGACTTTATAATATAAAGTCACTTTAATGGAAATAATTAAATGTAATTATTTAATGGAAAATTATAAAGTATTTTTAATACTTTATAATAAGGAGATAAATTAATATTAAATGAGTATTTTAATATTCATTTAGAAAAAGGACGCCATTATTTAATTATTTTGCCTAAGTCAAAAGAGGGGCAATTTAATTATATTTTAATTGCTCATTTAACAGCTTTTTGAAGGGGGTCGACCTTTTGAGAGAAGATATATATTTCTCCAAGACAAATCGAACTCATTATGTTATGATTATTCTAATTTGTCTTTATTTCTCTCTGAGAGCATTGGGGTTTGTGAAACAAGGGTTTCTGCAGATCATCGGGTTTTGAAGAACGTTCCCTCTTCAGAATCAGACATACTGAAACTGTGAGATACCAGTTGAAGCTTGTCAGTTGAGTGGCTTCATTTAGAAGTCATACAGAGCTTATTGTGAAGATTTCTCATCAAGGATTTGGGTCGAACTTCTCTAGAAGGGTTTCATATTTAGTGGCGACTATTTCCTGATCATTTGGCATACTTTCCAAGAAAGTACGGATTTCTTACTTGCTGATACAGGCCGTACTTCTGCTGCAGCAAAGGCTGTACTTCTTCTCCAGACAAAAACGCCTGAGCTTTTGGTCTTCTGGTTTCACCATTTGTGACGCCTAGGTCTCTGGAGCACATTGCATCATTTTCGAGGCTGGAGATATCTGGATTTGAAGCTGGCCGTACCATTCATCCTTATTCATGGCAGCTGCAAACAAGTCAGGTTTTTGAATTAAAATTGTTGCTTTTTTGTCTTGAATGGAAATACTCAGTCTTGTATTCCTTCAGATAGTTAAATAAAGCATTCGCCATCAATCCATGAGTACTTTTGTTTCAGAATCTGTAGTCTGGAATTTTATATGAATTTTTATATGATTTTATGCAAAATCGCACCTTTTATATTATTACACAAAAACCACAAAAAAAATCAAAAACAAGGAAAACAAACAAAACTTAGCATTATCAGCCAACGGTCGGGTTGAGAGACACCTGGTCTCTTACAGTGGTATTAAAGCATAGTTTTCCTGCCATCCTATGCTTTTTCAGTTGCTTTTTCAATTAGATGTGTGCATTTTCAATGTTTTTTCATGAGTAGAGATATCATATTCTACAGTAAGGGTAGAGGAACAGGCAGAATTGAAGATTGGACAGGTCCACCTATTCCTAAAGGTGAGACAGTATCAGGGGTTCTGGGTATTCACAGATCCAGTTCCAATAGCAGTGAGAACAGTGTCACTACACTGATGGCAGATCGTGAGATTCCTACAGAGAAACATAGGGATCTGGCGAAAGAGCATGCCGGAGGTGAGATTTCTGATGAGTTCAGACGCAAGCATGATAATATGATGGACATGATGTCCCAGTTGATGGGCACGATGACGCAGTGTACTCCGCCTCAGCAGCACTATATTCAGATAGGACAGACGAGCGGGACTGCAGGCATAGACCAGCCACTGGTGTCAGCACAGCGGCAATCGTCACCTATCTTTCATGAGCGTAGGCCTGGACAACCTACATTTATATCCAGGGAGGCACCTTCGACACCAGAGGCAGAGCAGCAGGGTCGCCAACCTGAGTTTCATCCACATCACGGCATGTCGGTGGTCGATGTGACCAGATTCTTTGGAGAGTACTCGACATTGGCACCTAAGATCAAGCAGTCTTTGTCTTTTCATGAGTTCATGGATGTGCATAAGCCCAGAGGGGGAGGTAGATTTGACCGCAGAGCTCCTCAGCACCAGCAGCCACAGCCACAGGTGAACAGGGATCTTCAGCATACAATCAACAAGATTATCTTGCCTTACTTTGATGGCTCTGATAAGAGTTTAGCGAGGTCTTGGGTACAGAAGTTACACAATTACCTATCATTGAGACCTATGCAGGAGGACGAGGCCATTAAGTTTGCTACACTGCATCTTGATGGGTTGGCGCATGACTAGTGGCATTACGGCATGTACACACTTGGTCATCACGCAGTTACTACCTACCAGGAGTTAACTAGCAGGCTCATAGAGCGTTTTGACAAAAAAGATCCAGAACTTTATTTTAGAGAGCTAGCTCAGCTCAGACAGATAGGTAGTTTGGATTCCTACATCGGTGAATTTCAGAGGTTTGCAGTCATGGTGACAGGCATTTCAGAGAGGAGACTCGTCATTCTCTTCATTGAGGGATTGTTTGAGCCGATGAGAGGTTCGGTCAAGGCAATTGATCCTCCTACTCTTCAGGAGGCCATGAGGAAGGCACACAGTATGGTGCTTGCAGCACCTCGCAGCAAGTTCTCTTCAGGCTTAACACCTTATACGAGGCAGGCTCAACACCTTATACGAGGCCTAATAGATCATTTGACAGGAATAGGTCATTTGACAGGAAGAAGGATCCACCTGATCCTAAGAAATGAAATGCACCACCATTTGACAGGGAAATATTAAATAATTTATGCAAGAAAAAGTTGTGTTTTTGGTGCAAGGCACCTTATGATGAGAAGCATGTATGCCCTCTTCGTCCCAAAGTGAAAAATAATCAGATGGAGTGGTTTTATGAGGGGGAATAGCAATCTAATTTGTCAGACCAGCAAGCTGATTCAGAGCATTCAGATGATGAAAGGTCTGAAAATGATGGTGAAAATGAGGGAGGAAGAAAGTTACATGAGGCACACTTGACTAGTCTTCAGAGGGATGGATCTTTTAGACTACGTGGGCTCCTAACAGGTCAGAAAGTGATCACTCTACTCGACACTGGTGCTACTCATAACTTTATTGATGCGCGGTTGGTAGAGAGACGAGGTATACAGACAAGGGAGTTTGAGGGTATTCGAGTTAAGGTGGCTGATGGGTACACCCTCAAATGTGATAGAAAGATAACAGATCTTCCGATGCGGCTACACAACTATGAGTTCAAGGCTAAATTCTACATTGTTAATATGGGAGATACTAATGTGGTACTTGGGATGGCACGGCTCCACGATTTGGGTGAGTTCACACACAATCTTCAGGACATGGAGATGAAGTTCAAGGTAAACGGGAAACCACATGTCATCAAAGCCATCAGAGAGAGTAATCTAACGATGGTATCTTTCAGACGGATGGAGAGACTCATTCGTCATGATATGGTAGATTGGGCTGCAGAGTGTATGTTGTTACCAGCACAGCAGGAGCAGTAGAAGGTTGAGTACCATCCTGACATTCAAATACTGAGGACTAAACACTCTAAAGTGTTTAGTGACATTCCACCTCGCAGACCACTAGACAAAGGCACCGAGCATATTATTGAGTTGGAGGAGGGTGCAAAGCTCATTATGATTACACCCTACAGACATCCGAAACGGCTCAAGGATGAGATAGAGAAAACAATCAGTGATTGTTGGCTATGGGGCATATCAGACCTAGCAAGTCACCTTTTGCTTCATCGGTGGTATTGGTGAAGAAAAAGGATGGATCACTTCGAATGTGTATAGATTACCGCCAGCTCAATAAGAAAACAATTAAGAACAGGTACCTGATTACCTGCATCGATGAGTTGATTGATGAGTTGCACGGTGCTATCTTCTCCACAAAGGTTGACTTGAGATCCGGGTACCATCAGATTCAGATGAGGGAGTAGGGCATAGAGAAAACTGCTTTCAGGTGCCATTGCGGTCACTTCGAGTTCTTGGTTATGCCTTTCGGTCAAACCAATGCATCTGCTACCTTTTAGGCCACAATGAACAGGGTCTTCAGTTCTCGGCTGCGGAGATTTGTGTTAGTCTTCTTCGATGACATCCTGGTGTACAGTAGGTCATGGTAGGAGCATTTAGCTCACTTGGATATAGTTTCGGGTATTTTGGCTGAGGAGTCCTTGTATGCCAAGGAGTCCAAGTGTGAGCTAGGCATGGCTGAGTTGTTGTATCTTGGGCACATCATCAGTGCCAAGGGAGTCAGTATGGACCCTAAGAAGGTCCGAGCTATAGTGGAGTGGCTAGCACCGGAGAACCTTACCCAACTCAGAGGATTCATTGGGTTATGTGCTTTTTACAAGAGATTTGTTAGTGGGTTCTCACATCATGCCGCACCCCTTACTGATTTGACAAAGAAAGGGGCATTTGCTTGGTCACCACAGGCTCAAGAGTGCTTTGACAGGTTTAAGGTGATTATGACTTCATGTCTAGTGTTAGCATTGCCAAACTTTACGAAGTCATTTGATTTGTATTGTGATGCCTCAGGAGAAGGCATTCGTGCCATTTTGATGCAGGAGAGACATCCTATTGCTTTTGAGAGTAGGAAGCTTAGGGGTCCCAAGAGATTTTATAGCATCTATGACAAGGAAATGTTAGCCATTATGCATGCTTTGGCTAAGTTCAGGAAATACTTGGTGGGCAGCAAATTTAGTGTGCGTACAGACCATAACAGCCTGAAACACTTCCTTGGACAGTGAGACCTAAATGAAACACAACAAAAATGGGTCAACAAATTGCAATCGTATGATTTTGACATCACCTTTATTAAGGGGAAGCAGAATGTTGTAGCTGACGCCTTGTCTCGCAAACCTTAGTTGAATGCTATGGCACAGATCTCTGAGGATTGGAGGCATCAGATTATTACGGAGTATGCTAAGAACCCATTGGCTTCTAGCAGTGTTGATGGGACAGAGCAGGATAGTAGGTACACCGTTGTGAATGACTTCATCATTTACAAGGGGCGGATTTTTCTGGTTCCTGATTCAAAGTTGAAGGATACAGTTCTGAGAGCCTTTCATGATCTTCCTATGGTGGGCCATCCCGGTTATTTCAAAACATATAAGCTGGTACGGGAACGGTTTACTTGGAAAGGGCTAAAGACTGATGTTCTTCAGTATGTACGAGAGTGTTTTGTTTGTCAGCAGAACAAACAGGAACACACATATCCTGCTGGATTGCTTCAGCCACCTCTGATACCTAACAGGAAGTGGGAATGCTTATCAATGGACTTTATTACGGGTTTGCCGAAAGCCCAAGGTAAAGATTGTATTTACGTGGTTGTTGATCGGCCGACAAAATATGCACACTTCTTTCTGATCACCACTACATTCACAGCATCGCAGACTGCAGAGCTCTTCTTCAGAGAGGTATTCAGGTTACATGGTTTGCCTCGGACTATAGTCAGCGATAGAGACAGTCGGTTTATGAGCAACTTTTGGCAGGAGTTGTTCAAACTTTGTGGGACCGAACTAACACCTAGTACCAGCTACCATCCACAGACTGATCGACAAACTGAGATCGTCAATAAGTGGGTGGAAGGATATTTGCGTAATTATATAGCTGGACAGCAGAAAGCTTGGGTGAGGTGGATATACCTCTGTGAGTATTGTTATAACTCTACTCACCACATGACTATACAGATGATGCCCTTCATGGCATTGTACAGGTATGAGGCGCCCAACATTTTGGATTTGGTGTTGAGTGATACCAGAGTGCCTAGCGCAGGTGATATGATGCAGGATCAGCAGGATATTTTGAGGTCTCTCAGAGACATTATCCAGTGGGCACAAAATCAGCAGAAGCAGTATGCTGATCAAAAAAAGGTTGAGCGTTCTTTTGCAATGGGTGACATGGTGTATGTCATGTTACAGTCGTACCGTCAGTCTACTCTGCGGAAGAGTCGAGCAGAGAAGTTGAAACCTCGTTACTATGGTCCATTTCGAGTCATCAGACGAGTGGGCGAGGTTGCATATGAGTTGGATTTACCGGCGGATAGCAGGGTTCACAACGTGTTTCACGTTACTCGCCTGAAGAAGGCGTTGGGTCAGCATGTGATTCCCTCTCCATTGCTGCCACCTTGATGACGAGGGGAAGTTGATATTAGTGCCTGAGGCCATCCTCGATGTCAAAGAGAGACATCTTCGGACGCAGGTTATTAGAGAGTATTTGATCAAATGGACAGACTTGCGAGTTGAGGATGCTACATGGGAGTCGGAGGAGATTTTACAGCATCCAGAGCTGAGATTGCTTGAGGACAAGCAATTTCAGGGAGGGCGGACTGTAATGTCCCCTTCCTAGGCAATACAGTGGATTTGAGGGGTTAGCCTATTACTCAGACCTTCGTAGGCTGACAAATGTGATTAGAAGGTCACTTGAGGCAGTTATCCAGCGTTTGGGAACATTACTCCAGCAGTTGATTCAGGTTTGGGCCTTAGTAGACACTTTCAAAGTAATTTATAGATACTTACTATTTATAGTAAGTCAGGCAGGCAGGAGTTGCTATTTTTGGCAGGGCACCTGATTAGTTGGTCAGCACAGTTTCAACCCGGTTTGATGATTTGATGAGCAAACAGTAAATATTGAGGCATTTGATAATTATAAAAAGTTTATTAATTTGACTTTATAATATAAAGTCACTTTAATGGAAATAATTAAATGTAATTATTTAATGGCAAATTATAAAGTATTTTTAATACTTTATAATAAGGAGATAAATTAATATTAAATGAGTATTTTAATATTCATTTAGAAAAAGGACGCCATTATTTAATTATTTTGCTTAGGTCAAAAGAAGGGCGATTTAATTATATTTTAATTGCTCATTTAACAGCTTTTTGAAGGGGGTCGACCTTTTGAGATAAGATATATATTTCTCCAAGACAAATCGAACTCATTATGTTATGATTATTCTAATTTGTCTTTATTTCTCTCTGAGAGCATTGGGGTTTGTGAAACAAGGGTTTTTGCAGATAATCGAGTTTTGAAGAACTTTCCCCCTTCGGAATCAGACATACTGAGACTGTGAGATACCAGTTGAAGCTTGTCAGTTGAGTGGCTTCATTCAAAAGTCATACAGAGCTTATTGTGAAGATTTTTCATCAAGGATTTGGGTCGAACTTCTCCAGAAGGGTTTCATATTCAGTGGCGACTATTTCCTGATCATTTGGCATACTTTCCAAGAAAGTACGGATTTCTCACTTGTTGGTACAGGCTGTACTTCTCCAAACAAAAACGCCTGAGCTTTTGGTCTTTTGGTTTCACCATTTGTGGCGCCTAGGTCTCTGGAGCACATTGCATCATTTTCGAGGCTGGAGATATCTGGATTTGAAGTTGGCCGTACCAATCATCGTTACTCATGGCGGCTGCAAACAAGTCAAGTTTTTGAATTAAAATTGTTGCTTTTTTGTCCTACATGGCAATACTCAGTCTTGTATTCCTTCAGATAGTTAAATAAAGCATTCGCCATCAATCCACGAGTACTTTTGTTTCAGAATCTGTAGTTTGGAATTTTATATGAATTTTTATATGATTTAATGGAAAATCGCACCTTTTATATTATTACACAAAAACCACAAAAAAAATCAAAAACAAGGAAAACAAACAAAACTTAGCATTATCAGCCAGCAGTCGGGTTGAGAGACACCTGGTCTCTTACAACCTCACTAACATAGCTCCAATGAGCTTTAGAACAAATAGTAGTAAGAAGGTCCAGAATTCTTTTCCTTTCAAATCTTGGTACATCGGCCACCTGCTGTGGAGGAGAAACTTCACTCAGGCGCTTTTCCGCCAACCACGGACTTATAATGCGGTCCCCTGCACATCCATTATTCAATACATGGCCCTCCCTTCGTCGAAGAGATTGGTAGGGTATCCTTTAACGATTACCAACTGAGCATAGTGTTGTGTCCTACACAACTAGAACCTTGCTATTTCACAATCTCGAACTAGTACAAGGATCACAATGAACTCACAGTGTAAACATCACCCGATCTAAGAGGATGTAGGTACATTACACTACTTTGATCAAAGAGTTTTAGTTCAGTAAACGACTGAGAGAGTCATCTATCATATACACTACTCAGGACCGATTTGACTTAAGGCTATCTTACACTACGCATAGGTTATGTCCTTCATTGGGTAATCAGTCACCCTAGACTTCCTACAACATTCTAACTGGTAGAAATGAAACAACATAACAAGTAATTCACCTATTACCCCTATATTGGAAATCTTTATCCTAGGAGTAACCTGGGCTTACCTTAGTTAACCTAATAACTTAAGCCGATAGAATTTACTTCACTCCTGTCCTCATTTCGGTTCTAGTATATAGTTACTATTGCAGCAATACTCTCCTTATATGGAGATCATACAATTAATGCAGATTACAACTAGAATGCAATATTTCATTTCCTATGTATCGACAGCAAACATAAAACATCCCATGTTCAACATAGCTAGTATAATTAAATACTTATGTTATACTTTATATAATGTTGCTGAATTCCTCTATCAAGTTCTTTCTCCTATCGTGGAGTGTTGTACCCAAACCAAATTTTTTGTTTCATCAAGGCATTTTGCATAAAAGAGTCTAAATTTTGCTAAAATGATGTAAGACATGGTTTTGAGCAATATCAAGCATGGAGTTTTTGTCAATAGTTTGTCAGTCAAAGTCAGTTTTATTGAACAGAGCCTGAAGCAGAGAATCAAAATAGAGCTTTTCACGATGGAGGAGCATCTCACGACAACATTTCACGTTGCACACGGTCATTTCAGTGATCGAAACGAAGTTTTTAATGATCAATTTATGAAGATTTTTCAAAGGAAAAGTCAGAAAGCGCAAGTATAGCCCAAGGGCGCCCAGCTTGTTGAAGGTCAAGATCTTGTTTAAAACGTTCAAGCATCCAGTCAATCTCTTCAAAACTAGTCTGGCTATCCGATGACCTATCCAGCGAAGTTTTCCGAGACTTACAGCTCCGGCAAACAGCAACAGAAGTTGAAATTCTTAAATTGCCAGATGTGAGAAACTTGTCTTTTTCAGGTAAAAGCGCACCTCTAGCCTGAGGGCGCCCATCTAAAAGAGGGGGTAAATCTTGGCATTTTTGATGGCGGATACAGTCAATTTGTTCTCGACTAGTCTGCTTATCCAACGAAATATCAAACGTAGTCATCCGAGTTTCAGAACTCCGGCGGCAGTCATCCGAAGATCAGCTTAAAATGGAGTTTTCACGTTTCTGAGCTTCTACGTTTGTTCCCAGTGCAAGTACAGCCCAGGGGCATTGGTTTAAAGGACCCTCCAGATGGTGAAATTTGCAGACAGAGTCTTCCTAACATCAGTAATACTCTAGCCTAGCTCCGCGATGCACCATCCTACCTGTCGATCCGACGTTCCAAGTGATCGTGGCGGCGATTCTACCAAGCACGTAATTTCACGGGCGGACCAACAAACAATTTTCAGTGTATTTCCACAGTCTAGAGGCGCCTAGCCTTTAGGCCTGTCAGATGTGCCCGTTCGCGTTCGAAGTCTTCACGGCTATTGAGCGTAATCATTTTATCTATTCAACGAGCCTAGCCGTCAGCCTTCGGGATTTGGCAGTCGCTCGTACGTGCAAGGTCTTTAGTGTAATACTGCAAAGTGAAGATATCCGGAAAATGGCCAAGTCTGGAGCGGTAATTTTAAATAAAATACGCACTGGAGTGTTTGAGGCCTTAGAAGCAGTTTTCTTGCTTCGTCACCTCCAGAGACTTCTCTTGTGGGCCCTTCTGGTTCAAAACAGATAGTGCCTGAATCGGGTCGTCCCAGCTCCAGATATCGAGGACAAAGTGGGGTACTTGGATGAAAGTTCAACTTTCGTCAAAATGACATCAGTGCAACTATGAGTCGAGCTTTTACTTTTGAGGCCCTTAACACGCTTTCGTGTCGTGCATACCGTTGATGATCGCGCGTTGAGCCGTTGCTTGTCAGCAGGGTTCACCGTTCACCGTCGGCAGCCGTTTGAAGCGTCAGATGGCAGTTTGAGAAATGGCCAAGTCTGGAACCCGTAAAAGCAATTTAATTAGGGGCGCCTAATTTTTCAAGGGGTTAAACGATGGATTTTGCAGTAGTGTCTCCCAGCAGACATTTCTTCCTTGTTCAGTAGGCTTTCCAATGAATTCTTCAGATCAGTCTCAGCATCACCCGGTCATCCGAAAATCAGTGTCGAAGTTGGCCAATCGTGACAGTGATGTCAGCTATAAAATAGGGATTTAGTAAAAAATGAGGTATCTTGAGCAAATGGACGCCTATATGCTCAAGAGATGACTTTTCGGGATCGTTGAAGTCTGACGATGAATCTCAGAGCTTCAACAAAATTGTCAACTGAAGTTCAGAATATTTGCAATTTTAGCATAAGATGGCGATTTTCTATTTTTGGCGCTTTTTGCATGATAATAAATATTTTATTATTATTTTCAAATTTGAACTTCCAGTCAGTGACAGTGGAACTGAAAGGCAACCAATCAGAGGACTTCTATTCTGGTTAGGGTTTTGAATTCTTGCAGTTGCCAATTGGTGCGAATTTCTTCTTATATAAACATGGCGCCATCTTCATTATTACTCACAGAGCTTTCAAAGGAAATTCGTGTTTCATTAAGAGAAAATTTAATCTTAAGTGGAATTCGTATTTTTCAAAGCAAGTTCATATTTTCAAAAGGGAAATCGAATTTTATTAATTTTCAAAGCAAGCTTCAAGCAAATTCGTATTTCTTCAAAAGGAAATAAAGGCGCACATCTTCAGAGCAATTCATAACTTCAAAGCAATTCACAAAATTCCTTAATTCTCAAAGGCGTATTCATTCAATAGCAATTCGCAATTCCTCAAAATTCAAAGGCGAATTTCATATTCAATGGCGAATCCTCAAATTCAATATAAATTCGTATTTTCTTCAAAAGGAAATTCGAATTTCTTCATAAAGGTGCAAATTTCAAGAGAGGAAAATTCGTGGTTTTTCTAAACAAGGCGAATTCTTCCAGTTCAAAGGCAAATCTTCATCAATTTCTCAAGGCGATTTTATTTAACAAATCTTTTTGCAGGATAAAATTCACAATTGTCAGCAATCTGAAGAAATCTTGGGCGATTTTCACAGGGAAGAAGCATAATAAAAACGTCTTTTTCATCCTTCAATCTCAGATTTCTCTCAGAATACAAATTGCATGTTCCTGAAATTGGCGAATTCTACAAGTCTCAGTATCTGGATCATTCTTATATAATTTCCTCGAGTTAGAAACGTGCGTTTGATTTTTCACGAATTTTTAACTTTAGAACGTTCGTTCTTGAGTTGCTAATTTTCTTAAGTGAAAAGTCTTTGTACGATCTAGTAGAAGTTGAATTTTCGCAAATCTGACGTTCTGGGTTGTCTTAGAATCCTTTTCTGGACAAAACCCATATCTCGGATTTTTCGCTGAAAATAATTCTTCGAAAGGCTATTTTTAACTCTCGCAGGCTATTTTAGCTTCCAGAAATCTTGTCAGAATATAGTCAAGTTCACAGTCAACAGGCTAATTTTTCAGAATGCAGTTCACTCAGCTCGAATACAGGACCAAAACCGTCCTTACTCATGATTTTCTCAGGTTGGTTGAGAGTTGAGACAGACCTTCACAAAGTATTGCCAGAAGCAGTGCTGGATCCAGTTAAGATCAGAAGTTCAATTATTCAAAATATTGAGTAGTCTGGCTTATTAGAGGCCGCTTCCATACATATCTTCGTTCACTGTATTGAATTCGTGATGGCTTGCATTAAGCATTACAATTCTACTACTCGTGAAATAGTGTCAGTTGACGGACGGGTCATTTGCAGTCTCAAACCTTTGGACATCGAAAGGAGTTTTGGCATTCCTCAACACCAGAACAGCCTAGTTGTTTCTATGGAGCAGTGTGCACAGGCATTTGATGCTGATATGGACAAGTGTCAGAAGAAGATGGCAGAAAGATGGTTAAAATCAACAGAAAAAAAAAGCCAAACAATGTGGGTCGCGGTGAATATAAGGATGAGTATGCGATTCTAATCACACTCCTGAATCGTGTCTCAGGTCAAGCACATGCAAATGTTTTCCAGCCTTGGATGTATTACATTATTGGTCGCATCATTTCTGGGCAGGAGCATTATGACTGGGCATCCTTCATCAGCGATATTCTCCACAGGCAAATCACCGGTTTCATGGTTGCTCATGAGTTTCATATGTGTTCGTATCTCGTGTACTTGATCGCTTATCAGGGTCAGTTCCAAGGGCTAAACACCGTGGGCATCCTCAGTGTTCAGAAAGTTTATCAATATTATGATCAACTTGAGTTCACTAGAGCTGAACGTCATTTCAAGCGTGTTCACGAGGCTTTCTTGACCTATACAGTGAGGAATTTGGACCGGGAATTGCACGTTCGTATCTCGGCAGTTGCTAGGGCAGCGATGGATGGATGGGCAGATTGGTTTATTCAGTTCCCAACATACACCTACATCCGAGTATACGGCTTTACAGGAAATCCAGCTATGCTTCCACGTTATCCTTCGGATAAGACAATCTTTCGTGAATTCCTAAGGCGGTCATGATGTTCATCGTCTTCACGCCGAGCACAGACCATCTCTCAACTTTCCTTTTCGGTTTGGAATGTATTGGTAAGTCGGCAATTGATAGTAAAATTGCGGGGCAAGAGCAGAAATATCATCTTAAGTATCTTGTTGAAGCGTGCCTATGATCTTTCAGTCATTATACAGCTCGCCTTCTGGAGGTACATATCATGAGCCTTCTATGGAGGATTACTGGGCAAATTGCGCAGATGACTTCGAGGTTCGCAGACGCAGTTACGGCCGCTTCTCTCTCTCACAGATTTCTGTTTTCTTATCAGAAGATGTGGGAGGTTTATCGAGATGACGAGGGAGAAGTTCTTCCTCAGTTTTTCAGAGAGCAGGTCGATACACAACCATTGCCAGCAGTAGATTGGTACGCCAAGGAATATGCAACGGTTAAGGAGAGGTCAAGTAGAGTTATTGAACGCTACCTCGACAGAAGAAGGAGGGTAAGTGTTCCCCTAGCCAGAGCAGCGCCAGTGGTGAATCCCGTTACCGTCCTCGTCAAAACCTAAACAAAAGAAAAGGAGTAATCCTCCTAAGAAAGGTCAAGCCAAACAATTCAAAGGGCAAGGCGCCCACTGTTATCACGATGACAACAGCCTATCACAGAGCCAGTTCAGAGATAGTTCAGACCCATTACGAGATTTCTCCGGTTCCTACATAGTTCCAGGCAGTCACCAGTCCCAATTTCATCGAATGGATTTCCACTCGCAGTGGGTCTTCTACACACTCACTCTCATCAGTACCTCCTGTCGCTAGTGCAGACCCTTCTAGTAGCATTAGCCGAGACCAATCTTGGATCGAAGCTCAGCTAGGAAGGAAGAGGAGGCAGCCATCTTATGTCCTTAATCATTCTGATTTTGACGACATTTACCAGGATGCGCCAGACAAGAGAGTCAAGAACATGGTTCACGTAGAGAGAAACACTGATATGGAGATTGTCATTGAAACTGCCGTACCTCCACAGGGTAAGGACTTGGCTGAGTTAGAATCTCAGGATTTTGAAGTTATCACAGTTAACCTTGGTCATAGTACACGTCAGACTCAGGTTGATCTTCTACAAGTTGCTACAGACAATGCCAGGGATAGAATACTGAAGGACGGAGAGGATAAGGCAGCCCTCAAGGCTGAAATCAGACAGCTTCGTCAGTATATTTCTAGTCTTGTGCATAGACCCAATGCCATTAATACACTCCCGCCGATGCTTGAGCCTCCAGCAGAGAAAAGTCAACTCAATCACTTGGTTGCATATGGCAAGCGTTTAGATGAATGGGAGGAGGAGTTTGTTGCTAGAGGCCGTGCTATGCTTACAGAGTTATATCAGTTGCGGTATAATGCACGAGAGCTCCGTCTTCGTCTTCAGGATGAGGAACGAGATATGGCAATTAACAAACCTAGGGATGAGATTATGATTGCTCACCTGAGTGTGGCTTATGATGCAGTCACAGATGCAGAGGACAGAGAGGCTATCTACTCTTGGAAAACACAACTGATTTTCAGGGCAAAGATAGAAGACACTTTAGCATCAGAATTGACTGAGAGTAGAGAGCACGTCACTAGTGCACTCCGGTTTGTGAGAACTCTAGTATCTCGTTTACCGTGCCGTTACCAGATTGAGGGTGGTGCCTACGTTGAGCTTACCGACGTTCAGTCAGAGCTCCAGGCACTCATTCATACCATTTTCATTGGGGAGACCATTGGCTGTAAGATTACTCAGCTTACAGTCATGTTAGCATTGTTCGATGAGGCAACGAGGAGTAGGGGCGAACTTCAGTCTCAAATCACAGCTGGTGAGGATATGCTGCATCGACATAGCATTCTCCGACAGAGTCTCATAGCTCCAGATAGTGATACAGTCAACAATCTCGTTGAGGGATTGATTGCTCGAGATCACACATAGTAAACTTCAGTTCCCACCTCTCAGGATAGACATTACACACACGAGTTGAACTTGGTGTTACCCTTTCAAGTTAACTCGATGTTGTCATCACATGCATATCTATTCTGAGATCAGCTTTACACACTTGGAGTTTTATTTTAGGGTTTTACGTTAACTGATGGTAGTCTTCCAGTTAACTTGCTTTCAATAAGGACGTGCATGCTCGCACAATAGTCCATTTTTAGATTAAATGTTTCGGTTAACTGATGGTAGCTTTCCAGTTAACTGTATAGATTATTTCATTAGGGTTTGGCAGCAAATCTTGCATGCATTGCAAGAACTGTAGATGACTCAAGGTGATTTTAGGGTTCCCTACACCTTGATGTATATAAATAAGAGCTTTTGCTCATTTGTAATTAACTTTTACTTGAGAGAGAAATATATGCTGCCTACCTTGCCCTCAATATTGCTCTTTTGGTATTTGTTCATGTGTCTTCGCTATTACGATTAATTGTTATGCCACATAGGGTTTCAAGAGATTGTAATGGTGGATTCTTTCCATAGTTTAGATAAATCTGTTTTGTGAATCTTTTATCATTTCAATCAAGCGTTATGCCACATAGGGTTTCGTGAGATTGTGATGATAAAATCGTTTTGTGAAGTCTTTACTACTTTGATCAAGTGTTATGCCACATAGGGTTTCATAAGATTGGCGTGGTAAATTCCTCCCATAGTTTAAATAAATCTGTTTTGTGAGACTTTTATCATTACGATCAAGTGTTATGCCACATAGGGTTTCGTGAGATTGTGATGATAAAAGTTGTTTGTGAAGTCTTTACTATTTTGATCAAGTGTTATGCCACATAGGGTTTCATAAGATTGGCGTGGTAAATTCCTCCCATAGTTTAGATAAATCTATTTTGTGAGACTTTTATCATTACGATCAAGTGTTATGCCACATAGGGTTTCGTGAGATTGTGATGATAAAAGTTGTTTGTGAAGTCTTTACTATTTTGATCAAGTGTTATGCCACATAGGGTTTCATAAGATTGTCATGGTAAATTCTTAAATCTGTTTTGTGCCCAATAAGCTTGTTTAGATTGAGATGATAGTTGCGCCACCTTGCCCTCAAGTAGAGAATCTAAACTCGTTTATCGTCAGATAGTCAAACCTTGCTCCGTTTCCTCTTGCTCTGTTTTCTTGAGGAGATTGGATAGATTAAATTTAAGTTGTAGTTAGTAGATCTGCAAAACCAGAGAAAACTCAGCTGCAACGTATAAGTTCTTTCAAGAAAGCCTTGTGCCTCTACAGCTGAAACAAAAAGACAAGACATAGTTTAGCTTATTTTCCTTTGCAATATTTTTGTCAAAGCACAACGAGGGAGCTTCCCCTCCTAATTTGAAGAGCACTCATTGCGTAGTGTACATAGGCTGTTCATAACAACTTTTACTTCAGAGGTGTTAGTTGTTACGCCAACATGGAGTACTTAAAAACACCTTATAAAAGCGGCTCTAATGCTTCAATTCTCTTTTCTGAAAGCATTCAGGCTTTTAGCAATTAATATCCATGCCAACAGTATTCTCTTCTTATGAAGATCATACAGAATATGCAGTTTCATACTAACATGCATTTTAAATACCCCCTTATCTCTTTTTCATAAATTTTCCCCTTTATGTTAAACAAATAAACCAATCCCTTAATTTCTTTTCCACTACTTCCCTTTAATGCAAGATAAGTTAAGCTAATACCTTAAGCTCCTTAAACACTTGATCCCCTTTTTACAACCCCTTTATCCTTAATTCCTTCATTTCATCTACCATTCAAATGCATTGAATTCCCTTATGCATTCACCCTTAATTGTAATGATTTCCCTTATACATTTTCCCTTTAAATACAATGAGTTCCCTCATTCATTTTCCCTTAAACGCAAAGAAAGTTTATCAAGACATTTCTAATTCTCCATAAGTTAATGGAAATCATCAACACAAGAATATGAGAATACAGCATTTCAAACAAGAATTGTATTAAATTAGATATCATGCCTGTTATAATGAGCTCTTTTCCCAGCACTGCTCCGTCAGCAACTTCCAGAATTCCCAAATTGGAGATGGCTGCTTTGCAAAATAACTCTCTTTCAATGTAGATGACTCCTTCAATTCACTCTTCTTAATTAACACTTCTCTATTAGAAGTTGTTAATTTACTATTCTAAAAGGGATTTAGCACAGTCAATTATCTGCAGCTGATAAAGTTTCTAATTCTCACACTCTCAGCAAAATGATGAATTGCAACAATAGAAAACAACACAGCAGCTTGGAAATTGGGCAAGAAAGCTCTGAAATTCGCAAAGGACAAATTGCACAAGCATATTTTTCAATGAATGGCTGGGTAAGTATTTATAGGTCCGTAATTGCAACTATTTCCTTCATTTTGGGCATGTAGAATGACAACAAGGCGCATATACCCAGTCAAATGTCACTTGGCAAGCAACTAAACCCTATGTCACCTCAAAAAGGAGTGAATCGACCATCATGGAGCCAACAATTGCAGAAAATTTCAACTTTAATCTCAGAAATCACCACCTACAGGAAAAACGTCTTTACCTGGCGCATACAAATAAATGACTCATTTTGCTGCGATTTTGTCAAGCCTCAGCTTGTTACAACACAGAAACATTGGTTGGCATTCCCTATTTTCCAGTTTTGAAAGTTTCCTCCTCCATTTTTGTTGCGTTGAAGCTTTCTTCATTTTCACGTGAAAACTCTCAGCTGAGTTTTGTTTATTTTTCAAATGTTTACATCCAATATTTGATTCATAAAAAGGTTCGATACTTTATGAAGTTTCATATTTTGCTCAAGACTAGCGACTATCTTCTATTATTATTCCACTTTAATAAACTTGCATATGTTAAAAGATTTAAATCTTTTAACTTTGTTATTTTGGAGTTCAATATTTATTCATTTAAATATTTACAAATATTTCCACTTTGGAGTTTATAAATATTTTCACTTTAAAATATTTACATATATTTATACTTTGGAGTTTATAAATATTTACACTATATATTTACTCCAAGTACAAATTTAATCTTTTAATTCACTTTAAAGATTTATAATATTAAAATATAATTCCATTAGGAAACAATTACATATTTTATTATATAAATATTATTATAGTTCTTTGAAATATATTAAATATATAAATATTTAAATACCCGAGTATTTAATATTTATATATATTTTAATATAACTATAATAATATTATATATAATCTTTAATATATAATTACATATATATAAATCTATATATTTAACAAATATAAATATATCGTGAGCCAGTCAACATTTACCCGATATATAAATATATAAATCATATATATGTAGTCATTGGGCAATAATATTATAATATTATTTATAGCTATAGACAATAGGTAGCGTGTGTATGTGTATAACCGTATATACCTCTGTGTATACGTATGTATATGTATACCACGTTGACACATACATATGGGCATATCCATTTGCCGATCATACGTTTGTGTTAATATGCTCATACATATGGATACGTGTTCATAATGTATACATGAGTATACATACCTATTCAACCTATACACATATAACCTTTCACGTTTCCACACAATGATCATAGTACAGTAAGTCAGACAAATAAACAATCATCACTCACAAAGCACAAAGAAGTAAACCAGACTCCTAGAGCCTATGGATGATCATAGTATAGTAAGTCAGACAAATAAACAATCATCTACAATTAGGCAAACTATGAAGTCAAAGATGGCTTCTATGTGGTGAGTATTGGGGATACCGATGTTGTTCTCGACATCCAATGGCTTCAATCTTTTAGAGAGATCACTTTGAACTTGCAAACTATGGAGCTGAAATTCCAAGCTAATGGGAAGAAGGTTGTGTTGAGAGGAATGTCAAATGAAGGTCCTCGGGTTGTCACATACAAGAGGATGGAGAGATTGCTTCGTCATGATCAAGTTGAGTGGGAAACTCAATGTGTCATCATTCCTATCATTTTTGAAGAAGAAAAAAGAGAATACCATCCAGATGTGCAAGTTTTGTTGACTAACCGTAGTAAGGTTTTCAATGGCATACCACCTAGTTAGCCTCCTGAAACAGGTATTGAGCACGTAATAAAGTTGGAAGAGGGAACCAAACCAGTTATCACCACTCACTACCATCACCACAAGAGACACAACAACAAAATTGAGAAAGATATCAAAGAGCTTTTAGAGATGGAGCACATTCGTCCAAGCAAAATCTCATTAAATTCTTTTGTTGTGTTAGTGAAAATGAAGATTGGGGCTATGCATACGTGCATAGATTACACAACCCTTAGCAAGAAGACCATAAAAATTCGATACCCCATTCCGAGGATTGATGAGTTACATGGAGCCTTCTATTTTCCAAAGATAGATTTGAGATCTAGGTGTCATCAGATAAGAGTTTGAGAGGGAGATATTGAGAAGACTACTTTCAAATGCCACTTTGGGAGTTTTAAGTTCTTGGTTATGCCTTTCATCTTAACAAATGCTCCAACAACTTTTCAATCATGTATGAATCAAGTTTTTAACAAACAGCTCAAAAAGTTTCTCTTGGTATTTTTTGATGATAACTTGATACTCAATAAAACTTGGGAGGAACATATGCAACATTTGGATGAGCTTTTGGATATTCTTGAGGCTGAATCTCTACTTGGAAAAGAATCCAAGTGTGAGTTTGGCATGACAAAACTTTTGTATCTTGGTCATGTGATTAGTGCTAAAAAGTTAGCATTGATCAAGAAAAGATTAAGGCCATTTTGGATTGGCCCCCACCAAAAATTCTCTCAATTGAAGGGTTTCTTTGGCCTTTGTGGCTTCTATCAAAGATTTGTGAAGGGTTTTTCATAGCTGGCTACCCCACTTACTGATCTTACCAAAAATGGGGCAGTTGTACGGTCTCCAACAGCGCAGCAATCTTTTGATCAGTTCAAACAAATCATAAGCACTTGTTCTGTTTTGGCCATAACTGATTTTTATAAGCCCTTTGAGCTTGAGTGTGATTGCTCCACCAATCTAATTAATAATCTACTTTCTCAACCTAACAACAAACTACATTGTCTTCTTCTCTCGACTTTGTTTGACTCAATGGCACTGACTTCTTGGGGTACAAGACCACTACTCAATTATTTTTCCTCCTCACAACACAATTTTCTATTATTGTAAAATTTGCTGTTTGTTGCTTCATGATCTCTTCTTGTACCAATTGGCCTATGTATTCATACACTTCTATCTTGTGTTATCATTAATAATTATTGCCAAATATTGACTCTTACTTCACAACTGGTTAATTCTATGGAAATAATTATCTTGTTTCCAAATCTTTTTACACATTGCCTTAGTCTAGAAAGGTCCAAACCTTTAGGTCCCTTGCTAGCATAGACTGGGCTTCATGGCATGACCCTATCCATGGATTGGACCAATAGTGCAGCTTAGTCAATGACATTCAATTTACATTTTACATGCCACAAAGTCAACCCTTCCAAGATATACTCATCATTTGTCAACCTAAATGCCAAAAAAATTATGTTCCACACCGCAAAGTCAACCCTTCCAAAATATAGTTTGTATTCAATCAACTTGCATGCCAAACATCTTAAATTGAGTGACTAAAGATAGGTATTTATAGGCATGCATGCCTATGTAACTAGCAAGGACCTAGAACACATCTAGAAAACAAATCTAGAGATAAACTTGAAGAGCAACTTACAAAACCACTCAAAAGCTATACCTTATTCATAAGCATTACAAAGTTGCACATCTACACTTTACATAGTTAATTAGGTTCTAGATTGTTTTCATGGCATGTTTGAGAATTCATACATCAACCATCTAGGAGACTTGTGTTGTACCCATACGAAATTTTTCATGCTCGAGTTTGTTTTGTGTGATTTAACAAGCTTTCTTGTCAAACTATCATAAGAAGTTATTATGCGTCAATGTTGTCTTTCGTTACTTCCACATGTCAAATGAATTTCATCATCCTAGAAGGTACAGGTTGTTTTCTTTAGTCAATGGAAAAGTGTGAGTTTAGATGCTAAGATTCAAAGTGGAAAAGAAAAGTTGTTGAAGGAGCAACAGATTGACTAAATATCAAGATTTGGCACTCTTGGGGTGATGGATGCACTTTGCCAAATAGTGGAAACTTGACTAAGTATAAAGCAAAGTGGCAAAAGAACTCCTTGGGTGCACTTTTCCAAGCAATGGAAATTTGACTAAAAGTGTAAAGTGGAAAAACAATTCTTAGTGTGGGCTTTGCTAGGTAGTGGAAAGTTGACTAAGTACAAAGAAAATTGGCAAAATGACTCCTAGGGCATACTTTTCCAAGCTTGAAAATGTTTAAGTATCAAAAAATTGTTATAACCCTCAAAGTGTGTGCTTTAAGTGGTTTCTCCATGGGTATAAATCCAAAAATATTCGTCTTGGGCCTATTTGCCAAAGAAGTGTTCCTTTAACCTAAAAGGTGGCTTAGCAAGTCCAAAAGTGGATTGGAAAGTCAAAAAATCGTTGATTATGGTAATAACTAATATGCTAACTGTTGATGTGATTTTTGTGACCGCACCAATCAAAGTATTTTGTGCGCTAAGATTGCAAGAAAGTTCGCACGTTCAACTCCAAGGTTCCGAAATACTTAGAATACCCTCAGTTGGTTTGATGTGAATTGCTGTTTTCACGAGGGGACTTACACAATTGTTCAGGATACTTGTAGTTAACAGTAAATGGATGATTGGAAGGGATTTATGCAATGTGGATGATTTAGCAATAAGTACGTTTTCCTAAAACTAGCCAAAGGTGAACGGAAAGTAAATGAGTGTAAGGGTAAGAAGATTCTATATTCTACTCTAAGGTGGGACGTGGGATCAATCTTAACAGCTCCAACCAAACTCTGCTCCGCCTCACGCTGGACAACTTACACAAAGTAGGTGCAATCTTCAAAGGGATAGTGAGTAATTTTCAAGTCACAACTCAACATCAAGATACCGTCAAAACGACGCATACCAAGGCATGAGCTACAACTGAAGTTAAGTTTACGAAATGCTCCAGTAGACCACGCAAGGCAAACTTGCCGTCAGCAAGCCGCTAGTGGTATGGAATGAAACAAAGTGCCTTGATCAATGCCACACATCCACAGCTACCACCTACTTGCATGAAATGAAAATGCTACTTCTTAAACTACTTTACGCTATCTTACGCTACTTGGAATTGAAGGGACGAAGAAACCTTGCTAGCTAAACACAATGAAGACGAATTTCACCATCAATGAAAAGATCTTCAATTATAAAAGTGTTACACAACAATTTCTTACAAAAGTTTTCAAAGGAAAACTTTCCTTCTCCTCCAAACTATACTAAACTATCAAGCAAAATGTCTACTCTCTGCTCTAGTCTCTAGTCTAATGTCTATTCTAATTCTAATGAGGTACAAATGAGGGGGACTCCCCCTTTTATAGATGGCCCAGTCCAATGGACGGCCCGGATTACAATCAAAAGAATGGCTCAGATTGAGCCACCTCAGCCCTAACCCTAAAAACTGCCAGAATGGGGAGTGGTACACTAAATGAATCAAAGATTCCCACTCACTCCCAAAATAGTAAAGGCAATTAATGCCCACAATCAGTCTTCTAGAAGATCATCATCCAGAAGTGCATTCCCATTCTCCTTCTCTCGGCTGCAAACTCAATGAACCTGCCAAGCACAGCCTCAACCTCCTGAACTGAAATGGGTGGAATGCAATCAAGCTGGAACTCTAACACCGTGACAAGGTTCATGCCGTGCACAAGATTTTCTCCAAGCAACTAAGGAATCCTAGCTCTGGATCAAGCTGGAGAAAGTGGAAGTGTTCTCAAAGTCATCCTGTACGAAGGTCTTCACCTCTGAAAAGAAAGGCACCAGCCTACCCCTCAAATTATCGCAGTCACCTCACCTGGATTCAACCGCCTAGCAAATATGGCCTCGAAAGTATTCTGGACTCCATCAATGATATTGGCCATAGCCTTTCGTACCCTAGTTGAATCCGCCTGTGCTGCGTCGAAGAAACCACGTCCCGTGATTGCTGAAGAATACCATCTAGAAAAGTCATACCTGTCATTCTCCTGAATGACCCCTCCATCAATCAGCATCCGCAAGGGAACATGTCTCAATGCCTCAAGACGCTGAATTACTTTGCTCTGATAAACAGAAGCATCACCCCAGGCCTAATCAACTGCCTCCATCCATGCCAAAATACTGGAAGCTTGCTGGAAAGCGTAAGCAAGGTCTTCCATAAACTTTTTTGTCTCAACACGAACTCCCGTGACCCACTTATCTGCCTCCTGTGCCATCTTCCCTAACTCCAACAAGCCACTAATCGACTCTTTAGGTATCTCAGCTGGAAGCTCTATCGCTGGAATCTTCTACCCACGAGGACGAGACAACTGCTGCACATATCCTATCAAATCCTTATGCTCTCTTTTCAACTTCTTGTACTTTCCTTCCTTTTTAAATAATTTGTCCTTGAGGGCGTGGTAGGAGTTATCACATTCTTCTACAATCTGTGCACCAGTGGGACGTCCTAACTCCAAAGTTGTGACCATGTAGTTCTCTGGTACTGCTTCGTCTCGATCACAATCAACTTGTGGCACTGCCATGTGAAGGGTGCGGGAACCATCCTCATCAGTTGATATCTTTGAAAACTTCCGTGCTCTCTTCTTTTGTGGAGGCATGCTGATCCTGTTCAAAAACTCTTCCATTTCAACTACTGGATCAATCTCTTCGCTGGGGCTTCTTCTCATCCTATCTCTGAGCCAATCAGGTACTGTATACTGTATATCAAATGGCTGCTGTTCTTGTGCCTCTACTTCACGGACTTGTTCAACTTCTATATCATTATGGCGAGGCTCATCGGCCTCTAGTGGCTGAGTATCTCCTGAAACTATATCATCATCCTCCAAAGCCCTCTCCAACTCACGCTGAAACTGAGGGTCAGTAGCAGTCCCCTCATCATCTTGCTGATCATCTCTAGTAGGTGCGTTGACGCTCTGGCCAACTGACTCTCTCCGTGGTGGCTGATTATCTTCTTGTACCGCTTGCACCTGATTCAATGCATTTCTTTGATCAGCAAATAAAGAAACCTCCTGCATGCTTGGAGAACGTGTCTCCAATGGCGTGGGTGATTCAACTACAACTCTTGGAGGCTCCGGCTGAACAGGCTCCTGCCGAACTGGCTCTTTCCTTCTAGATTCCAAACCTTGTGTGATTTGTTTCTTCCTGCTGGTGGTGGGTGTCATGTGATCTCCCATCAAATTGTAAGTCAATGCAATCGACCTACCCTTCAACCTGCTCACATGTCTGTCAACCCACACTCTAGTGAATGTCAAGACCGGAATGCAAAGTGTGTCCAAATCTGCTATCTCAGGCTCTGACCAATCCGGGAGTGGAAGTGGAGTATTTCTCACTGTTTCATAATCTGGATGGACGACGTTCATGTCCTCATCCACCTGGTTTGGTACCAGAATGACTTCACACTCCCTAATCATGCCTATTGGCAACCTAGAGAACATTCTCTTGCTAACTTCAACTTCGTCTGATGCACCAGCCCAATAATCCTCAATGTTTGCCTTGTGTTTAAATTCTTCTGACAGTACCCATCTGATATTATTATGCGGATCATAGTGTTGTCTGCTGGTGTGATAGGAAAAGTGATAAAACTAAAGCTCGCTCTCGGCTTCTCTAGCTGCCTGTAATGAAGGACACACTTCATCGGAATTGCCCATGACAATTGGGAAGTCCACACCTCCCTTCTTCTTTTTCTTCTGAATCTTATCATAGGCAACCAATTGCCTAGATATTTCTAACATCAATATTTTGTTGGTTGGGTACTTAGGCAGCCTATATGGGTATGAGGAAAATCCTTGCAGCCTTATGTAAGAAAACTTCGGAAATTGTATAAACCAGCACCCATACCTCTCAATCAATTCCTGGGCTTCCCTCGAGATCCTGTGATGCATCCGCCCCTGAAGTATTCTCGTGATGTGCATGGTGAAGGCGTCATTGGCACACTTGTAATGAGTGGTACTTGTCAAGTGTAGTTGCAGACAAGCCTCATGAATTTTGAACTAGTGAGAGCCACAACCAACAGGCTCCTTGTATGAAATTCCTCTGTATTTCGTCATACGGGCTAGCATGTAAACAATGTAAGAGCCCATATGAAATGTCTTTGTTCTTCTCAGGCTCAGGAGCTGCTCGTGCAAATTGTCATTGATCATTGCAACCCAGTTAACGTACTCCTTTCCTTCCAGCACGAGGTTGATGTAATAGAACATCCACGGCTCAAAAATGAACGATTGCGGGCAACCTCCAACTCGACTCAGCATCATGATAAGATCACAATACTCCTGCTTCAAGTCATCTGCTATAATTTGTCTCGGCAGCTTCGTACGAGAAGGCTTGGGGTTGCTCATCCAGTGAGTATTGATTGTCTCTGTACATCTCTCAAATGCAGAAGCATACATTCGCTCAGCTCGCTCCCTCGATTTGTAAATCATGTTCCTATGCACTGGGATTCCAAAAGCTTCACCAATGGCAGCAGGAGTGAGGTTGGCGAGCACTTGTCCATCTGTTGACATGATTGACCTATGATCCTTCTCGTAGCAGTTGGCGCACTCCATCATCAGCTCCGAACACTGAATGGCTGGTGGGAAACCAGCAGCTGCATATAACCCACTTCGAATGATGTTGTGTGAAGTGGTCGAAGGTTGATGATTACCAAACCCCAGCATCTGATTCTTGAAAGTCTCTAGGTTGACAGAGCCCAAATTTGTATCCGCCAGCTTGCCCAACTTCGAAGTAAACTTTGACTCCGGCAAGAAAGACTTGCTCAACTTCTTTATAACAGCTTGCCTGGATGCACCATTGTTGTCCTTACCAGTTGTCCTTGCCTCAACCATCTACAAAACAATAAACATCCATTAGCAAATTAACTTAGAAAAATAAATAAAATACTTTGCAGGGCTGCCAGTCGACTTCAAGAACTTGAGAAGCTGCAATATTATTTCTCGTTTGCAAACCTCAACTTCTCCTTCAAAGATTTCGAACTATCAACCACTTAGAAAGTCTCAACAACTTTCAACTTCAGCAACTTATCAAATTCCTTAGCTGGCTGCAACAACTTCACTCTTGTAAATTCGCACTTCTTACTCAGCAACTGCAGACTTAGCAAGTGCGCACCTCCTCAATAACATTCAGCTTCAGCAATGTGATGATAAGCTTCAGCAGTCTTCTTTTTAAATTGAAATTTCTTCAATCAGCTTTCAGCCTTCAGCAACTTCAGATTTTAAAACTCAGCTTCAGCAAACTCCTCTTCTCAAATCGATTTTCCCACTTGCACTGGCAACTTCAAATCCTTTAGAGAAAATCAAACTTCCTTGCACTGCAGCTTCAGCAACTTACTTCAACAAATTTTGAACTTCAGCAACACTTCAGTCTCACAACATTCCAACATCAGACTCAGACCAAATTCGATTTTCCTCAACTGTGAAAAGAAATGAAAAACTTTTCAATTCTTATAGGAAAATCGAATTCTAGAAGAAGGCTAAGTTTAGCTGGTGTATTAAATCTCCACTACTTCATTCGCATTTCCCTCTCTGGTATTTTTGACACTTGTCTTTCGACGTCAGGAATCTTATTCTTCTAGAAGTTCAACTTTGACTGTCGCATTTTAAATTCACTTTCAAAAATTTTTAAATTTAAATTCATCATTTAATCAATTTCCATTCACCAGCCGAAGTTCTGTCTTGCAAATTCTCAATTTTAATCACCTCTAACACTCTGGAAAATTCATCTATGAAGAATTCAATCAAAAATATCTAGGCAAATCACTTTAAATTCATCGTTGAAGCATTTTCCTTTTGAAAACACATTTTATTCAAATTTGCCTTAGAAAATTTCACAATTCAAGTGCCGATTAAATTCTTCACCCAAAAAGCGTTGGCGAAGTGCAGAAGACATGGAAATCCATTTCTCATCGAAGATCATCAGTACCCAAAAGAAAATTTTCTCGAAAATGTGATGAATCCATGGGTACATAACGAACGGGTTCATTTAAATTTTTAAATTTTGAACCTTAGAAAAAATATCTCCTTATGATGTTTAAATCCGTTCTTCTCATCTGTGAACATCTTGTTGCTCTGACTCGAAATTTTTTTTGAATTCATCCTGCAATGCCAGCATCTTCTAACTCCGTCACTGGAAAATTCATTCGTGCTCCAAGAAAAATTTCATCACCTCAGAGTCTAGGAGTATTTTCTAGAGGAAGAAAATATTTTTCCTTAGAAAAAATTTCTATTCAACTTTATCCATTTTGCCTTGGTGAGAAAAAAAATCATCAACTTCACTTAGAAAATCTTCCTGCAAGCACATCACACTTAAATTCCAACGCCTGGCATGTTTTATTTTATTCACCACCTTATATACTTTAGGTGCATATGACACTTAGGAAAAAATTTCATCACTTAGCACTTTCAACGCCTATGTTTTCACCACCTCAACACCTTGGGCGCATATCCAACTTGAAGGTGAATATTAAACTTCACCACGCCTAGCACACCTCACTTCACCTTCAACACCTTGGGCGCATTTCTCATGTTCAAGAGAATGAAAACTTTCAACGTGACTCTTGAACTTCTTTGTTTTGTCTTCACATGGCCTTACTTGGGCGCATCTAGCATGTAGAGGAGAATATCATTTCAAACGCCTTCCCTCCTTTGACTTGTTGACCTTTCAAACATGGGCGCATTTGGCACTTGATGGAGGATAAAATCTTGTACTTAGAAAATATTTTGCATGTCTTGCTTGGAGGTGGGCGCATATTGGCATATGAGGTGGACAAGATTCTTTGACTTCCTTGACTTTCTTGGGCACATTTCCTACTTGATGGAGGATGGGCGCAAATGGAGGGTGGTGTAGGAAACTTGTGCCTTAGAAATTTTTCTCATCAATCTTTCAAGGTGGGCGCATATGAGAGGGAGAGGAGAATGAGTTCTTGTGACTTAGAAATTGTTTTTTGAACTTCTTCCTAGAGTAAGGGCGCATTTAGCCATGGGTGAAGGATGAGAGTTGATACTTAGAAAAAAAAAAAAAATTAGCATCTTGCTTGGATGAGGGGGCGCATTTTGCTATAGGACGTGGATGAAACTTCTTACTTAGAAATTCTCATCATTTTACTTGTGAGGAGGGCTCATTTCACCCAGTGAGCAGGACGAAGCTTGTGCCTTAGAAATTTTTCAACTTTCACTACCTTGGATGGGCGCATTTTAGCTAGGCAGGAGGATTTTTATTCTGACTTGGAAAATTTTATGTCTCTTCATCCTTGAGGGCGCATTTTCATGGTGGTGCAAGATGAAATATCAGACTTAGCCAATTTTTCTTCGTCTTCGCCAACCTCTTCATGCCTTACTATAAATAGTAAGTCCCTTGATTTTCATACTTCAGAAGCTCAGATTGTTTTGAAATTTTGAACACTACATCTTTACGACCTCATCAACCTGTTGACACTGCTATTTCGGGTTGGCCTGCTATTTTTAGCCCATTTCTGAAGGTGGTTTGCTATTTATAGTAACTACCTGCTTCTGATACCTCCACAACTCCGTTTGATTTGAAATTCGAATGACGTGCTCCTCACCACGTGACCTGCCTGTTGGCATCGGCTCCTGATGCTGACTTTCTACTTTTAGCCTGTTTCTGGAATGACTTACTATAAATAGTAAGTGCTCCGTTTACCTTCAAATTTTATCAGCAGATAGCTTGAAAGATGCTGATCGCGGTGGTATACACCGGTGAAAATTCTGACTTTTACCCCTCTTTTCCCCGGCCGGAAACCCTAATTTGTTCTGCATGCATATCAAATGATCTCCGTTTGTTCTCATTTCTGGCATTCGATCATGATTGGGAGCGCCGGGATGCACGCTAAAAATAGTAAGTTCCTAAATGAGTGACCATCTCGCTTGCATGTCACGCCATCGCTAAGCTCTCAAAACCCATAAGGAATATGCGACATGCAAAGAAAACCCCGACATGCAAACCCTAAAAATAGCCTCTTGAACTCAAAAGTTGTCATCTCATTTTGCATGTTATACTGTCGCGAAGGTCTCGAAAACCCAAAAGGAATCTCCAGACATGCATTGAAAAACTCTGCATCCAAGCCCTGAAATCTGCTCCGGAAGCTGAACTGCTAAAAATAGTAAGTTGTCTGTTTTAGCTCAAATTTTGCACACGAGCAGCTTGATGTGTTCTGAATGCAGTGTGACTGTTAAAACTTCGAAGGTGTCAAGAAAATGTTCCAAATTTCACACTTACTAAAAATAGTAAGTAGCCGGAATCTGATGAAAATTTGCTGAGAGCCTGCTGGAAGCACACTGACAACAGTGTTAGTCTTTATTTTCAATTTATTCACCTTGCTTGACCTCAGATTGACCGGGAAAGTACAAACCCTAATTTTCTAGACTTGGCCAAATTCACGTTTAAATTCAATGGCAGAGACATCCCTCGAAAGGCAGATAGAAAAGAGACCAGCAGAGAAAGAGAGAGAGAGACAAAACCAAAGCCAAAAAGACCAAAAAGACCAGAATGGAGCAAAATTTAGGGGGTCCCCATCTTTAATGGGGCGATGTGTGAAAAGGTCACAACACTAACTATCATCAATCTTGGTTTGTAATTATGTCACCAAAGTCATCTAGAATTGGACCATTTTTGGATCAAGTGGGAGTGGAAGCAAGCCCTAGTATATGCACAAATCGGCTTGGTCATAGCCCTATTGTCCCGAGTACTCGCTCCCTAGCCAAACCTAGCCCATGCCCAAGGAACCCATGGCGAAAAAATAAAAACAATTAAAAATTGTTAATATAGTGAAATTAGCATTTTTAAAGAATAAAAAAGCATTTCTCAACATTAAAACATGATCGTAAACCTAAAATACTCCATCATTTTGTGACTATGCATGTGTTTCTAGCAACTTTTGCATTCATAGTAAATGTTGGTGATTTAACAAGGATATAATAAAAAATGAAGGGTTTGGAGGACTCTTTGAACAGGGTTAAAAGTGATAAAATTATGAAAAATAGCATGCACCATGAAGGTTTACGTGGTCTCAAAGGTTGCCCCTTAAGCTTGCTGGGAGCTAATGTCCCCAAACCTCATGCTAGTTTTAAAAAGAAGAAAAGAAAAACTGTTTTTGGCCAAGCTGGATGAAAAAGCAAAGTTGTTTTATTATGACTTTTTCCCAATTAAATCTCAAATAATTGAATTATATTTATATCAAGTCAATCCCTATCTTAAGTATGCTCTTGCGGCTATGAAACTTGGTCAAGATACAAGCACAAGACTCCACATAGAGTTAATGATGCTAGGCAAAGTGATAGAAGCTCCTCTCTACCATAGTTCATGGCTCCATCATGTGATTTTTATTTTTGTTGTCGTAGATATCATATTCTATGAATTTTGCACACCTAACACTTAAGAATATTTATACATTTCAAAATTTTGTTTCCTTCAACTCAAAACAGCTTTTTGTACTCATTTGATTGTTGCATACTTGTGTATGCCATGATATAAAGTTTTTAATTGATAAGTTCATTATGTCTTTAAACTTGATTTATTAAAGGATGCATGGTAAAAGCTTTAAATGTTTACAAAAACAATTATATAATATGGTTTTCGCATATACATATGTCTACCAGCATACCCCAACCACCCAAACTCGTATCCATGCCCATATCAAAACCAGCAACTTAGGTTTGTAGCAAACAAGTGCATATATATGTGTATAAATGTACGGCTAGATACTTCTCTTTATATTATGATGTATTAACAAAAGATGTTGTAGACAATTTTTCTTTTTTTCCAATATCGTTATTGCTGTATAAGAATAGTTAGATAGATATAAAAGTATGGATGCAGAAAATGGGTAAAGTTGATGTTAGGTGCTCAGACATGTACGCATACAAACATATATTTAGAATATTTACATCAATTTTCTGGATTTGATTGCATAAGAATTTTTGCATCAACGTTTCCGATCACACTCCGTGATCCATCATCAAGATGAAAGCAAAGAGCTGAAGGAAAAATGGATAGTTGCAGACCAAGACCAACTTAAAAAGAGGAAGGGAGGAAGAGAAGGTTGCACGAGGGACAAATAAAAATAAAAGATGGAGAAGAAGAAAAAACTAGGGGGAGAAAGATGTCACACTTTTAAATCATTAAGATTAAAAAATTAAAAGGAGAAAAATGGGATAAAAACTAAATTTTAAAACTTAGACAACAAAGGATGACCAAAAATAAAAGAGGATTAAAAACACTAAAAAGGAACTAGATTAGACAAAAGAGGAAGAAAAAGATAAACAGTAAAATAAAAATTGAAAAAATAATTAACAAAGGACAAGACTAAAAAAGGATTAAATTAAACTAATAAAAAATTAATGACAAACTACAAACTCGTCAAAAAGCTACAAATAAATAAAAGCAAAAGTATATGAATAGTTTTTCTTTTATTTATTTGTAGCTTACTTTTTCTTTTTATTTATTTGTAGCTTTTTGATGAGTTTGTAGTTTGTCATTAATTTTTTAAATTTAGTCTTTTTTAGTCTTATCCTTTTGTTAATTATTTTTTCAATTGTTATTTTACTGTTTATCTTTTTCTTCCTCTTTTGTCTAATCTAGTTCCTTTTTAGTGTTTTTAATCCTCTTTTATTTTTGGTCATCCTCTGTTGTCTAAGTTTTAATTTAGTTTTTATCCTATTTTTCTCCTTTTCATTTTTTAATCTTAATTGATTTAAAAATGTGACATCTTTCTCCCCCTAGTTTTTTCTTCTTCATCATCTTTTAATTTTTATTTGGTTGTGTCTTGTCTTCCTTGTCCCTCGTGCAACCTTCTCTCCCTCCCTTCCTCTTTTCAAGTTGGTCTTGGTCTGCAACTATCCATTTTTCCTTCAGCTCTTTGCTTTCATCCTGATGATGGATCATGGAGTGTGATCCGAAACATTGATGCAAAAATTCTTACGCAATCAAATCCAGAAAATTGATGTAAATATTCATTATGGATTGTGGAAACTTGATATCTCTAATATATTTAGAGGGTCAAACTTTATCAATAGATCAAAATAGTAAAATTGCTTACTCATATTTAGAAGGTAAAACTTTATCGATAGATCAAAGCAGTAAAACTCCTCATTCAAGGAACCAACAACCAACATAATATCTATATCCAGAAGTAAATTAAAGTAACATAGAACCAACAAATGCCAGGAAAATAAATATTACCTGGCTACTACGGAAGGGAATTCTCTTGTTGATATGCTCGCACATCACACAAGGTTCAAACTTAATTTCCTAGTGGCAACAGCCATAAAGCACATATGAGACTTTATTCATAATAGTTCAGAAATATCCCCCAAGTAGTTCACATATATACAGACATAGTAAATAGTAGCCATCATTGATTGATTTAATCAGATATGGAACAGAACTGTAATATCATATTCCTTTAACCCCTATTGAAACAGATACTTCTAAAAGCTAATGTCATCAGAACTAAAACATTGTATTGATAACATCAACTATTATAACTTCTCTAGAATCCCTCATCTACTAACCTCATACAACTCTAGTTCTGTATCAGGGGGAAAACCAGCCATCTTGTTCAGCTTCATCAAACTGTCTGCTGGCTTGCCTCCAGCCTTCTCAAAACTCCGGCCAACATACCTGAGGTCCAAGTTGGCCAAATGAATTGGTTTCCATATAGAAAAGTTTCAAAGGATGTGAAGAATCACAAAATAAAAACTACCGTAGTGTTTCTTTCTCTGGATCATAAAGCTTGAAGAAAAGAAGTATATCATCCTTTTTCTTTTCCGGCAATGACAGGGGAGAAAGATCCTACAAATCCAAGAACCAATGTTATTGTATTTGGAAACCACTGTTGATAATAGATAGCAATCAAAAACATGGGAATAATCAAAAACTTGCTGGAAATGCTATAATTCCTATCCATTGGTCTAAACACAAGAATGTGGGCAATATACACCATTAAACCAATAATCAGCCTTTGCCTTTGCCTCATTTTATGAACTGGAAAGAAAAATCTTATACTGCACATATTATTATTATTATTATTATTGCATTTAACGGCCTATAGAAAAAAGGATATGATAATTAACAAGTGTAAATAGAATAAAGTAGCTCTTATCAACTTCACCGTGCATCTAAAAAATTGTCCATTCCTTCCAATTAATAATCTTAAGTAATGCTTGCATGTTGCAACGGTACACAAGTATATAAATCTTTATGAAGTTCTTTTATTAGTAAAGGCAAAGTTCCAGAGACTTAAGAGCTACCAAGCCATTCTCTATTTCCAGAAACAGCTTCAACTCTGCAGTTTGAGCCTTACTGGAAACCTCCCTCAATTGACCAACCTGTGAGTTAAAATAATAATAAAGCAAACTCATAAAGCCACAAAATAAAAATAATTGCATGAAAATTGAAGGTTCAAAATTGTCAACTCAGGAAGTATTACAGAGTGAGACTCCTCCAGTTGTGTTAGAGGCCTATTAGGACGATATGTATGGTTCTGTCGCTTAGCCCATAGCCAAAAACGCTGAAACTGTACTGGAATGCCAAATTCTTTTGCTATTTCTTCCTGCAAAATCAAAAAAATGAATGTTGCGACCTACAAAATGAATGCAAAAGTACCAATGAATAGACTAGCAATATATATGGCAATCGATCCAAAGGAACTACACTATTTACTATTATACTCAGGCTCTAACTAAAATTACAGCAGATTCCCCCATGAGATTTTCCTAATTGTTATTATGTAAAATAGATAATTTGGACAATAGCAATGAAGAATGCTTAGATGGCATATCATAAAGCTGCATTACTAAATTTTGATATAAATGGCACTTGGATTAACAGCAGAGGAGAATGTTTAGATGACATCTTGTAAAAAATGCATCCCACTTGAAAAATAAAAAGCACTACATGCAGAAAAGTGTTCCTTCCTACCAGGCAATAAGGGCATAGTGGCCTTCTCTTTTCCACATTTTTGTATATTTATTGGCTATGGCCATAATGCTTAGGCAAAAGCTATGAAAAAGTCAAAACAAAGAAGTAAAGATTAAAAAAATTGAAATTGAAAATAACTAGAGAAGAAAGCTCTATTACACCCAAGAAACCAACCCTTGTGAACAGGTACAAAGAAATCTTTGGTCTCAGTTTATACATGCAAACAATGTATCTGTTAAAGTCTTATCCTTTGTGATCAGAAATATGAAATCATCCTGGTAACAGTTTTATGGCTAATCATATAAATTATGGCAACATGTATTCAATTACAAGGGTATCCAGCCATTATTAAAATCTCAGCAGGGTAAAATTACTTAATAAAATAAATTTCAAAGAGACAAAATTCATAAAATTTAATCACAAATTTAATTTTTTCACAGATAGGCATTATGTAGCACCATTTTATTCAAAAAAAATTCAAGCAGGCCCCTCAGATGGGCAGGCACCTGCCAGAAGCTGGAAAAATGAAGAAATTCTTTAGGTCAAATGGACTGTTTAGGGTAGTTAAAATTTTCTATCCACTACCATATGCAACAGAAACAAAACATAGGGGCCTTTGATGTTACAAAGTTAAAAAAAATTATCCACTACCATACATAACAGAAACAAAGCATAGGGGCCTTTGATGTTACAAGATACAAATCTCACACCTCGTGAAAAAATAGGATGGTGAATACATGGTATAATATATAACTATTTTAAAAGAGAGGACTGATAAAATAGAATATGTAGATAAAAAAATGTCACTGGCTTTTTGTTGGCGTAACAACTAACACCTTTGGAGTATAAGTTGGTACGGACAGCTATGCACACTACGCAATGAGTGCTCTTCAAATTAGGGGGGGAAGCTCCCTCGTTGTGCTTTAACAAAAATGCTTGTAAAGGGAAAAGTAATCTAAACTATCTCCTGTCTTTTTGTCTCAGCTGTAGAGGTACAAGGCTTTCACGAAAACTCTATACGTTGCAGCTAAGTATTTTCTGGTTTCGCAGTACTACTAACTACAACTAGGCTTCAATGATTAAATCTATCCAGTTTCCTCAAGAAAACAGAGCATGAGGAAATGGAGCAAGGTTGACTATCTGACAATAAACAAGTGTAGATTCTCAACTTGAAGGCAAGGTGGCACATCTATTAGCTCAATCTAGATAAGTTTATTGGAAACAACATCACACGATAAACTAAGTACAGATTCTCAACTTGAAGGCAAGGTGGCACAACTATCAGCTCAATCCGAATAAGTTTATTGTTCACAACAACACACGATAACCAAGTGCAGATTCTCTACTTCAAGGCAAGGTGGCACAACTATCATCTCAATCTGAACAAGTTTATTGAACACAAAACAGATTTGATCTAACTAAGGAAAGAATTCACCATTATAATTGCATGAAACCCTGTGTGGCATAACAATTCATTATAACAGCAAAAACACATGAACAGATACAAAAGAAGCAATATTGAGGGCAAGGTAGGCACAGCATATATTTCTCTCTCGTGCAAAAGTTATGTACAAATGAGCAAAAGCTCTTATTTATAGACATTGAAAGGTGTAGGGAACCCTAAAATCACCTTGAGTCAACTACAGTCTTGCAATGCATGCAAGATTTATTGCTAAGCCCTAATAAAGCAAACTATACAGTTAACTGGAAAACTACCATCAGTTAACCGAAACATCTAATCTAAAAATGGACAATTGTGCAAGCATGCACATCCTTATTGAAAGCAAGTTAACTGGAACACTACCATCAGTTAATGGAAACCCTAAATGAAACTCCAAGTGAATAAAAGCTAATCTCAGAATAGATATGCATGAGGTGAGACAGTGAGTTAACTTGAAAGGGTAACGCCAAGTTAACTCCTGTGTATAATGTTTATCCTGAGAAGTGGGAATTGAAGTCTACTGGCCGCGATCTCGAGCAACCAATCCCTCAACGAGATTGTTAACTGCTTCACTATCTGGAGCTCTAATACTCTGTCGGAGAATGCTATGCCTGTGCAGCATGTCCTCACCAGCTGTGATTTGGGACTGAAGTTCGCCTCTGTTCCTCGTTGCTTCATCAAACAACGCTGACATGACTGTAAGCTGAGAAATCTTACAACCAACGGTCTCCCCATTGAAAATGGTATGAATGAGTGCTTGGAGCTCTGACTGAACATCGGTAAGCTCAACATAGGCACCACCCTCAATCTGATATCGACACGGTAAGCGAGATACTAAAGTCCTCACAAACCAGAGTGCACTAGTGACGTGCTCTCTACTCTCAGCCAACTCTGACACCATAGTCTCCTCTATCTTTGCCTCGAAAACCAATTGTGTTTTCCAAGAGTAAATAGCTTCTCTATCTTCTGCATCTGTGACTGATTCATACGCCACACTCAGGTGAGCAATCATAATCTCATTCTGGGGTCTATTAATCGCCATATCTCGCTCCTCATCCTGGAGACGAATACGGAGCTCTCGTGCATTGTACCGCAACTGATATAACTATGTGAGCATAGAACGGCCTCTAGCAACGAACTCCTCCTCCCACTCATCCAAACGCTTGCCGTATGCAACTAAATGATTAAGTTGACCTTGTTCTGCTGGAGGCTCAAGCATCGATGGGAATGCAGCGATGACCTCTGTCCTGTGTACAAGGCTAGAAATGTATTGACGAAGCTGTCTAATTTCAGCCTTGAGGGCTGCCTTATCTTCTCCGTCCTTTAGCATTCTATACCTGGCACTATCTGTAGCAACCTGTAGGAGATCAACCTGGGTCTGACGTGTGCTACGACCAAGGTTGACTGTGATAACCTCAAAATCTTGAAAATCCAACTCGTCCAATCTCTTCCCCTGTGGAGGTATAGCAGTCTCAACGACAATCTCCATATCAGTATTCCTCTCCATGTGGACCATGTTCTTGACCCTCTTGTCTGGCGCATCCTGGTAAACCTGATCAAAATCTGCATGATTAAGAACATAGGATGCCTGCCTCCTCTTCCTTCCTAGTTGCGCTTCAATCCAAGATTGATCTCAGCTAATGCTACTAGAAGGGTCTGTACTAACAACAGGAGGCTGTGACAAGAGTGAATATGTAGAGGACCCACTGCGAGGCAGAGAGTCTAAATCCAATTCAATGTGAATCGGGGCTGGTGACTGCTCTGGAACTGGTGTAGGAACTTGAGGCGGAACCTCAGGCACTGACGGACTCTTAACTGGCCTCTGAACTGGCTGTCTATCAGGCTTCGTATGTGTATTAATAGCAAGCGCCTTACCTTTTGAATTATTTGGCGCTTGACCTTTCTTAGGAGGATTACTCCTCTTCTTTTGTTTAGGTTTTGACGAGGAAGGTAGTGAAGGATTCACCACTGGCAGCTCTGCTCTAGGCACACTTACCCTCCTACTCTTCTTACTGTCAAGGTAAAGTATACTGTTTTGAACAACTCTACTTGACCTCTCCTTCACAATTGCGTACTCCTTGGCGTACCAATCAACTGCCGGCAAAGGCTGTGTGTCAACCTGCTCTCTGAAAAACTAAGGAAGGACTTCTCCCTCATCATCTGATAAACCTCCCACGTCCTCTGATAAGAAAACAGAAATCTGTGAGAGAGAGAAGCGGCCATAGCTGCGTCTGCGAACCTCGAAGTCATCTGCGCAATTTGCCCAGTAATCTTCCATAGAAGGCTCATGATATGTGCATCTAGCAAGGCGAGTTATGTAATGACCTGAAAGATCATAAGCACGTGCCTCAACAAGATACTTGAGATGATATTTCTCGAGCTCCTGTCCTGCAACCTTGGCATCAATTGCCGCTTTGCACCAATACATTCCAAATTGAAAAGCAAAATTGAGAGATGGTCTATGCTTGCGGCGTAAAAGACGAACACCATGCATCTGTCTCAGGAACTCCTGAAAGATTGTCTGATCGGAAGGATAGCGTGGAAGCATAGTTGGATTTCCTGTAAACCCGTATACTTGGATGTAGGTGTATGTCGGGAACTGAATAAACCAATCTGCCCAACCATCCATCGCTGCTCTAGCAACTGTTGAGATACGAACGTGCAACTCCCGGTCCAAATTTCTCACTGTATAAGTCAGAAAAGCCTCATGAACACACTTGAAATGACATTCAGCCTTAGTGAACTCAAGCTGATCATAATACTGATAGACTTTCCGAACACTGAGAATGCCCACGGTGTTTAGTCCTCGAAACTGACCCTGATAAGCGATCAAGTACACGAGATACGAACACATGTGAAACTCATGAGCAACTAGGAAACCGGTGATCTGCTTGTGGATAATATCGCTAATGAAGGATGCCCAATCATAATGCTCCTGCCTAGATATGATGCGACCAATAATGTAATACATCCAAGGCTGGAAGACATTCGCATGTGCTTGACCTGAGACACGATTCAGGAGTGTGATTAGAATCGCGTACTCATCCTGGTATTCATCACGACCCACATTGTTTGGCAATCTGTTCTTCACTTGTTTTAACCACCGCTCTGCCATTTTACTCTGGCACTTGTCCACATCAGCGTTGAATGCCTGCTCACACTGCTCCATGGAAATAACTAGACTGTTCGGGTGTTGAGGTATGCCAAAGCTTCTTTCAATGTCCAAAGGTTTGAGACTGCAAATAACTCGTCCATCAACTGACACTATCTCACGAGTAGTAGAATTGTAATGCTTAATACAAGCCATCACAAACTCAACACAATGAACGAAGATAGGTATGGAAGCTACCTCCAATAACCCGGACTGCTCAATATTTTGAATAATCGAAGCTCTGATCTTAACCGGATCAAGAACTGCTTCTGGCAACACCTTGTGAAGATCTGTCTCAACTGTCCCGAGGAAGTCGTAAGGACTGTCTTGGTCCTATATTCAAGCTGAGTGTACTGCATTCTGAAAAACTCGCCTGTTGACTGTGAACTTGACTATGTTCTGACAAGATTTCTAGAAAGCTAAAAATAGCCTGCTGAGGCTAAAAATAGCCTTTCGAAGGGTTATTTTCAGCGAAAAATCTGAGATATGGGTTTTGTCCAGAAAAAGATTCTAAGACAACCCAGAAAGTCAAAAATGCGAAAATCTAACCTCTACTCGACCATGCAAAGACTTTTCAGTTGAGAAAATTAGAAACTCAAGAACGAATGTTTTGAAGTTAAAAATCCCTGAAAAATCAAACGCACGATTTTAACTCAAGGAAATTATATGAAAATGATCCAGATGTTTGAACTCATTGAATTTGCCAATTTCAGGAACATGTGAATTGAAATCTGAGAGAAATTTAAGAATCAAGGAGGAAAAAGACGTTTTTTGTATGCTCTTCTTCAATGAAAATCGCCCTTGAATTCTTCAAATTGCTGATAAATGTGAATTGAAATCTGCAAAAAGATATGTTTGATGAAATCGCCTTTGCTTTGCTAAAATTCGCCTTTGCTTGAAAAAATATGAATTTGCCTTGAAGTTGCGCCTTTGCCTTGAAAAATATGATTTTTGTCTTTTGAGAATATGAATCTCTTGAAAAATACGAATTTCTCTTGAAGCTTGGTAAATAATAAATGAAGGCGTCATACTCAAATAAAGAAAATTCGCACCAACTTATGAACTGCAAGATTTCAAAACCCTGATTGAAATAGAAGATTTTCAATTGGTCGCCCTTCAGTTGAACTGCCACTGACTCGAAGTTCAAAAATAAAAAATAATAAAATATTTATTATCATGCAATTTGCAAAAGGCGCCATTTTAAGAAATTCACCATTTTATGCCAAAATATGCAAAATAAATATTAAATATTATTAAACTTCAGTTGACAAACTGAATGAAGCTTTGAGATTCACCATCAGTCTTCACCGATTCCGAAAAGTCATCATTTGAACTCATAGGCATCCATTTGCTCAAATTATTACACTTTTTATTAACTTCCTACTTTGTAGCTAACTACAAAGTTACAACTGGCCAACTTCAACATTGATTTCTGAGTGACCGGGTGATGCTGAGACTGAACTGGTGAAGTGAATGCGAAGCTTGCTGAGCAAAGAAGAAATGTCTGCTGGGAGTCATCACTGCAAAATCCATCATTTAACACCCTGAAAAATTAGGCGCCCTTGATTAAATTCATTTACAGGTACCAGACTTATCCATTTCTTCAAACTGCCATCTAACACTTCAAACAGCTGCTGACGACAAACGGTGAACCCTGTTGAAGGGCAACCAAGCTCACTGCGTGACTAGAAACATTTTGCATCCAACGGATATACGCACGGCATCTGAAAAGTGCATTAAGGGCCTGAAAAGTAAAAGCGCCCATGAGCTACAGTTGCACTGGAAACGTTTTAGCGGAAGTGCAACTTTCAACCAGATGCCCTATTTTGACCTCTAATATCTGGAGCTGGGATGATCCTATTTGAGCACTGTCTGTCTCAACGTGTAGCTAGAAGGATCTACGAGAGACGTCTCTAGAGGTGACGAAGCAAGAAAACTGCTTCTAAGACCTCAAAAATACAAGTGCATATTTTATTTAAAATATACGCTCCATACTTGGCCATTTTTCGGATGTCTTCACTTTTCAGCATTTCGCCAAAGACCTCGCACGTACGAGCGTTTGCCAAATCCCGAAGGCTGACGGCTAGGCTCGTTGAATAGCTGGAGTAATTACGCTCAAATCCCGTGAAGACTTCGAACGCGAACAACTTGATCTGACAGGCCTAAAAGCTAGGCGCCTCTGGCCTACAGAAATACACTGAATATTTTATGCCAGTCCGCCCGTGAAATTACGTGCTTGGTAGAAATTCTGCCACGACCACTCAGAATGTCGGATCGATAAGCATTATGGTGCATCGCGAAGCTAGACTAAAGTAGCACAAATACCAGGAAGACCTCATCGGCAAACTAGATCATCTCAGAGGCCATTTTGAAAAGCGCCCCTGAGCTATAGTTGCACTGGAAACGCAATGAAGAAGCTCAAGGATGTGAAAACTCTATTATAAGCTCATCTTCAGACATCGACTGCCAGAGCTCTGGGACTCGGATGACTGAGTTTGATAACTCATCGGATAAGCAGACTAGTCATAAAAGGATTAACTGCACCAATCATCAAAAATACCAAGATCTAACACCCCCTTAAGAAGGGCGCCCTCAAGCTATAGGCGCGCTTAAGCTGAAAAAGAACAAGCCTCTGCAAACTGGAACTTTGGAATCTTCAACTTCTGTCGCCAATTGCCAGAGTTACGAGTCTCGGATAGCCTCGCAGGATAGCTCATCGGATAGGCAAACCAATTCTGAAGAGATTGACTGTATTTATGAGCACTTATCATAGAATTTAGGCCTTCAAAAAGAAGGGCGCCCCTGGGCTACAGGTGCACTTTCTTGCTTTTCTCTGAGAAATCTTCATAAAATTGACCATTGAAATCATCATTTTGATCACTGAAATGACCATACAAAAGCATAAGTGTCGCCGTGAAATGCTCCTCCATCATGAAATGTCCCATTCTGAGTCTCTGCTTCAGGTTCTGATCAATAGAACTGACTTAGACTGACAAAATATTGACAAAAACTCCATGCTTGATATTGCCCAAAAACTGTATTTGACATCATTTTAGCAAGATTTAGACTATTTTATGCAAAATGCCTTGATGAAGCAAAAAAATTGGTTTGGGTACAACACTTTTGATCCAAACTACACACTGCAGTGATCTAAGTTCCTTTCACAAAATTTGCTGGTCATGAATGAAATCCCAGCCTATAACCTTCTCAATGGGAAGTTGTCAAGTCCCCGAAATTGCAACACTAAAAACCCAAGCATTAAAATGCAAATAAATAAATAACAATGTAAATATTAAAATGTAAATTTAAATATTAACAATTTAAATATTATTATTATAATAATATAATACTCTAAATATTAACACATATATAAAACTAATATAAATTTATAAATATAACAGTGAAATAAGAAATAGATAACATATTGATATAAACATAAAATGAGCAATAGGAATGGCAGCGATTCATTTCCAAAGGAGTAATAAAGCAGTGATTATATTATGTAAGGAAAGGCACATATTCTTATAAATCGTAGAATGTGAAGTAATACGAAGGCAGCATGTCATATCCCTCCCAAAATTGAAATAACATAATAATAATATTGGCAAATTATTTTATTATTATTATTATTATTATTATTATTATTATGCAAATAACTAGACAACAAAAAAATAAAATAACAAAATGATTATAATCTAAAATATCATTGTAATCATGCTTATCAATAATAATATTATAATTACAATTGTTGCTTTAAAAGGACACTATTCTAATTATAATCATATTATAAAAAGGAAGGTAATAATTAACAGAGTCTGAAATACTCTAAACCAGCGATTACAAATAAGACAAACTTGAGACAAACATTAGTCAACGATCAGCAAATAAAACACCACTAGTCAGTGGTGATACCAAACGGTGCATATAGAGGCATTGATCACACCTTCCATAAGCAGTGAACAGGAAGAGTCATGTCCAAGCAAAAAGGCATGAGGAAAAGCTATAGGGTATTTTAGGAAGGACTTCTTCAGAACATGAAGTCATATCGTGGTGAGGGAATAAAAGGAGATTTCTGCAGATCGAATCACAGACAAGGCTGTAAGTATTTCTGAATACCAATAATTAGATTCCTAAATATATTAGGAATACATATAGAGACTTGGCAAGTATTTTATGGAATTAAATAATAATCAGTTAATATATTATGAAATCAGATGTGGATTAAAATAATAGTTTATGCTTGTGGATATGAATTCTGGAATCATAATATTATACATGTTACTATTTACTCTTATTAGCATTGCTAATATGTCATTTTGAATTAGATAACTATTGGTGTTATTGGGATATATACTATCAAAACTATTGTGTGTGACTGTGCAATCATATCTATCTTGTTATTTATCTTATAAAACAATCATGGAAGAAGTGAGGAAGAAACTACTAGTAGGTTGAGCAGATACAAGACATCCTCCTAGGTATGCCACTCCATGATGGAATGACTAAGTGCGCCTCTTGAAGCCAAGGGGGTGATATCCGCTCTTGGGCTTGGGAAGAGATATTACGGACCTCCTACAGTAAGCTCTTTCCAAACCTCTACATGAATTAATTGATAGGATTGATTCAAGGGGTTTCAACCATAAGAGGGATGGATAAGATAGCAAGGATAGGGAATGCAGATACAAGTTATCCACCGAGTAGACCACCCCATGCGAAATGACTAAGTGCACCAAATGAGGGCCAAGAGGGATGGTATATCCACTCTTGGGGTTGGTGTGATAGCTTTGGGCAGACCTATCATGCTTTTCTTACACTTCCCCTTATGATCCGACTCTCAATGTGAATTATAAATATTATGTGGTTTATGTTACTAAGATATTTGCATGATTTGAATACATAAACATTTATTATATATATGTCTAATTATATAAATTATATTCCAATATTATCTAACATGGTTGTAGGACCTAAACCAAGATTTATCTGGCTTAAATCATTTAATTGATAAGTTGTAACCCTAACTACATTAGCTTGTGTTTCTAGGCCAAGAATTAGGATTTCCTCAAAAGGGGACATTACAAAAGTTATCTTATCAGTCTTACTTGTATCAACATTTGGTTGATCCATCTAAGTGATAAGACTTTGCATTCAAACCCATGTATGAGGATCACATACTATTCAACTTCAAGGGATATATATACATACAATGCACAATTTGTAACAAACTAGTTATCTACAGTTTAAGAACGGTAACTAACTTCCAGATTCAGCTGAAGAGTAACTAACTAATTTTCCTACCTACAATTTCAACACTTATAACAACAGAAAAGATAATAATCTGAGCATTAACTACTCTAACATTCAATAACTAACTTCTAGTTAATTTTCAATTTCAGCTGAAATGGAACAATTAACGGTTTAAATAACTGAAAACTACAGTTCGTTATGAACTAAATATTCCATTAAATAAGAAATGAATAGAACATATTCTAACAGCAAAGAATTAAACAATATAAATAATTCTATTTTGAAGTAAAGAGAGAGTTAAGAGGTAGTACAGTCTGAAGGCTTCCTGCTGAAATGCTTGAAAAGAAGTCTCAGTCTTTGAGGGAAACAAAAATATCATCAAGGGCCTTTCCACCCAACCAAAGACCTACTGGCCTCCCGTGTTTCTTCAACTAAAGAAACCCAACCCTTCACGAGGTGCAGACTATAAAGGTTTTTCCAAATTACCATAATGCCATCTGAGTCTGGTGTCAAGAATCTATACTACCCTAGTCAGTCTTTCACTATAGGTTGTCCTAACTAGAATGACCGTTTTGACCAGGGGTATATCTGATTCTTGATAGCTGATTGTTGCTTATTCAAGCATCATAACCCTGGGCAAGGATTTAATGATTTAAAGCACGTTTCATGTGCCATTAGCACTCTCACCCTTACTCGACATTAATACATTTAACATTTGAGTTTATATAATCATTGACTCGACTCATAATTTGTTCCTTTACAAACAGGGTAATAAGCTCAATTCTTACTTAAATGGAAATGGAATGATAGTCTTTCGACGATAATGAAAGAACCCATCAGTTTTATTAAATTCCATTAATCTATAACAGAAAAAGAGATTAATGATCCGTCCATATTTGAGGCTTAAGAACAAAGTAAGGTGTTTGACTTCAAAATAAGCATTGATGAAAGAATGATGAGCACACAAATATACTAAGAGGGGGGGTCAGTATATTAATGAAATTTTCTACCCTCTCAACTTTTATCAACTTCAAACTCTAAACAATATCAACTATGCAAGAAAATAACAGTATGAACAAGTTGACAACAAGATTTTACGTGGAAACCCTTGAGGGTGAAAACCACGGTACAAAAATTATGTACTTTATAATAAAAATGGATTTACAATGGTGTAGGCTTCAACCTACTAGAGGCACCAACTGCTTACTCAAATATGTAGGCACCAACCTACAAGGAGCAGCAACTCCTTCTTGCAAGGCACCAACCTTGGCTTTCTTGACTGAAAAACTTCAAAATGTAGATAAGATCTTTCACTAGATCTGCTTCATGCATCAATCTATCTCTCCTTTGTGATATATGTTCTTCTTTTGAACTCACACAAGAGATACTTCTGCAATTACACTTCCAAACTCTACACTCTCACTCTACACTTCAAATCCAAATTGAATTCATATATGTCTATGCTTGTTGATCAAACTTTGCAACCTTTGGTGAAGTGACACATCATTTAAAAAACTGTTCTTGCATCCTTTAGAAAAACTGATTTAGTTTGTATCTAAACATAAATCACACCCATTCATTTTAATATGATTTTACAATAGCAAATCCTACCACTTCATAAATTGTATTACTTCATAATTGCACCCAATGCTTCTTAAATCAGACTTTGTATTTAATAATAATTGTTTTCTTTATTGCACCACTTCCATATATTCATTTATTTGCTTTGAAAAATCTGAAGTTATAAAAAGGAATCATACCACTTCATAAGTGAAGCGCACTTCTTCAGAAAATAAATCGTGTCATTTCAGTTATAAATCGCACCCTTTTATTAATGATCATTTTATCTTTTCAAAATTGAATCATTGCCTTTTAAAGATTGTCTTTTCTGACATGTCTTTTTCTATTTTGTCTTTTCTCTATTTGTCTCTTATGCTTCTCTTTATTTTTTTTATTTTTGTTTTTTGGCATCGTCGTTTTTTGGATTGTAGTTGCTGCTTTTTTCTATTCTGTCTTTAGTGGCAAGTCACATAACTTTTCTTAAATCATATCACCTCCTACATTTTGAATAAGACAATTTTATTAACAAACCAGCAACTCTTGTCTTATTTTCTTCTGTCTTATATAGCTGCATATTATATATTCAATTGTTGCTTTTATAAATCTAGAATCTGATCAACACACTTCAGCAAAGCATATAAATCTTCAATCATGCTAATCTTTATTCTTACTTGACATCAATGACAAAATTTCCAACAATCTCCCCCTTTGTCATTGATGCATTGCTCCCCCTTACTCTATTCCTCCCCCTTTGACATCAATGGCAAGGGGTCTTCCAACAATGTTTTGCATTTTTATTCCATGGAGCTACAAGATACCATGCATAGCTCCCCCTAAATATATGCTCCCATCTATCAATTGGATGGGTGTGGAACTACTCCCAATTTGTTCCTTAGTAACTCAAATGTATCCCTTGGTAGTGCTTTGGTGAATATATCAGCAATTTGCTCTTTGGTAGCAATGTATTTCAAACTCACTTGTTCTTCAGCCACGTGTTCCCTTAGAAAGTGATACTTGACAGGTATGTGTTTGGTCCTTGAGTGCATCACCGGGTTTTTCGATATGTTGATAGCACTTGTGTTGTAACAATAGATGATAATAGGATGATTGTACTCCACCTTAATGTCTTTAAAATTTGTTTCAACCAAAGTACTTGGGTGCAACATGCTGCTGCTACTATATATTCAGCCTTTGCATTAGATAAAGAGACTGATGCTTGTTTCTTAAGATACTAAGTTTCCACCAAGGAAAAAGGCTCCTCCACTTGTGCTTTTCCTATCATCCAAGCTCCCAGTCCAATTGGCATCTATGTATGCTTCTAGAGTGAAGTCCTTTCCACTAGGTTACCATAGGCCATATTCTAAAGTACCTTTCAAGTACTTGAAGATTCTCTTAACTGCTTGAACATGTGTTTCCTTTGGTGCAGATTGAAATTTTGCCACCATTCCCACAGCTTGCATTATATCTGGTCATGTGGCTGTTAAGTACAACAAGCTTCCAATCATTGATCTATAGAGTGTTTGATTGGCATCTTGTGATTCATCCTCTTTGCTCAATTTACAACCTGTAATCATGGGAGTGCTTATAGGATTGCAATCTTCCATCCTAAACTTTCTCAATATCTCTTTCACATACTTGGTTTGGGAGATGAAGATTCCTTTGTTTGATTGTGAGATTTGTAAACCAAGGAAGAAAGATAGTTCTCCCAACATTGACATTTCAAACTCCTTTTGCATCATCATAGCAAACTCTTGACATATGTTATTATTCTAGCCTCCAAAAATAATATCATCCACATATACAACCACTATTAATTGATCTTCTCCTATAGTTTTGATATATAAATTACTATCAGCCATGCCTCTTTTGAAACCTTGTTGTTGAAGATATTTTATCAAGCTTGGCATACCAAGCTCTTGGGGCTTCTTTCAAGCCATAGAGTGCTTTCTGCAACCCGCAAACATAATCCTTGTTTTATGACAATAAAAACCCTTTAGGCTGCTCAACATAGACTTCTTCCTCTAAATCTCCATTTAGGAAGGCAGATTTTACATCCATTTGGTACACTTTGAAGTTTTTATGACTTGCATAGGCTAAGAACATTCTAATTGCCTCCATCCTAGCAACTAGTGCAAATGTTTCTTCAAAATCCACACCTTCAACTTGAGCATAGCCCTTGCAAACTAGCCTTGCTTTGTTTCTTACAACTTGACCATCTTCATTGAGTTTGTTCCTAAAAACCCATTTGGTACCAATTATATTTTTGTCTTTTGGTCTTGGGACAAGTTCCCAAGTGTCATTCTTCTCAATTTGGTCCAACTCTTCATTCATTGCCTCAATCCAACTTTCATCTTTACTTTCTTCTTGGAAGGTTTTGGGTTCAACCTTAGATAGTAATGCAAAATCACAATCTTCCTTTTAGTTCACCATTCTTCTTGTTGATCTAAGTCTATCATCAAGGATCAACTCTTCTAGGTGATTTCTTTGCACAAATTTACATGGTGATTTTGGAGTCTTCATAGGAGTCTTTTGTGGAGTTTCTATACTTTCCTCTTCATTATTCTCCTCAACCTCTTCTTCTTGTTCATCCCAACATTCTTTTTCTTGATAATCAAATTCGGGTGCCTTAATTTTGTAGTACCTTTCCTCATCAACTCTTACAATAGTGCTTTCAACAATTTTCTTCACTCTTTTGTTGTAACAGCGATACGCTTTGCTTTTTAAGGAGTAACCCAAAAATATCCCTTCATCAGATTGGGAATCAAATTTTCCCAAATTTTCATCATCCCTCTTTATGTAGCACTTACTTCCAAAAACCTTGAAATACTTGACTGTTCCAGGTCTGCCCTTCCATAGTTCATATGGAGTTTTATCCCTATTTCCTCTAAGTTGTCCTTTGTTCAAAATGTAGACTGATGTAAGAACCGCTTCTCTCCAAAATGAATCTGGTAGATTGGCTTCATTTAACATAGTCCTTGCCATCTCTTGGACTGTTCTATTCTTTCTTTCTACAACACCATATTGTTGTGGTGTCCTAGCTGCTGAATATTGTCTTCTAATCCCATGTTGTTCACAATATTCTATGAATTCATTTGAGGTGAATTCTCCCCCTCGATCAGATCTCAAACACTTTATCTTAAGACCTGTTTTATTCTCAACTAGTGCCTTTAATTTCTTGAATTTTTCAAAGGCCTCTGATTTTTCTTTTAAGAAGGTTACCCAAGTCATCCTTGAAAAGTCATCAATGGGAAGTATAAAGTAAATCTCACCTTCTAGAATTTTTGTTCTAGCAGGTCCACATAGATCTGTGTGAACAAGTTACAATGGCTTTGATGATGAATACTCCTTTGTTTTGAAGGATACCCTTGTTTGCTTCCCTTGTTGACAATGTTTGCAAATGGTATTTCTTGGTTTGTAAATTTTGGGCATGTCCCTTACAGCTTCCTTCTTGCTGATCTTAACCAAGTTGTCAAAGTTTATGTGTCCCATGCACCTATGCCACAACCAACTTTCATCTTCTTGGCTCATAAGGCATCTTTGACCTCTTGTCTCACTTAGAACATACAATTTGTCCTCAATTTTATTTGCATCTGCAATATGTCTTCCATTCTTTCTAATTTCACAACCATCTTGATGAAAGATTAAGGTATGACCTTGGTTGCACATTTGGCTCACACTTAGTAGGTTGTGTTTTAGGCCTTCAACATATAGAACATTACTTGTCTTTGTTCTTCCATTGTCTAGAATCAAGGTTCCTCTTCCCGCATTCTTTGCTATGGTATTCTCTCCAAACCTTACTAAACCTCCATCTAACTTTTGTAGATGAATGAACTTGTTCATGTCTCCTGTCATGTGGTTTGAACAACCACTGTCAATGTACCAATGAACTTTTTAATTTTGCACATGAAAAACTGTTTGAACAAGCATAGCTTTCTCTTTATCTTCTTTCCTTTTCTGTTTCCACACTTTCATACTCGCCCCATGTGTTTTGCGTAGTGTTTCTTCCTTTTGAATTGTAGTTGGAAAAATGGTTCTGCATTGCCTTGCTGTATGCCCAAAGTTATTGCATTTGAAACACTCAATTGCTTGGTTAAGTGGATAAAATGAATTATAGTTCCTCCTTTCAGTTTTACTAGGATTAATTTCCTTATCATGAAGCTTCTTGTGACTTCTACAATTCATTGTTTTGTGACCAAATTTGTAGCAAGAGTAGCAATAACCAAAAAATGGATAATATGATCCCTTTGGTTGGAATTGTTTTTGCAGATTGGTCTTTTCTTCCATAGTGCTTTTCTCTAGTGAAACATCATTGGCTTTAGTCTGAATTTGATCTTCCTCTTTCTTCCTACATTCTCCTTTAGTTGAGCTTTTGATAACATCAACATAACTTTTGTAAGATGTTTTCTTTAGCTCTTTTCTTAGTGTGACAATTTCACACTTCAATATTTCACATTCTTTCTCCTTCTCCTCAAGTTGGTTTTTGATTATGTCTTCAATCCTTTTGCTCTCTTCAACTTGAAGTTTTAGATCTGAAATTAATTTTTCAGATTCTAAAAACTTCTTTCTTTCTTCTTCAAATCTGGTTTTCCTTCTTAAACCTTTCCTTTTTAGCCTTTCAATCTCACTTATGGAAAATTCTAATTCTTCTTCCAAATCTTTTGGATCATGATGTATCTCCTCCTCTCGGTCTTCATCCTTGTCTTCTTCATGCTCTATTACTTCAGCCATGAATAACATTTCATCTTCACAACTTTCCTCCTCAAAGCCACTTGAAGAATCATTGTCTCTATATGAGTATAGGCTCTTCTTGAAATTCTTGTTATTTTTGTGAGACTAATAGTTTTCCCTTTTTGAAGATCTTCCTTTCTTTGGTTTGTACTCTTCTTCTTCTTCACTATCACTACTATGAGCATAAGGGCATGATTTTGCAAAATGTCCAACTCAACCACATGAGAAGCATTTGAAGGGTAATTTGCCCTTATATTTTCCAGATCCTTTCTTTAGCTTTCTCACAAAATTCGCTTCTTCTTCATCTGTTAAATTATTATCTTCTACTTTCTTCCCTTTTGAATTCTTGGAAGCTTTGAATGCAGCCTCCTTTTGTATTGATTTATATTTTCCTATTCTCATCTCATAGGCTATTAAGATTCCATGTAGTTCATCCATGGTCAAGGTGTCCAAGTCCTTCATTCCCTCTATTGTTGATACTTTGGGATCAAATCTTGGAGGAAGGGATCTTAACACCTTTTGCACTACTGCTGGTTCCTTTACTTCTTCTCCAAGGCCACGAATGGTCTTGACAACTTCATCCACACGCAAGAAAAATCCAGCAATGTTTTCCTCTTCACTCATTTGAAGACTTTCAAAATTTCCTCTACGAGTTTGTAGTTTGGCTCCTTTTACTTTCTTTTGGCAGATTTGCAATACATTATCTTCACAACTTCAGATTCACTTAATCCACATAGGATTGCATTCTTGGCTCTAGCATCATTTTCACTTGCCTTCTTTCCTACTGAATGCGTTGGAGGTGTTGAAGGAGTTGTCTATCCATTTACCACTGACTACCAAACATCAAATCCTATAGCATTAATATAGGCCTCCATTCTCATGCTCCAAAATGCATAGTTTGTCCCATCAAACAATGGAGCTTTGTTGGAAGAAAATCCTTCTCCACTCATGATGTGTGTTGTATGGATCTCCCTTCAAGTTTGTTAGACTTATTCAAAGGGCTTGCTCTGATACCAATTGATGAGCACACAAATATACTGAGAGGGAGCTGGAGGGGGGGAGGGGGTGTGGGGCGGCAGTGGGGTGAGCGGGGGGGGGCGAGATTCAGTATATTAATGAAATTTTCTCCCCCTCAACTTTTATCAACTTCAAACTCTAAACAATATTAACTATGCAAGAAAATAACAGTATGAACAAGTTGACACCAAGATTTTACGTGGAAACCCTTGAGGGTGAAAACCACGGTACAAAAATTATGCACTTTATAATAATAATGGATTTACAATGGTGTAGGCTTCAACCTACTAGAGGCACCAACCGCTTACTCAAATATGTAGGCACCAACCTACAAGGAGCAGCAACTCCTTCTTGCAAGGCACCAACCTTGGCTTTCTTGACTGAAAAACTTCAAAATGTAGATAAGATCTTTCACTAGATCTGCTTCATGCATCAACCTATCTCTCCTTTGTGATATATATTCTTCTTTTGAACTCACACAAGAGATACTTCTGCAATTACACTTCCAAACTCTACACTCTCACTCTACACTTCAAATCTGAGTTGAATTCATATATGTATCTATTCTTGCATCCTTTAGAAAAACTGATTTAGTTTGTATCTAAACATAAATCACACCCATTCATTTTAATCTGATTTTACAATAGCAAATCCTACCACTTCATAAATTGTATTACTTCATAATTGCACCCAATGCTTCTTAAATCAGACTTTGTATTTAATAATAATTGTTTTCTTTATTGCACCACTTCCATATATTCATTTATTTGCTTTGAAAAATCTGAAGTTATAAAAAGGAATCATACCACTTCATCAGTGAAGCGCACTTCTTCAGAAAATAAATCGTGTCATTTAGGTTATAAAAACCACCCTTTTATTAAGAATAGAATAGAAGACTTTTAACATCCACGAGACCAAAAGAAGGCCTATGGGACAATGACCCCTACTATTTTAGCATTGTGAAGTGTTGTTCTCCTGCCATTAAGTTTGATAATGAGTTCTCCCATTCTGCCCAGCCATTCCATGCTTTTAATGATCATTTTATCTTCTCAAAACTGAATCGTTTCCTTTTAGAGATTCTCTTTTCTAACTTGTATTTTTCTATTTTTGTCCTTATTCATTTTGTCTTTTCTCTATTTGTCTCTTATGCTTCTCTTTATTTTTTTTATTTTTGTTTATTATTTTCTTCTGTCTTCTATAGCTGCATATTATATATTCAATTGTTGCTTTTATAAATCTAGAATCTAATCAACATACTTCAGCAAAGCATATAAATCTTCAGTCATGCTAATCTTCATTCTTACTTGACATTAATGACAAAATTTCCAACAAAGAAAACTCAGAGCATTTCGTTTGCAAGATCGGGCGCTCAAGTTAGGTTCAAAACCAATAAGGAAAGAATAGTTCGACAAGACAAGGCACTGAGATTTTGCATGGATTTGACAACATTATACATCAAACATGACGCGATCCAAATGTGTGCACTAGCATTACGTAGCGATTCCTCAAAGGTAGTAATGGACTACTTATTAATTATGATTTAGCAATTTAAAAGAACTCATTTTACATGCCTAGTGCGCGGAACTGAAGCTCGATGAATCTCTTGGCTTTCCCTCCAACAAACTAGACGATGGCAACAATCTTTCTAAGATTCTTTATTGTCCAGAAAGGTATTACTATAACGGATTACACAAGAGTTCCAAAATGTTCTTCCCACCCCTGAAACTAGTGTGGCGAACAAAAGACAATTGCGCTCGGACTTGCAATGCTTGACAGAAAATAAAAATTAAAACCCATAGACTGCCTACCCTGAGAATTAAGAAGCGAATGAATGAGGATAGCGCTCAGCCATGGAAAACTCTTGACAGAACTTTTCCCAACCCCCAAATGCTGATTCCTTCCTCCATGAAAAAGAGAGACCAAAATGAGAAGGAAGCCATCATTTATTCGACGAAAGCCAAGACCAAAAGAAAACGTCCGCATACATTTCCTTCTTGGGTGTTCTTCAAAACATGGAGGACGAGGTGGCGAAGGTTACCGCCTCCAAACTTAAACGGACCTTTTCATCTCAAAATCACAACATATATGTTATACTAATGTTAGCAATAATTATTTAATTCCATTTCACACTTCAAAGTGCATTTAAGAGCTATATACGCGACTTCTAAAGGAGAACGACGATACACAATTTATGTTGACTTGTTTCGCTTTTACACCAAGCCTGAAGTCAGTTACTCATTTTAAAATTATTTAATTAAGTGCGATAATAACACAAGGTTATGACTACCCCGTTAGCAACCTTACACCTAACTCGTGACTTGATGGTAATTTGGTTCCTTTATAGACTGTGGCCTCTCCTTGATGATATTTCCCTTTCCGTTCGAGTTGTTGCCAATCCTGCATCCACTTGGTAAAAAGAAATAGGGTTAGACCATTCTATATTTCCTTTCCAAAATAAAAACACTTCAACACATTCACATATATATATGTATAAAGAAATCATTCATAATTGCAGTTATATCAAATAAAATAAAAATTATATTTCCCAATTTTCCCATTCTCATGTAAGATAGTTGATTACAACTAACATAACGACCATATTATTATTGCCTAATCTTGTTCAAAACAAAAGAGATGTAACATTATTGGAAACAACACTTAAACGACAATTCTTCTTTCTAAATTCCCGAGGAGGAACCCCTATCCGAGGTGTAGATATGAAAGAAAAACTATTAATAACATCAAACGATAAACTCTACTTCTAAATTCCCAAGGAGGAGGAACACCTATCCGAAGTTTAAATATGAAACAAAGCTTTTTAATCACAACAAGAATAATAACTAGGATAGCAAATTGCATGAAGGGCATATCAACACAATTAACGATCAAACCAGTAATTATATTTAACTAAATGAACAGATACTGAATAGCGATACTACAAGCAAGGTGGGCACAACATGTTCGCTATCACAAGCAAAAGTTAATTACAAATGAGCAAGGGTACTCTTATTTATAGAACTCCAAGGAGTAGGGAACCCTAAAATTTCCTTGAGTTTACAATCAGTCTTGCAAGCATGCAAGAGTTTATTCTCTAATTCTAACTGTAAGCAACTAATCAATTAACTACAAAACTACCATCAGTTAACTGAACTAAACTAAACAAATGAACGTTAGCAACATGCAAGTCCTTATGCAATGAAAGTCAACTAATAACTAACATCAGTTAACTAGATCCTAACTGAAAATCCAACCTCCCCCAAAAATATCCCCGAAGATGAGATAAGCATGCATGTAACCAGCAATTAGAACTCAAGAATGATGTTGAGTTAATTGCTCCTTCTGACTCCATCCTCGGGAATAACTACAGGATCCAACTATCTGTCTACTCCAAGCCATCATGGGCTATCACCTCCTCCATGAACTCATTAACTGTCTCATCCTCTAGCATTCTGACGCTATCCACAATGATAAACTGTCTGCTCAACTCCTTCTCTCCATCCTTGATCATCTTCTGGCACTCTTTGACTTCTCCAGCTAACTTGTCGAAGCTTGTTGACATCACCGATAAGTGATTCAACTTAGCCGCCACAGGATCACCATCAAGACCCTCATGAACTAAGTTCTGGAACTCAGTTTGCAGAGTCTCGAGATCATTGTAAGTACCATCTTCACGAAGATAATGGCATGGGATCTAAGTAATCAATCCGCTCACAAGTTCGAGTGCTCCAGCAACATCTACTTTGATTGCAGCCAACTTTGTAGAGATTCTTTCATATGTTTCCACTTTGAAGAGGTGTTGTTCTCTCCAAGTGAAAATCTTTCTTTTATCTTCATTTGCCACAACGGCGTCGTATGCAACTACCAACTAAGAAATGAGAATCAGGTCCATTGGTTTGCCCTCCGCCATAGTCAATTCAAGTTGTTGGATTCCTTGACGAAGATCATGTGCATTGTACTTCAACTAATATAACTCTGCGAGAAGGTATCAGCCTGCAAAAATGAAATCTTCAATCTAGTTGTCCAAGAGCTTCCCACGATTGACTAACCGACCCAGTTTTTGTTGATCTGTAGGTGTCTCTCGAAGTTGTGGAAGAATGGCTGCAACAGTCGAGGTTCCATGAATAAGATCTAATATGTATTGTCGGAGTTGCTTGATTTCAACCTTGAGGGCTGCCTTGTCTTCTTGGTCTTTTATGACTCGCTCTTTAAGATTACTAGTAGCAACTTTGAAAAGGCTCACGTCCACGTGCTGAGTTCTCTTGCCAAGATTGGCTTTAACAAAGGTGAAATCACCAACTTCAACTTCATCCAAACTCTTTCCTTACGGTGGTGTAGCAACCTCGACAACGATCTCTGCTTCAGGAGTCTTCTCTATATGCACCTGCTTCTTGACCTTCTTATTTGACTTGTCCTAATAGGGACTGCCAAACTCAGACAAATCAAGCTGATCTGAAGGCTTTCGCCTCCGTCTTCCCAAAGTCCTCTTGAGGAGAAATTGTTGCTACTGTGTCAACCTCTGGTGGATCAACTAGCACTGAGCCTTCCCAAACCGGTGATTTTAGCTTTGAGTCAATATCAATGGGAGGTGACTGTGGTGAAAATGGAAAACTAGGAGATGAAGAACCGACTTTGGCTTGCACCACTGATTCTACTAGAACTTTTGGCGCCTTCTCAATCTGCTTTCACTTACTGGTGCTCCTTCCCTTCGTTTTCCCACTAACTCTGACACCTTCAGGCGGTTTCATAATAACCTTAACTCGAGGCCTCGCCCTTGAAGGTAGTGAAGAAAACCCCACTGGCGGCTCTGTAATTGCAACTGTCTTTCACCTTCTCTTGCTGTCCAAGAAGTACATGCTAGTTTTGTAATGTTCCCTTCTCGCTCTTGAACAGTACTGAGACTCAATTAGCCTATTCCAGAGTTCTCGTAGGCTAGTTGATGTGATTAGGGGACTCAGTTGCCAGCGTTGATGTTCAGTTTGGGGTTTTTTGGAGGGGTTATTATTTATAGTAGTGGCCGGTTTCAGTGTTGCCATCTTCAGTTGGTCACAATTTCCTCATTGGTTTTCAGTTTCCCTCAATTCTGAGTTGTTGGCATCCACTTACTATCTATAGTAGTGCTATTTTTAGTAAGTAACCTTTGGGGGAGTTGGTCCCAGGTTTGGTCTTGCAGCAGCATTTTAATCCAACTTTCAATTGGAGAGCCTAAGGTTGCAGTTTAATATTTCTTTTATTTGACCACTTGTTGTGACCTTTTTTCACACATCGCCCCATTGCAAATGGGGACCCCCTAATTTTTGCTTCGTCTCGGTCTTTTGGCTTCGTTTTAGTTTGTTTTGTCGTTGTCTCTCTTTTCTGCCGTCTGTCTTTCTGGGGATGCGCCCGCTTGAATTGAAATCTTGGCCAAGTCTAAAAATTGGGGTTTGATTCCTTCACGTCAATTTGAGGTCAAGTCAAGTTTGGCTATTGAAATTTGAGATTAACATTGCTGTCAGTATGCTTCCAGTAGGTTTCCACTGAAGTTTTCATCAGATTCTAGTCACTTACTATTTTTAGTAAGCGTGAAATTTGGAACATTTTCTCAGCACTACCGGAGTTCTCTCAGTCACACTGCATTCAGAACACATCAAGCTGCCCGTGTGCAAAATTTGAGCTGAAACAGACAACTTACTATTTTTAGTAGTTCAGCTTCCGGAGCAGATTTCAAGGTTTAGATGCGGAATTTTTCAACGCATGTCTGGAGATTCCTTCTGGGTTTTCAGAGACCTTCGCGACGATATAACATGCAAACGGAGATGATCACTTATTAAGGAACTTGCTATTTTTAGCAGATACATTCTGGCAGCCGCCTCCCAGCACTTCAGAATCACGAGCTGATCGCAATGCAGCAGAAACAAGAACAAACGGAGACCATTTGATATGCATGTAGAACCAATTAGGGTTTCCAGCTTCGGGACCCAAAAGGAGGGGTAAAAAGTCAGAATTTTCGAAAACCGGTGTAAACCACCGCGATCACCATCTCTCAAGCTATCTGCTGATAAAATTTGAAGGCAAACGGAGCACTTACTATTTATAGTAAGTCATTTTGGAAACAGGCTAAAAATAGCAAATCAGCAGCATGCGCCGATGTCGACAGGAAGGTCACGTGGTGAGGAGCGCCTTATTCGAATTTCAAATCAAACGGAGTTGTGGAGGTATCAGAAGCAGGCAGTTACTATTTATAGCAAACCACCTTCAGAAATGGGCTAAAAATAGCAAGCCAACCCAAAATAGCAATGTCAACAGGTTGATGAAGTCGTGAGGATGCATTGTTTAAAATTTCAAATCTTTCTAAGCTTCGGAGATGCAAGAATTGAGAGACTTACTATTTATAGTAAGGCATGCAGAAGCTGGCAAGGACGAGGAAAAAATGGCTAAGTGTTGATCCACCTCACCAGGTGAAATGCGCCCTCAAGCACAAGACAAGTGAAAAAAAAATTTCTAAGTCTGGAGTTCATCCTTCACCCATGGCCAAATGCGCCCTGCTTGATGAAGAAGTAAGGTCTCATGCTTGAAAAATTTCTAAGTATAAAACTCGTCCACCTCCTATGGCAAATGCGCCCATGTAGCAAGAAGGTCAAACAAGTCAACATGTTTCATCCTCCTCACCCATCAAAATGCGCCCACCTTGAGAGTTTGATGAGAAAAAAAATTTCTAAGGCATGGAAATATCCTCCACCACCCCCTAAATGCGCCCATCCTGCACATATGCTCAAATGCGCCCAAAAGAGGGCATGGAAGCACAAAAACAAAGAAGTTGAAGAGTCACATGCTAGGCGTTGGAAGATTCATCCTGCACATATGCCAAAATGCGCCCAAAATGAAAGAAAGTCAAGGGAGTCAACAAATTTCATCCTTCACCCATGCCAAAATGCGCCCAAAAGGGGCCATGTGAAGACAAAAACTGGAAGTTGAAAGGTCACTTGTTGGAGGCGTTACAAGTTTCATCCTTCATGCATGTGCAAATGCGCCCAAGGTTAGAGAGTGAAAGGCGTTGGAAACTTCATCCTCAACCTATGTGGAAATGTGCCCAAATGGGGCCATATGAGGACAAAAAGCTGGAAGTCGAAGAGTCACATGAAGGCGTTGGAAGTTTCATCCACCACATATGCTAAAATGCGCCTAAGAAAGTCAAGGAAGTCAAAGAGTTTCATCCTCCTCCTAGGCTCAAATGCGCCCAAATAGAGGCATGTGAAGACAAAAGGTAAGAAGCTCAAGGGTCATCTTTCATATCATGTAAAATGCGCCCATTTTTGAGAAGTCAACAAGTCAAAAGGGAAGGCGTTAGAAATGTTATCCTTCCTCAAGTGTGATATGCGCCTAAGGCATAAGGTGATGCTAGCCATTGAAAGTTTAAAATGTTCCTCCTCAAGCATGATATGCGCCCAAGTTCAAAAGGGAGTTAAGGCGTTGAACAAAGTAAAGTTGGTGAGGGATAATTGCCAAGGCGTTGAAAATGCAAGGTGAAATACTCTTGCTCATGTGGAATGCACCCAAGTTGATATGAATGAAAGGTGAAATTGGCTTGAGCGTGGCTAGTAATTTCTTCTAAGTGTGAGGTGCGCCTAAAGTGGTAATAAAATATGCTAGGCGTGGATGTGAAGTATCCTATTCTAAGTGCTGAATGCGCCAAGTGCAAGGTGATGTGAATAAAGATAAAATGACTAGGGCGTTGGAATTTAAATGTTCTCCATGTCATGATGTGTGCTCCCGAGGAATTTAAAAGAAAAATTTCTAAGTGAGTTGATAAAATTTTCCTCACCACAGGCAGAGTGATTGAAGGTGAATAAAAATTTCTAAGGAAAATTCAAAGTGCTAAGTGATTTTAAATATTTTTCTAAGTGTTATCAAAGTTTCACCTCTCTAAAGGAAAATTGCGCCTGGACTTGGAGTGATGAAATTTCCCTGAGACATGAATAAAATTGTCAGATGCCAGCTTCACAGGATTGATAGAAATTTTCAAGTCAGGGCAAGGAAATACGCTCAAGGGTGAAGAACAAGAATAAATTTGTAAAAAAATTATTTTTCCAAGGTTCAAAATTCAAAAAATTAAATGAACCCGTTCGTTGTATACCCATGAATTTGATGCATTTTGAGGAAAATTTTCTTCTGGGTATTTAAGATCTTCGACAAGGAGAGGGTTTTAAAGTCTTCCACAGTTCGTTGAGGCCTTCGAGATGGAGATCTTTGATGGGCACAGGATTGATGAGTTTTCCTAAGGGAAAATTTGAAAATTTTCTAAGGAAAAGTGAAGAAAATGTGTTTTCAGGGTAAAATGCTCCAGGCGATGAATTTGAAAGGAACTGCCTAGGTGAATTTGCTCAAATTCTTCATGAGGATAATCTTCTTGAGCCAGAGATGAATGAAATCAAAATTGTCAACACCTCAGCTAGAAAAGTGAGGAGGATGCAGTTGAAGCTAACACTTTCAAAGATGATTTTAAAGTGCATCTCTAAAATGCGCCCTCAGGAAGTTGAAATTTGGCTAAGCCATGAAGAATCGTGAAGAATTTGAACGCGAAGTTGGCTAGTGGAAACGATGAACCCTTGGAAATCAAAGTGAGAAAATCCTGGTAAGTAAGTTGAATTTATATTATGAAGTGTTCTAATGCTCTTCTTTTATATGTTTTGCAGGATAAGCGCCAAGGCTGGAGCACGAGGACTTGAAGCGATGAAGCAAATATTCCAAGACAACGTTACAACCTCGAAGGAAGGAAAGTTGCAGGAAAATGGCTAAGTGTTGAGACTTAGTATAACTCAAGTGACAAAGAAGAAGTTGAAGAATAACGTCAAAAAGAAGATCAAGAACAGTATGAACGCGTCTACAAACGGGAATCTTCTGGAAGAATGGTGGACATTAATGGCTCATTTATTACCCCACTCCTCTTGGTGGCGGTTTTTAGGGTGAATCTTGTTTAGGGTTGAGGTGGCACGATCTAGGCCATCCAGTCGATTGTAATCTGAGCTGTCCGTTGGACTTGGCCATCTATAAAAGGGGGAGTCCCCCTTCATTTGTAGATTCATGAGACAGTAGAATTAGAAGTAGAATTAGAGTAGAAGTTAGAATAGAGAGACAAATTAGAAGTAGCTTAGTATAGATTGATAGAGTAGTTGAAGAAGAAGGAAAGTTTTTCCTTAAAACTTTCTAAGAAATTGTTGTGACCACTCTCCCAATAAAAAGAATTTTCATTGATGATGAATTTTGTCTTTTGTTGTTAGTAGCTAGCAAGATTTCTTCGTCCTTCTGATTTGAGTAGTGACTTAAAGTAGAATAAGCTTCATTTCATGCAAGCAGTAGATAGTAATTGTGGAATGTGGTCTTCAATTTGAGCAAACTTCATCTATCCATACCACTAGTGTCTTCACTGATGGTGAATGCGCCTTGTGTGGTCAACTGGAATATCATGTACTTAACTTCGATCATGATTTGTATGTTTATATGCGTCGTTCTGATGGTATTTTCATGCTAAGTTGTGATTTGAACACCTTGAGCTACTCCTTTGAAGATTGCACCGATTCTGTGGAGGCTGTCCAAAGCGAGGCAAAGCAGAGCCTGGTTGAAGCTTGTGAGAATTGATCGCCATGTCCACGCCTTAGAGTAGATTAGAGCTCTCTAAACCCTACATTTTAAATTCAGTACTTTTTGGTTAGAATAAGAAACCCGCGCTTCATAGACAAATCTTTCGAGCATTTGAATTCCTTTCTCCATTACCGAACAATTCCGTAAGTCCCCTTGAAATACCAACAAATCACATCGAGCCAACTGAGCCTATTCGCACTGAAAGAACCTTGGAGTTTAACGCACGAACTCTCTCGCAATCTTAGCGTGCTGGATACTTTGATCAAGAGAGAATAGGATAGCCGTTGGCGACTTTATTCTGCATTGGTGCGGTCATGAAAAACACATCAACACCACTCAAGCATTTTATAAAGTTGGATTATAAAGTTATAACTTATATCAAGGGATAAAGTGGTCATTAAAAAGGACCAAGGGTGCCTAGTGAACAACTTTAAGTTGTTTTTAAAGAGTCAATTAATAAATATATTCTCCTCATTGAGCTTGTGTGCCTAAATGAAGTGAAATTAATATTTTAAAGGGTTTTAATATTTTAAAAAGTCATCCAAGGTGGGATGCCACAAAGGGAGATGAAGCATTTTAAAAAGTTAAAAATTAAAAGAGAAGGGCGTCCATTTCTTAGAGAGAAATTAAAAGACTTTTGGAGTCCATTGTTGCCCCAACATTATAATATAAAGTTTGGCTCTCATTTCTTTTTATCCAGACTTGACAACTTACTAATATGTTGATGGATTTTCTCTGGTTTGCCTAGGCTGCGTTGTGAGAACGAAAAATTCTCCATCATTGGGCTGATTTCGGTGGTGAAATATCCACCCTAGTCAGATATTGGTGTTGGTTCAAAGTTTATTTCAACAGGAGCTTCAAACATTGATCTACACAGAAGTAATCATAAAGATATTTCAGTATTTTTAGGAGTTTTGGTGTGCTTTGGTTTGGCTTCAATTTTGGTGTCATATTTTGAAGTTTGGAGTGTTTATTTTCAGTTCTGGTGTTTTCAGTAATGGTGCTTGAGACATGGTTTTTTGTTCATATCTCCTGGAGGGTTTAGAGATTGCAAATGGGTATTGATTTAATGAAATCCTCTACCAAGGACAACCCTTTTGATGCGAGAGTTTGATTTTTTTAAGGTGAAAACAATTTTTTGGAGCAAGTCAACCTATACAGGCCAGCGCCACTTTCAAGAGACTCTATTAGTTTGGACGGCTACCTTTTTGGAGAGAGTTTGCTGCCTATTGAAGCCTCATTGAGAGACGTCACCCCTTTGAGCAGCTGCAGATTGGTTTCAACACTCTCCAGTGAAGGACGTGGTCATTGAAGGAGTCAAGCTTGCTGTTTTAAAGTGCTGCAAACAGGTCTGAAACTGAAGTGTAATTTCCTGTTATTTAATATGTAAAAACCAGACCTTCTTGAAGTTGAATGACAGAGTATTAAAGTTTTAAACATCTCTTCTATTGAGCTCTCTTGTTTTAATTTAGTGCCTTCTTGTAATATCATGTCATGATCCTTTCTCAATGATGAATGCAAACAACAAACAATAAAAAAGTAAACTCAGGAAAAAAACAAACACAAACAACAGATTGGTATTTTCAAAAAAAAAAAACAGGGATGCTATCTTACAAGTTTTGATAACTCCTCTCTACAGGTCCTCAATTGAAGTACTCTCCCTGGCGTACCAATCTAGTTGGCGAAGCGGTTGGTGAGCAACTTGATCCTTGACAAATCTGCTAAGCAACACCTCTCTATCATCATGCAACAAACCCTCAACATCTTTTGATAGGAAATCAGCAAGCTGAGGAAGAGTAAGTCTGCAGTAATGACGTCGACGCACTTCAAATTCATCTTCGCAATTGACCCAAAAGTCCTCAAGTGTTGGCCTGTGTGAATTACTTCGCTCCAACCGAGTTGCATAATGACCCAAAGGATCATAGGAACGCTTCTCGATGGGATATTTGAGATGGATTTTGGACAACTCGTTAGTCATTAACTTGCAATTGGTTGTTGTTTTGCACTTGTATATACCTAGTCCAAATGGAAAGGTGAATGTTGGCTTGTGCCGATTGCGAAGAAAAGTGTGAACCTCTTGAGCCTGTCTCAGGAACTCCATGAATAGGACCTTGTCTGATAGGTACCTCAGTAGCATTACAGGTTCTCCAGCGTAACCATACACTCGAATATATGTGAAAGTAGGGAACTGAATGAACCCATCCGCCCAACTCTCCATTGTTGATTTCGCCTCTGGTGAAATTCTGATGTGCATCTCATTATCCAGGTCTCGAACTGTCTTCATTAGGAAGTGATCATTCACCTATTTGAAATCCTGTTCAGCCTTTGAGAGCTCCAATTGTGAGTAATATTCGTGTACATGCTGAACGCCAAAAGTTCCGATGGTCTTCAAAGTTCTAAAATTGCCTTGGAATGCAATTAAGTAGACTAGATAAGAAACCATGTGAAACTCGTGGATTTTAAGGAATCCTGTGATGTGTTGGTAAAGACACTTGTTGATCAACATAGCCCAATCAAAGTGTTCCTTATTGTCGATAATCTGGGAAATGACATAGAACATCCACAGTCAGAAAATATGAGCTTCCTCCTCACCTGTAACCCGGTTGAGCAAAGTAATCAAGATAGCAATCTCATCCTTGAACTCTCCACGCCCAACCTTCTTTGGCAAGTTGGTCTTTTGTTCTTTTAGCCACCTTTGAGCAACCTTTCTCTGAGATCTTTCTTTGTCTCCATGCCATATCTTGTCGCAATCATCCATGACTATGGCAAAATTCTCTGAGCAGGGTGGAATGGCAAAGCATTTCTCAACGTCTCTCGACTTGAGGCTGCAAATGACTCGCCCATCTGCTGATCGGATTTGTCTTGTAGATGAGTCGTAACACTTTATACACGCAATTACGAACTCAAGATAAGCCACTGTGATGGGAATAGATGCCACTGCCAGCAATCCGGAACACTCAAGATTTTTGACTGTCGTGTTGCTAATGCCTTCCAATGTGCTCAATTTGACAACTGGATAAACATTATCTAAGTCTGGGTCAAAGGTTTTCAAAAAGTCGTGAACTAAGACCGATTTGGCCTTGTATTCTATTGGGTTAAATTGCTTTTTGAAAATCTGGACTTTAAACTGTAAAGTCGGATATGTTTGGGCAAACTTCAGAAAAAGCTAAAAATGGCTCTGGATGAGGCTAAAAATAGGCAGTTCAAGGAAATTGTAAAGTGCCTTGCCAAATCTGATATAAAAATTTTGATTTTCTGCCTTAGGAATTATGACAAACACTTTGCTTGCAACCTCCAATTTGCTGATAACTGTTTTCAGTTTGCTTTGTTTGTTTGTTTTGATGCCAAAGGTGTTTTTGATGCTTGGAAATGATTGCAAAAGTAATTAAACAAGTAACTAAGATGATATGCAACTCTTTTTGTGTTTTCAAATGCATATGTATGAAATTCAGATGGTAAATGCATACCTACAGCCAAGAGACATTTTCACAAACACTTGGCATGCAAACTAGTTTAATAAAATGCAACTACAAATGTGAGACATTTTGACAAATAGTTGCCAAGTAAACCCCTTATCACTCCAACTCTATATTGCAAAGATATGAAAGCTATTACAAGCTGTTCAAGAGATGCAATCAGACCTTATACAATGGATTTTAACTCACTACTTCAATATGCTAATGACTGAAACTCAATGCCCAACTGCTATGACTGAATTTACATTGCATAAGAAAATTTATTGCTTTCTAAATGACTGAAATTACATTGATATTATGCTGATTACATTTTCCATGAACTCTATATAACTAGATGACTATATATGCAAAGCATCATCAAAATGTGGAACCTGGTTTTTCTGGAGCAGCCCTCCAAATAATTTGATTGACCTTGAGAATGTTGCCAAAACCTTCCAAAATGAGGCGCCAATGTCGCTTGATATCATACGACCCCTTGAGAATTTTCTTCGATTTTTATTTGTACCTCAAAACAAAATCACACCTCTACTCATAAGCGCCCAGCCATGAAGAAGATGCCAAAATCTGTATCAGCAAATTCGTGCCCTTTCTCACTTAGCAAATGCGACCTCCTTGACAAGTTTTGTAATACCTTTTGAACCGAATAATCAAGCTTTGAATGGCCGTAATGATCTCTAAAAATCGATTTTCTTCACATACAAAATCGTCCCACACAAACTGAAAATCTTCAACTCCAATCTGCAAACATGATGAAATGGATTTCTTCTCCAATCTCAAAAATTTGGCTACAAGCCACAAAATTTTGCCTCAATGTAAAGGACTGAAATATCCTTCACTCCAAACTAACTAGGGTTGGTGTTACACAACGGAAACCAGAAACAAAGAGAATTCAACTTCTCCAGCTATGTCAAGCATTCAAGCTCTCCAATATTCAGAAATGTATTTGACTCGGGATATTCTCAAATGTCCTCCAAAAGCTCCTTATAAAGAATTCACATGTATTTTCAAGAAGCTTCTAGAATAAAATATTATTTTATTCTCTTAGTGACTTTTTGATATTATTTTATTTTTAGTCACTTTAATATTAAATTAATTAAGTATAAGGTTACTTTTTAATATTTATTTTTTATAATAACCTTATAAATAATTAATTTAATAAATTCTCCTTATTGCTCCAAATTGGGGACATGACAGAAATTTTTTAGGAAATTTTCTAAACAGTGGGTTTTGTAGAGAATTAAATTTTAAGCAAACCCAGATTGTCAGAAACTCGAAAAAATGAGTTTTAGCAAGGCATGCAAAGGCTTTTCAGTCGAGAACTGCAATAGTTGTAGGGGCTCTGGGGGCAATTTTTCATGAGAAAAACTAAAACATGGGTTTTGTAGGCAATGGAATTCTAAGCAAACCCAGATGATTCGATTTTGGAAAAATTGAGTTTTAGGCACACATGCAAAAGAATCTTTGGAAAAAAACACAGTACTTCAAAAAGTGAATTAACGGGGCAATTTTCTCGAAAAAATTTGGAACATGGGTTTTGTTGTTGATGCTAAAATATGTGAACCCAAATAATCAGATTCTAAAAATTTTGTCGTATAATTTGACATGCAAGAGAAAACCTAAGACAAGGATAGAAGAATTTTAGAGATAGAAAATAGAAGTTATTATTCTACCTCTGAAAATCACGCCTATGCTTCAATTCAATTTCATGAAGTCTAGATGCATGCACTCGAATGATGATCTCTGAAAAATAAATCCTTTGAACAATGTGGACCTGGCACTGAGAAGAACACTAAAAAATATCACCCGTAGCGCCTTCAGATCTTTGCTTGCTCGAGAAAATATGTGTTTGCCTTCACCTATGATGAGAATAATGGATGCCTAATGCCTTAATAAATAAAATTTATGAAGAAAGGCGTCACAAATACATGTAAATCCTAAAAATGGACGCCACCTTCTGATTGGACCTCAAACTTAGTTAACTAGATGAAAAATTAGCCCTAAATCGGGCACCACCTCCATACACTTCAGTTAACTTTACATGCAAAAATAAATTTGTCATTTGCAAAGCAAAATCCTGTTGAAGTCGACTTGAGAAGTGCAACTGAACTTTTAATATTATTTTAATTCAATTAACTAACTCCTCCATTTTGGGGCAGCCCATGCACTTGAGTTCAAAAAGTAAAACTTTCACTTTGGGCGTCTTCTTTCCACACTTAGCCAAATTCTTGAAAATTTTAGTTTGCAAACGTCACCAGAGCCTATGTTCGATCACTGATTCTGATTCACTGATGTATCCAGAAGACTGGCTGACAGTTTCATTGAAGAGCAAGATAAAAACTGACAAGAAACTCCTTGAGGATGCAAACCCTAATTCTGCATTTGAGGCTTCAAAATTCAGGGCGCCCCTGGCCTCCAGGGGTTCTTTTAGCTTCAAACAGTCAATTTTCATGCATTTTCACCGTTTTGAAGGTGATTTTGACCTTACTTCATCTCACGTTCTCCGGCAACTAACAAAATTTCAAAGCTGGCTAACAGGCTCATTGTGGAGCTGGCTGAATTTTGAACATGAGCTCTTGGAGAGCACTTTTCCTAAAAACATCATTTGCTAGCTGAAAAACATGGGCGCCCCTGGAGGCCAGGGGTGCTTTTTCTCCCAGAGATAGCCATTTTTTCAACTAGCTGAAAATCCACTTAAACCGTGGCTACAGGCTGCTAACAAGTCCTTTGACCCGGCTAAGGTAGGCAACGGAAAGCTGAAAACGTCATAGACAGGATGAATGTCTGAGATGACCCAAACAACTGGATTTGAGGCTTGAAAACCTTGGGTGTCCATGGCCTCCAGGGGCGCTTTTGTTGTTCTTTGACATTTTTGACCATGATAAAACCTTATGTTTGACTCTTGATTCTGGTAGTTCAACAACTCAGATTAACCCGCTAACGAATTCATTGCGAACCCAGATCAAGTTTGAGTCAAACATCCTGGGTATCATTTGGTCAAAAACCTTCATCTCAGACCTCAAAAAGATGGGCGCCCCTGGCTTCCAGGGGCCCTTTTCTTCCCAATGTCAGTCATATTTTCAACTCCCTCATTTCCCATTCAATATCCACGTTCAGGTGCTAGATAGATCTTTCAGGCTGGCTGGTAAGCTCATCACAAAGCTGACAGTATTCCGGAGAAGTCTTCTTGGAAGTGACAAATCTCATAAATTTAATCTGGGCCTCTAAAATCTAGGGCGCCCCTGGCCTCTAGGGGCTCTTTTGTCTCCAAAGTTAGAAAAACTTTGATGATTTTCACCTCGACAAAAATACCCTCCAAGACGAAACATCATTTTGAACATATCTCCCCATAGAATCTTCTTTGGAGCGTTTTGAGCTTAGATTTTGACACCTGGTCTCTGGCCATCTGCCATTAACGACCTCAAAGGTCCTATATTTTTTGTTGAAAAAATGAAAACTACCCACCAAGCTTAAACTGACTTTTAATTGAATTTGACTTCACCATTGTGATCGTGAAGTGAAATAAGCCAATCAAAACTATGTTCCACCAAGTTTCCGGTACGGAGGGATGGCGGAACGGCAGGACGAGTTTCAGGGACGACATTTTCTTGAGGGGATTTTTGGGGACGGGGGGACGGCTATATATATATATATATATAGATAAATTTTAAAAATATAGGGAAATTTCAGATATTCATGAGTAATGATAATCATAACAATGAACATTCATAAAGTTGCAAATGTAATCACCAATCATATTGACATCTGCGTCATAGACTCGAACAAATTAATACTACAGCTACCTAATTGCTTACATGGACCATAATTTATGTCAAACAGTCAATGTGCATATGATATAAAATAATAAAATGCCCAAAGGCTACAAGTTTGCACTACAAATGTCAAACTGACAAAGTCACAAGTGTCCAAAACATAGTAATAGAAAGTATGATGGCTACCTCTACTCGGCATCTACCAACATTGCATCAAAATCAGACTCAAAGTCTGAGTCACTGTCACTATGAGGGGCTAGCTCAGCTAATGGAACTCCAATCAATCCCTCTTGTCTCTCCTCCTCCTCATCAATTTGTGTGACGTCCTTTGGATCAACATCCCACCGTAACGCTAGAGTTTGTCTATAATCAGGAGTCTGACGATCCTAGAGTCACAAAGCACTATGCACAGCCACTAATTTCTCTACCCGTCTAGAGGTCAGCCTATTCCTCTTGATAGAGTGAATAAAGTCGTATGTTGACCAATTCCTCTCTACAGCAGAGGAACTAGCAACCTATGAGACGAGACAAAAACTAAATTAGTAATTTACTAATTAGGACATTCAATTTAAATTATGATTATATAAATGCTCTAATTTAAATCAAATTATGATAATCTAATGTATTACCTATGAAAGGAGGCAAATAGCAAGCGTCCTCAATTGTGGTGCATCCTTCCCATGCCATGACCACCATCCAATAGGATTCCTTTGAGCTAGTGTAGTTTTATCTACCTTGGCCTCTGGTTTGCCGAATGTTGGGCCACGAAGATTAACAAAGTCAGTGAATTGTGTACAAACTAGACTGGCCTCCTCAACTGAATACATTTTTGCAAGGGCCCTCATAAACCCTTCTTTCACCTCATCGTCATCACAAGGAGGCATCCTACCAGGTCTTGGTACATATGATGCACCAAGATAAGAAAGAAGGCATCCTACTAGCACTCCTGACGATGAGGTGAAAGAAGGGTTTATGAGGGCCCTTGCAAAAATGTATTCAGTTGAGGAGGCCAATCTAGTTTGTACACAATTCACTGACTTTGTTAATCTTCGTGGTCCAACATTCGGCAAACCGGAGGCCAAGGTAGATAGAACTACAGTAGCTCAAAGGGATCCCATTGGACGGTAGTCATGGCATGGGAAGGATGCACCACAATTGAGGACGCTTGCTATTCGCCTCCTTTCACAGGTAACACATTAGATTAACATAATTTGATTTAGATTAGTGTTGAACATTTATATAATCATAATTTAAATTGAATGTCCTAATTAGTAAATTACTAATTTAGTTTTTGTCTCCTCTCACAGGTTGCTAGTTCCTCTATTGTAGAGAGGAATTGGTCAACATACGACTTTATTCACTCTATCAATAGGAATAGGCTGACCTCTAGATGGGCAGAGAAATTAGTGGTTGTGCATAGTGCTTTGGACCTCCAGGATCGTCAAACTCCTGAGTATAGACAAACTCTAGCGTTACAATGGGATGTTGATCGAGAGGATGTCGCACAAATTGATGAGGGGGAGAGACAACAGGGATTGGTTGGAGTTCCATGAGATGAGCCAACCCCTCATAGTGACAATGACTCAGACTCTAAGTCTAATTTTGATGCAATGTTGGCAGATGCCGAGTAGAGGCAGCCATCATACTTTCTATTACTACATTTTGGAAACTTGTGACTTTGTCATTTTGACATTTGTAGTGCAAACTTGTGACCTTTGGGCATTTTATTATTTTATATCATATGCACATTGATTGTTTGACATGAATTATGGTCCATGGAAGCAATTAGGTAGTTTTAGTAATAATTTGTTCGACTCTGTGATGCATATGTCAATATGATTGGTGACTACATTTGCAACTTTATGAATGTTCATTGTTATGATTATCATTACTCATATGAATATCTGAAATTTGCCTATATTTTTAATATATATATAGCCGTCCCCCTGTCACGAAAAATCCCCTCAAAAAAATGTTGTCCCTAAAACTCGTCCCGCCGTTCCGCCATCCCCTTGTACCGGAAACTTGGTGGAACATAGATTTTCAACCAATTCTACCAAGTTTCAAATTTTAGGGTTTTTGGCCTAAAAATAGGGGTCCAAAAACCCTAATTTTCAATTTTTTTCAAATTTTAGAAGTATCTTCGTGACATCAAACTGACTAAAATCCCATACTTGATTTGCCCAAAAACTACGCTTGACATCATTTACAAGGTTTAAACCATTTTAAGTAAAATGCCTTATGAAGCAAAAAAAATTGGTTTGGGTACAATAGCCATCAAGCTTGCAAGTCAATATTGGTTCACTCTTTGTCTAAGAGTTGTTTGGTTGATTGCATCTTGTATGATTTCCTACCATTTGCTGTCCCAAATATTTGTGTAATCATTGATTGAGTTTGACGAAATAAATCAAAAGAGCAATGAGCCTTTGATCCAAAGTTTCAAGGTCTATCAACACTTGTTTTTATAATCTTTCTTTCAATCTACACCTTGAAAGAGCAATGAGCCTTCAAGGGAATTTACATATTAGGATTATCATTTAAATGTTGTTTCTTGTAATCTACATTTTAGTCTACACCTCGGACAGAGCACTCACATCCTTGGGAATTCTGAGATCTAGCTTGCTGTTTGATGTTGTTTCCAATAACCTTTATTTCAGCCTACACCTCGGACAGAGCACCTCACCTCCTTGGGAATCCTAAGATATAGTTTATCATCAACCATTCCCAATTGCTCCTCATTCCTCTTGCTCTGATTTTACTTGAGGAGATAGGATAGATATTAAGTTTTAGCCTAGTTGTAGTTGAGATCTACGAAACCAAAAAAACCTCAGCTGCAATGCATTGCATTTTATAACCTTGTGCCTCTACCAGCTGAGTAAAAAAGATAGGAACTTAGATTACTTTGCTTTTTACGCATAACAGCAAAAGAGGGAGCTTCCCCTCCTAATTTGAAGAGCAGTTAATACTGTGCATAGCTATCTGTTTCAAATACGCACTCTAGAGGTGCAAATTGAAACACCAACACTACTTTAAATCATTTTCCTCCTCATCTTCAATAAATTTGTTACATCCCAAATTGTGACGTTATTATTTACCGTTACTTGATAGGGTAAATGTGAATTCTGGAGATGAATTAATGATGCTTGTACCTTGTTTTCAATATGACTGCGTTCCATTTAGTGATTGTCTCATTTGATTATGACTTCTATTGATGTAATCGTTGATGAATGTTGCATGCAAGTTGTTGAATAATGTTCATTCTAAATTTTGAGATGATTCATGTATACTGCTTTTGTTGTGAACATATGACTTTCGTTATCATATCATTGTATGCAGGTATGTGGACCATTCCTCCAGGCAGAGGAGAAATATCGCTCGGGAGAGGAGCTTGGTCAGGTAATCAGTAATGTGAACCATCTGAGCATACACACACGTCCCTTAGACTGAGTAAGCTAAGTCGGTTTATTTGAAGTTATAGGTAAGTCATCTGTAGGCTTATATGTTGGCATTTGGAGTTTTGTCTACTTCTGTATGCATGTATAAGTGATGTTTATCTATGTATCAGTATCTGGATCAAGGCATTTTGCTTAAAACAGTCTAAACTTTGCTAAAATGAATGTAAAATACAGTTTTGGGCAATATCAAGCATGGGGTTTTTGTCAATATTTTGTCAGTCGAAGTCAGTTTTATTGATCAGAACCTGAAGCAGAGACTCATAATGGAGCTTTTCACGATGGAGGAGCGTCTCACGACAGCATTTCACGTTGCACACAGTCATTTCAGTGATCGAGACGAAGTTTTCAGAGGTTAAAAGATGAAGATTTCTTAGAGAAAAGCAAGGAAGCGCAACTATAACCCAGGGGCGCCCTTCTTTTTGAAGGTCAAGATCTTGTTGAAAACACTCATGCATACAGTCAATCTCTTCAGAATTGGTCTGGCTATCCGATGAGCTATCCAGCAAAGCTTTCCAAGACCCGCAGTTCCAGCAACTGGCGACAGAAGTTGAAATTCCCAAAGTTCCAGCTATGAGAAATTTGTCCTTTTCAGTGAAAAGCGCGCCTGTAGCTTGAGGGCGCCCATCTTAAAGGGGGGGTAAATTCTGGCGTTTTTGGTAGTGGATACAGTCAATCTGTTCTCGACTAGTCTGCTTATCCGACGAGATATCAAACGCAGTCATCCGAGTCCCAGAACTCCGGTAGCAGTCGTCTGAAGATGGTCTTATAATGGAGATTTCACACCTCAGAGCATCTTCGTTGCGTTTCCAATGCAACTATAGCTCAGGGGCGCTAGTTAAAATGACCCTTAAGATGGCAAAATTTGCAGACGAAGTCTTCCTAACGTTAGTACTACTCTAGTTCAGCTCCGCGATGCACCATCCTGCCTGTCGATCCGACATTCCAGTGATCGTGACAGAGATTCTACCAAGCACGTAATTTCACGGGCGGACCAACATAAAATTTTCAGTGTATTTTTACAGTCTAGAGGCGCCTAGCCTTTAGGCCTGTCAGATGAGGTCGTTCGCGTTCGAAGTCTTCACGAGACTTGAGCGTAATTACTTTATCTATTCAATGAGCCTAGCCGTCAGCGTTCGGGATTTGGCAAACACTCGTACGTGCGAGGTCTTTGGCGAAATCCTGAAGAGTGAAGACATCCAGAAAATGGCTTAAAGTATGGAGCGGTTATTTTAAATAAAATACGCACTGGTGTTTTTGAGGTCTTAGAAGCAGTTTTCTTGCTTCGTCACCTCCAGAGACTTCTCTTGTGAGTCCTTCTAGCTGTCCGTTAAAACAAACATGGCTCGAATCGGGTTATCCCAGCTCCAGATATCAGAGGACAAAGTAGGGTATTTGGTTGAGAGTTCAACTTTCGTCAAAATGACGTCAGTGCAACTGAGAGCCAGGGGCGCTTTTACTTTTGAGGCCCTTCACGAACTTTTCAAATGCCTTGCGTACAGTCGTTGGATGTAGAATAAGTTCAGGCATGCAGTGAGCTTCGTTTCCTGTTAGCAGGGTTCGCCGTTCGTCGTTGGCAGCCGTTTGAAGTGTCAGATGGCAGTTTGAAGAAATGGTTAAGTTTGGAATCCGTAAATGAATTTAATCAGGGGCACCTAATTTTTCAGGGTGTTAAATGATGGATTTTGCAGTTGTGTCTCCCAGCAGACATTTCTTCCTTGTTCAGTAGGCTTTCCGATGAATTCTCCGGCTCAGTCTCAGCATCACCTGGTCACTCAGAAATCAGTGTTGAAGTTGGCCAGTCGTGACTTTGTCGTCAGCTATAAAATAGGAAGTTAATAAAAAGTGGAATATCTTGAGCAAATGGATGCCTATGAGCTCAAGAGATGACTTTTCGGAATCGGTGAAGTCTAACGGTGAATCCTAAAGCTTCATTCGAATTGTCAACTGAAGTTCAAAATATTTAATATTTATTTTGCAATTTTAGCATTCAATGACGATTTTCTATTTTTGGTGCCTTTGCTATTTGCATAATGAATATTTTATTATTTATTTAAATTCAAACTTCCAGTCAGTGGCAGTGAAACTGAAAAGGGGCCAATCAGAGATCTTTTATTTTAGTCAGGGTTTTGAATTCTTGCAGTTCACCAGTTGGTGCGAATTTCCTCTTATTTAAGGATGGCGTCACCTTTATATCATTTACAAAGCTTTAAGAGAAATCGAATTCATCAAGAGGAATTCATATCTTCAAGAGAAGTTTGAATTTCTTCAAGAAGCAAAGGCGCATCTTCGCATCTTCAAGGGAAATTCATATTTTGAAACAAAGACGTATTTCTTCAAGGTGAATTTTATAAAGAGAAATTCGTGGTTTTATCAATTTTCAAAGGCGCGCATCTTAGAGGGAAAAGATTCATAGTTTCAAACAAAAATTCGTATTTCTTCAAGAAATTCATAGAAATTCGTATTCTCTCAAGTCAAAAGAAATTCGTAATTCTTCAAGAAACAAAGGCGTTTTCCTTAAGTAAATTTGCAATCCTTCAAAGATCAAAGGGCGAATTCTCAAACTCCAAAGTAATTCGTATTTTCTTCGAAAGGCAAATTTCAATTTCCTCAGAACAAAGGCGAATTCTTCCAGTTCAAACGCGAATTCCTCATCAATTTCCAAAGGCGATTTTATCTAACATATCTTTTTGCAGGATCAAAGTTCACAATTATCAGAAATATGAAGAAATCTAGGGCGATTTTCACAGAAAAAGAACAAACTAAAAACGTCTTTTTCATCCTTGGATCTCAGATTTCTCTCAAATTCCATTTCGCATGTTCCTGAAATTGGCGAATTTGACAAGTCTCAGTATCTAGATCATTTTCATATAATTTCCTCGAGTTAAAATCGTGCGTTTGATTTTTCAGGAATTTTTAACTTCAGAACATTCGTTCTCGAGTTACTAATTTTCTCAACTGAAAAGTCTTTGTACGATCGAGTACAAGTTATATTTTCGCATATCTGACGTTCTGGGTTGTCTTAGAATCCTTTTCTGGACAAAACCCATATCTCAGATTTTTCGCTGAAAATAATTCTTCGAAAGGCTATTTTTAACTCTCGCAGGCTATTTTTAGCTTCCAGAAATCTTGTCAGAATATAGTCAAGTTCACAGTCAACAGGCAAATTTTTCAGAATGCAGTTCACTCAGCTCGAATACAGGACCAAAATAGTCCTTACTCATGATTTCCTCAGGTTGGTTGAGACAGATCTTCACAAGGTGTTGCCAGAAGCAGTTCTTGATCCTGTTAAGATCAGAGCTTCAATTATTCAAAATATTGAGCAGTCTAGTTTACTAGAGGCTGCTTTCATACCTATCTCCGTTCATTGTGTTGAATTCATGATGGCTTGTATTAAGCATTACAATTCTACTACTCGCGAGATAGTGTCAGTTGATGGACGAGTCATTTGTAGTCTTAAGCCTCTAGACATTGAAAGGAGTTTTGGCATTCCTCAACACCCAAACAGTCTGGTTATTTCTATGGAGCAGTGTGAGCAGGCATTTGATGCTGATGTGGACAAGTGTCAGAAGAAGATGGCAGAAAGATGGTTAAAACAAGCAAAGAACAGATTGCCAAACAATGTGGGTCGTGGTGAATACAAGGATGAGTACGCGATTCTAATCACACTCGAATCGTGTCTCAGGTCAAGCACATGCGAATGTTTTCCAGCCTTGGATGTATTACATTATTAGCATCATTTGGGGGGGCATTATGACTGGGCATCCTTCATCAGCGATATTCTCCACAGGCAGATCACCGGTTTCCTAGTTGCCCATGAGTTTCAGATGTGTTCATATCTCGTGTACTTGATCGCTTATCAGGGTCAGTTTCGAGGACTAAACACCGTGGGCATTCTCAGTGTTCAGAAAGTCTACCAGTATTATGATCAGCTTGAGTTCACTAGGGCTGAACGTCACTTCAAGCGTGTTCATGAGGCTTTTCTAACTTATACAGTGAGAAATTTGGACCGGGAGTTGCACGTTCGTATCTCGGCAGTTGCTAGGGCAGCGATGGATGGATGGGCAGATTGGTTTATTCAATTCCCGACATACATCTACATCCAAGTATACGGGTTTACAGGAAATCCAGCTATGCTTCCACGTTATCCTTCGGATAAGACAATCTTTCAGGAGTTCCCGAGACAGATGCATGATGTTCATCGTCTTTTACGCTGCACGCACAGACCATCTATCAACTTTCCTTTTCAGTTTGGAATGTATTGGTGCAAGTCGGCAATTGATGCTAAAATTGCAGGACAAGAGCTTGAGAAATATCATCTTAAGTATCTTGTCGAAGCACGTGCCTATGATCTTTCAGGTCATTATACAACTCGCCTTGCTGGAGGTACATATCATGAGCCTTCTATGGAGGATTACTGGGCAAATTGCGCAGATGACTTCGAGGTTCGCAGACGTAGTTACAACCGCTTCTCTCTCTCACAGATTTCTGTTTTCTTGTCAGAAGATGTGGGAGGTTTATCAGATGATGAGGGAGAAGTTCTTCCTCAGTTTTTCAGAGAGCAGGTTGATACACAACCGTTGCCAGCAGTTGATTGGTACGCTAAGGAATATGCAACGGTCAAAGAGAGGTCAAGTAGAGTTATTCAGAACAGTATACTTTACCTCGACAGCAAGAAGACAAGGAGGGTAAGTGTTCCTAGAGCAGAGCCACCAGTAGTGGTGAATCCTTCGCTACCTTCCTCGTCAAAACCTAAACAAAAGAAGAGGACTAACCCTCCCAAGAAAGGTCAAGCGCAAAACAATGCAAAGGGCAAGGCGCTTGCATCTGTTACACACACGGAGCCTGACAGACAGCCAGTTCAGAGGCCAGTTCAGAGTTCGCCAGTGCCTGAGGTTCAGCCTCAAGTTCCTACACCAGTTTCAGAGCCGTCACCAACCCCAATTCTCATTGAATTGGATTTAGACTCTCCACCTCGCAGTGGGTCTTCTACACGTTCACTCTCGTCGCAACCTCCTGTTGCTAGTACCGACCCTTCTAGTAGCATTAGCCGAGACCAATCTTGGATCGAAGCTCAGCTAGGAAGGAAGAGGAGGCAGCCATCCTATGTCCTTAATCATTCTGATTTTGATGAGATTTATCAAGATGCGCCAGATAAGAGGGTCAAGAACATGGTCCACGTTGAGAGGAATACTGACATGGAGATCTTCATTGAGACTGCTGTACCTCCACAGGGGAAGAACTTGGCTGAGTTGGAATCTCAGGACTTCGAGGTTATCACAGTCAACCTTGGTCGTAGCACACGCCAGACTCAGGTTGATCTCCTACAAGTTGCTACAGACAGTGCCAGGGATAGAATACTGAAGGACGGAGAAGATAAGGCAGCCCTCAAGGCTGAAATCAGACAGCTTCGTCAATACATTTCTAGCCTTGTGCATAGACCAGATGCCATTAACACACTCCCACCGATGCTTGAGCCTCCAGCAGAGCAAAGTCAACTTAATCACTTAGTTGCATATGGCAAGCATTTGGATGAATGGGAGGAGGAGTTCGTTGCTAGAGGCCGTGCTATGCTCACAGAGTTATATCAGTTGCGGTACAATGCACGAGAGCTTCGTCTTCGTCTTCAGGATGAGGAGCGAGATATGGCGATTAACAAACCCCGAGATGAGATTATGATTGCTCACCTGAGTGTGGCATATGATGCAGTCACAGATGCAGAGGATAGAGAAGCTATCTACTCTTGGAAAACACAATTGGTTTTCAGAGCAAAGATAGAAGAGACTTTGGCGTCAGAGTTGGCTAAGAGTAGAGAGCACGTCAGTGCACTCCGGTTTGTGAGGACTCTAATATCTCGCTTACCGTGCCGATATCAGATCGAGGGTGGTGCCTTCGTTGAGCTTACCGATGTTCAGTCAAAGCTCCAGGCACTCATTCATACCATTTTCAGTGGGGAGACCATTGGCTGTAAGGTTACTCAGCTTATAGTCATGTCAGCATTGTTCGATGAGGCAACTAGGAGCAGAGGTGAACTTCAGTCTCAGATCACAGCTGGTGAGGATATGCTGCATCGACATAGCATTCTTCGACAAAGTCTCATAGCTCCAGATAGTGATGCAGTTAACAATCTCGTTGAGGGATTGGTTGCTCGGGATCACGGACAGTAAACTTCAGTTCCCACCTCTCAGGATAGACATTACACACAGGAGTTAAACTTGGCGTTACTTTCTCAAGTTAACTCGCTGTCTTGTCTCATGCATATCTATCCTGAGATTAGCTTTACACACTTGGAGTTTCATTTAGGGTTTTTGTTAACTGATGGTAGTCTTCCAGTTAACTCGCTTTCAATAAGGACGTGCATGCTTGCACAATTGTCCATTTTTAGATTAGATGTTTCGGTTAACTGATGGTAGTTTTCCAGTTAGCTGTATAGTTTACTTTATTAGGGCTTAGCAGAAATCTTGCATGCATTGCAAGACTGTAGATGACTCAAGGTGATTTTAGGGTTCCCTACACCTTGATGTATATAAATAAGAGCTTTTGCTCATTTGTAAATAACTTTTGCTTGAGAGAGAAATATATGCTGCGCCTACCTTGCCCTCAATATTGCTCTTTTGGTATTTGTTCATGTGTCTTTACTATTACGATTAAATGTTATGCCACATAGGGTTTCATGCAATTGTAACGGTGAATTCTTTCCATAGTTTAGATAAATCTGTTTTGTGCATCTTTACTATTATGATCAATTGTTATGCCACATAGGGTTTCATGCGATTGTAATGGTGAATTCTTTCCATAGTTTAGAGAAATCTGTTTTGTGCTTAATAAACTTGTTCAGATTGAGATGATAGTTGCGCCACCTTGCCTTCAAGTAGAGAATCTGCACTTGGTTATTGTGTGTTGTCGTGAACAATAAACTAATTCGGATTGAGATGATAGATGGGCCACCTTGCCTTCAAGCAGAGAATCCGTATTCAGTTTATCGTGTGATGTTGTTACCAATAAACTTGTCTAGATTGAGCTGATAGATGCGCCATCTTGCCTTCAAGTTGAGAATCTATACTCGTTTATCGTCTGATAGTCAAACCTTGCTCCGTTTCCTCATGCTCTGTTTTCTTGAGGAGACTGGATAGAATTTAAGTAATTAAGTTTAGTTGTAGTTAGTGGATCTGCAAAACCAGAAAATACTCAGCTACAACGTATAGTTTTTTCGAGAAAGCTTTGTACCTCTACAGCTGAAACAAAAAGACAGGACATAGTTTAGTTTATTTCCCTTTGCAAGTATTTTTGTCAAAGCACAACGAGGGAGCTTCCCCTCCTAATTTGAAGAGCACTCATTGCGTAGTGTGCATAGGCTGTTCATAGCAACTCTCACTCCAGAGGTGTTAGTTGTTACGCCAACATGTATGCATGTATAAGTGATGTTTATCTCTGTATCTGTTTGTGATATTACGATCATTATGATGGTAACGTAAATGGTTGTGCTCATACGGATGCATCAATGTGGTATACTGACATATACGTGTACATAGAGGTATACACTGATATATACATGAACATACGCGCACAACCTATAAATGTGGATATTAATAATATTATATTATTATTGCCTGATGATTTTACATATATATGTATATATATTTATATATCGGGTATATGCTGACTGGCTCACAATATATTTATATATTTGTTAAATATATATATATGTAATTATATATTAAAGATTATATATAATATTATTATAGTTATACTAAAATATATATATTAAATACTCGTGTATTTAAATATTTATATATATATGTTTAATATATTTAAGACTATAATAATATTTATATAATAAAATATATAATGGAATTATATTTTATTTAAATTCTCAATTTATGAAAATCAAAACATTTTCTAAATTGATCTAAACTTTGTAAATTGACTTATTTCCTAATATTTAAATCTCATTGTTGGAAAATCAAATAAAATTAAATTCCACTTGAGTTTATATTTTAATCAAGCTCTCAATTTATGAAAATCGATTAATTTTCTAAATTGCTCTCCAAAGAGGAAATCGACTTATTTCCTAAGATGATAAATATTGAAATCGGACTTTTCAATACTCAAATTATTTAAATCGAAACTAAATGATATGAGAATGAGGAAACATTTCTTTGGAAACTATAGTAAAACTTTCGAAAAAGAAAACAAAAGGAAATGGCGTGAAAAGAGAATGCGCGCCTGAGTCGCGCAGAGCAAAGACCAGGTCTGAGAATTGAAACGCAGGTTGATGTCCATCGAACCCTGAATAATGGCAATGTGGGATTCACTCAGCCATGACTATTTCTTCTGAAATGAATCATCAAACAGGTTGCTGCAAGCGCACCAAAATAGAGACACGCCTGGAAGTGTCGATTCACCATTTTTTGACATGTGCAAAGTTTGAAATATTCTATGTGTTGCTGGAGGTCGATTTACCTCTGAAGTCCACCACATTTCACATTGGAAACATTCAAAATTAAGTTCTGGCAGTTTACATGCCATTTAATGTGGAAAATGGTTGGGCAAGGGGCTCTATATAAAGCCGCCCTGTTCATTCTTCATTATCACTTCTTATAATCGGAGTTTCTTCTATTTTCTAAGAGGGTTTTATTGTTCATATTTTCTGAGAGCATTCATATTACTAAGAGCATTCACATTTCTGAGTTCATTCATATTTCCTGAGAGCATTGCTATCACTAAGAGCATTTACATTTTTGAGTTCATTCATATTACTGAGAGCAATCTTCATTTCTGAAAGTTGAGAGTATTAATTTCTGAGTGATTATATTCTGAGTGAGAAGTGGCATTTGAGAGGTAAATCTGAAAAGGAAAGTATGCAACTAAAGAAGGAATTGCCAGACAACCAGAAGTGTTGGAAGTGCTAAGACATCATCTTTTGAAGGGACACTAAATTAGGCATGAGTTATTCTTTTGTTATTCATTCTAATCTTGAATGCTAGAATGTTATAATCTTTGTGAATACTGTTTGTGCATTGGCCAGAAGTCATTTGTTTAACTGCATTTCCATAAAAGGAGAAAATGAGTTACTGTTTGAAATTACATATTAGTTGTAATTAGGAAGTAAACTGTATAAGGTTTAAAGATGCATAATTGTGTGAAATTGCATTACTTGTATGATCTCCATATCAGGAGAAATACTTGAAGTAGTTACTAAGTACTAGGATGGAAATGAAGCATTGAGTCAAGTAATGGTCCACAACTTAAGTTATTAAGTTAATTTCGATAAGCTTGTGAAACTCCTAGGATAAAGATTTCCAGTATAGGAGGAGATTTTATGATTACTTGTTTTGTTGTTTCATTTCTAGTAGGTTAGTATGTTGTAGGATGTCTAGGGTACGTATTACCCATTGAAGGACAAACCTATGCGTAGTGTAAGATAGCCCCCTAAGTCAAATCGGCCCTAAGTAGCGTTTATGATAGATGACCTTCATTCGAAGTATTGAATGAGAATACTTTGGCCAAAGTAGTGCAAGGTACGTCATCCACTTAGACTGTGCGATGCAAGGTACGTCATCCACTTAGACTACACTGTCAGTTCATTGTGATCCTTATACTAGTTCGAGATTGTGAAATAGCAAGGTTCTAGTTGTGTAGGACACAGCACTATGCTCAGTTGGTAATTGTTAACGGATACCCTACCAATCTCTTCATTCGAAGGGAGGGCCATCTATCAAATGATTGGTGTGCGTGGGACCGCATTATAAGTCCGTGGTTGGCAGAAAAGCACCCGAGTGATGTTTCTCCTCCACAGCAAGCAGCCAATGTACCAAGATTTCAAAGGACGAACTCATGGACCTTCTTACTACTATTTGTTCTAAAGCTCATTGGAGCTATGTTAGTTAAGGTATGTATTCTTGTTTCATGTACTTGTGAAGTTATCATACTGAAATGGAATCTTTATTGCAAATTGATATGGCAACTTGTTCGTGTATTATCAATAAAGAAAAGGAAAAATTTTATTACAATGTCATGTTAACACGTTTACTTACTTGTAGGATTTAAATTATGGAAATTTTATTTTACGTACGGGTTAGGTCGTCACAAAATCATATGCATGATACTAAAGAAGTTGAAGTCGAACATTCAGCCATTATCAAGGAACATAATCCAAACAAAGTTGCCATAGAACATAATAATGTTTTAGTGATGATGAAAGCAGCCCAAGACTTCTTTGTTTCAGTGCATATAGGTGACGAACTGAGTATTGAACATTAAGTTATGATCCATGAAGACAAAGGCATTGAAAGCTCAGAAACCCATAATCTATTTATTGCTCAAAGTGTCGAAACAATATGTGAAGGGAATTAGACATGCACAAGAGTGAATACATATGATCAAGGATCTCAAGACGATATCAAAGGATGGGAAGAGCAAACGCTAGAAGGCAATTTTCCTAATCCTAATTTAGTGTCAAAAGATGATAGATGGCAAAGTTTGTCACCAAAGATGGATATTTTTCACCATGTGTATTTTGATAATGATTTGATTCTTGAAGATTCAAACCTTGACAGGTTATCAAACTAAGGCTCAATCGATGAAAATAATGATTACGTGTTCTCACCATGATGTGCACAGCTGATATCCATTGTATATCCAGAAATTCAAGATCACATGATAGAAATTTATTTTCTACAACTTCAGCATTTCCTAGAAGATGATACTTGGAATAAGTTCAAGTTTGCATATGTCAAAGCGACAAGAGCTGAGGATCAAATAAGATGTGGTGATTATTATTCCTACAAATCTGCCACAGCCAAAGAAACTTGATAGATACCTTCAAAATGAGACATAATATCTCTACTTGCTAGAGAGGTTTTTTCTTATGGAAGAAGACCAACTAAAACCAATGCATATCAATTAGTTTGTGCTGAATTTTTATTTGCATAATCGTTCTTACCCACCTAAACCACGGATCATTGAGAACAGTTTGCAAAGGTTCTTAGGATATGAATTACCACAGCTAGATGCTAAACTCACAAGGAAAGTTGGTTATTTTTCCCAGCCTATAAATAGTTTTGTGTAACCTAATTTATTTCCCTTCGCTACCATTCATAAAAGAGCTTTTTTGTTTTACATATTGTTTTGTATTGTGTTTCCCAATTTGTGGCATTTTTGTTGTGTGGTATTGTATTTCCCCATAAGTAATGTAAACATTTTATTTTGCTAGGTGCTCTAGAATGTTTGTCTTTAAGTGATTTAGGAATAAGCCTCACTCTATTGCCCAAATGATAAAGCGCAAATCTACTATACAACCAAAGATTTTGTAGCTCTCTTACACCACAAGTATACACCATGGTCCCTAGACAAAGTCAATTGTTGTACCTATACAAAGAAAATAAAAAATCTCGTGTCAAGTTTAAACAACTTTAAAGTTCATGTCTATTGTTTCCCAAGTACAACTCATGATTAGGTCTTGTCCAATTTGTTTGTTTTGTCACTTTTCTGGCTCTTTTGTGAACATTTGCAAGATGCAACAAGGTTTTCTAAAACAATCGTCATGGCAAAAGAAAAAAGAGTTCTTAATAGAGAAATTTCCTAAGGCTAAGCTCATGAATGTGCTTGATATAGTAGGGAGTCAAAAAATCATTAGAAAAATTTCTATGTATAGTGTTGAAGAGCACACTAAATGTTTACAAATGCACCTCACAATGGCATGTTCAATCTCAAGACTCAAAGTGTGCATTTGAGAAGTGCACAACTAGAAAGGAAAAGTTTGAAGCACCACAATCAGGCATGTGTGAAGGGTCGTGGAATGCACGACCTAAAGGAGAATGTGGAACTTCAGATCAAGTCAGTTTGCTAAGGAAGGTGTGTTCCTAGATAGGGTTGTGCACCTCATAATGGAATCGAATTTGTTTTGAAAACAAGGTTAAAATGCCCAATACAAAGGTGCACCTGTGAGTTATATGTGTGCACCTATTTATATGAATTTTCAAACAAGAATTACAAGCTAAAAGAACACACTTCGGGAGAAGACATGCACATAAGGAAATATAAAACTATTTGTGTTCTTAGTTGTGTGGTTGCTGTCATGTTGTGCACCTAATCAAAGGAGTGAGATCATTTCAAAATTGGCTTGCAAAACTTTACTCTAAGTGCACATAAGAAAGCAAAGTGCATGCCTAAATATGGAAATTATGTTTTCAAAATTTAAAACCCACCCTGCTTGAAAAATGGTGCATCTATCAAAGGCAGAAGAATAGCACTTTCAAATGGTTTGAATTTAATGCAAGGATTGAATTCGTACCATTTTCTTTTGCACCAGCCATACATATTATGGAGTCATGATATAGTAGTTGATGGTTGTCATTCAACTCATGTTGGGCACCATATTAGTCAAAAGGCATATGAAAGTGATTAAAGGCTGCCACTTCTTATTATAATATGAAGTGAATGTTTCAAAGCCTTAAAGGCTGCCACTTCTTATTATAATATGAAGTGAATGTTTCAAAGCCTGTCGTACATGTGGGAAGGGATGAAATCAGCTTTATTGTTTAAGTCAGCTTTTTGAGTGTTGCCCCCTTTTTATTATCAACTGCGGCATATGTTTGAGGATATATTAGTTGTTGAAGTTGCCATACAATTTTTAAAAATCCAGCAAGGGAGAAAATCCACCATATTTAATTTTGGTCTGTCAACCCAGCACAAAATGACAAAATAGGAACTACTACACATAATATGGTTGTTGGGTTTGTTTTCTATCCTACTAAGTACCCTACTTAGTCTAGAGGGGACAAAAGTCCAACATCTCTTTTTACATTGGTCGTAAAAATTATAGGCTACTAATATTGTTAAAAACAGCACTTGTTGGCCTGTACCACATTACTGGCATAATATTGTGATATTTCTACTGATGTGTGATGCTGATTGCCAAGATTAATAGACTATATTCTGTTCATACTCCTATACAGGTTAAGCGCTGCCTTTATTGAGGGTTATGTGCGCTGTTATTTCCTGCAACAACTGCTATACCAGTCGTACCTTTGGTAGTTGAGATTGGGTCTGGGCTGCATATTGACATATTTTGTATGTCCTTGTTCTCATTTTTTTATAGTTGAATATTGGAGTTGTCTGCAGTATATATACAGTGGTTTTGGTACAGTTTACAGCACTAACTTATCATTTTTTTTATATATTACTCCTATTCCGATTATTTTACAATTTGTTTTCCAACTATTTGACAAAATGTCATTTTCCAAATTGTTCGAAACTTGTTATAATTCCTACAATTAAAAACACAAAAATATTTCATTACTTTATCATTCAAATTGTAAATATCTGTGTGGTTCATTGCCAGATTATCTTTGGATTGTAAGTCTGGATGGCAATACCACAAGACATGGTTAATTATTTAAATTTTTAATACTACATAAATTGTAAACTTGTGTGGCTTGCCGCTAGCTCATATCCCAAACACCATATACTTTCACCTTGCCCACATCGGGAATTGGGTAATCAGAATGTGTAAGGGTTCTGTATTTCATTATAAATTTGTAAAAATCCAAAAAATTTGGTTAAAGGACATTACAACACAACTTGTTGGAAACTCTATTTCCACATGTATTTCCCCCTATTTTTATGCAATCAATATCCCTCAAATTTCTCCTAGAACCCTATATATGTAACTGATTTAACCTTTAAACAACCTACCAAACACACTAAGCAAATACCAAATATGTCAACTAGTTATTTAATCAAGAGGCTAAAATAACCATTTTAACCTATATGATAACTAACACCTCCTAGCCTGTATGATAACTGAAACCTCCTAAGCAAGTATATTAACCATATACTATGGTGTAATACACTTTCTAATATTAAGAAATAAACTTAGTGGATACAAGTATGTTTGGTTTATGAAACATCACAATACCTTGAAATGAATAAAAGGTTGCTGCTTTTGTACACGAAAGCTCCGCACATTGTCATGATCAACAAGATCAAAATATATATCTTTCCCAATCTGATTTGCAAGATCTTCATCACATGCAACCTGAATGAATAATTATAAATGAACCGAATCGAAATGAACATGAACTCTATTACAGAGACCAGTTTAATTAAGACCTCAGTCATCCTAACTACAGGAATATGAATCTTATGTCATTATTTGTCATCTATTGTTCTAAATTTCTAATGATACCTTCTGCTGCATGAACAACAGTATAAGCCATAAAAAGTTAAACATGGACATACCTTAATAATAGTATAAAGAGGTGCCTCTGCCTTCTCTTTCCGTTTCTTCTCCTTTTCTTCTTGTTCTTTCTTTAATCTTACCTGTTAAACATTGACAAAAATGAAAATTCCCAAGGCTCAAAACTTTAAGATTTTAAAATTTGAAAGCACATTCAGCAGGAATATTAATCATTCCTAGGAATGCAACCTCAACTACTGGTTAAATATGTCATACTTTGACAGAAAGGATAAAAACTCTCCTTATGCCAAATAGCTTGCATCTTAACAAACAATTATGTCTCCCAACACTAAAAGCAATATCCAAATGCTAAATGTTTATCTTAACAAGCTCTACGATGAAGGACATCAATGGAATAGGAAGAAGAGAATATGCCACAAAATAGTTTGTTTAAGTGTCAAACCAAAAACCAAAATTTATGAGCTCATTCTCACAAGCCTAAATGATCTTATTGGTGTCAATAGAATCAAAAGGATAAGAAAACGAAAAAGAAAACACAAAATCGAGGCTGTATTCAGAAGACAATCAAAGGTGCTGGAGAACCAAACAAGAATAACTGGAAGTAAAAAATTATTAGAAGGAAGAAAGGAACTATACTAATGTACAAATATATCTATTTCAACATGTTTTCTAAGAAAAATAATGTGTTTAAACATGTCTATTATTTACTACTTATTTTGAACATGTATTTTCTAAGTAATATGCTTACCCGTAGGTGCTCTGCAATATCTTTCTCATCAACATTACAGATAATCTTATCCTTGTCACTCTCTCTTATATAAACAAGCATGTAAGCATTGGAGTACTTTGTAAATTTAAATGGAGTATTGATAAAGCCTGGATTATTGATGAGGCCTGGATTTAGCTGAGGTAACTGCAAAAGAGAAAAAATTAAATTACAAACCACAATATAATGAACTTGCATACAAATGTCAAATTAACAAGAAAATTACCTCCTCCTCACCACCATACTGTTCCTCCAAGGCTCTTTTAGCATCTTCCTTTGTTACTCGGTCATCATCAAACTTGTACCTGAGAAAGAACCAAATTGAATCACTAAATGATTTTTTTAGTTTCATTACATATAGAAGGATACTTCCACTGCAATAAAGAAGCTATTTTAGGTGTATGAATCTACTAAAATGCCATACCAAGGAGTAGCTTAATGAAAAGGAGATGGAACAACATAATGAAATGGTTTTAGAACTAGGTAACCCAGAATATGGAAATAGTTTGTCTTTCAAAGCTAAGTTTTCAGAATATAGGAAACGTTACAAACATCATATCACCTCGTATGAGCTCTCCCATGCATTTTTGTAAATATTTAAAAAATTAAGTTCGATTCTTGAGATTGAATTCAAAGTATGGAATATAACGTGCATTGTTTTGCTTTTAAAAAACACAGCAATATGCTGAATAGGATGAGCTCGATTAATTAAAAGTATTGGATTTTCTATTAAGAGAGTGTATGATCCCTCATGTAGATTCCTCTTCTAATTTTTTTTTTCAATTTTCAACATTGTTTCCTTAGACTCTTTATCAAACAGTTTGTAGTTATGAGAGGTTTATGTTATAGTTTATCTGAGATATGTAGTTTGATGCGTGCAGTGTTTATACTCCACATGAAGAAAAAACCATACTCAACCATCCAGGAACATATAGAAAATCAAATGTAACTATAACAGCTGGGAATATATGAATTTTCAAAACATTATTTCACTGTTATAACAGCAGAAAGAATGTTACACATACAGATTTTGGCCACTGTAGATTACTTGAAACAATGTGAATTGGACAGCAGCACAAGTCTCCAAAGACTGCTCAGCTTGTAAGCCCTTTTGTACCCACGACCCTCTCCAACAGGCAGAAATTCAATACACAGATCTGCACGCTGCTCTGGCAACAAACAAGGGTGAATGCAGACACTCATAACATTTTCAACATTGTGTTCTAACCCCCACATGATACATATGAACTCCAGAGATTGCCTTCAATGTCTCACACCACTACAAAGGAGAACATCTAGTCATAGCTGATTGGAGAATGATCTCTAACCTCTGCGCTCTGGTAATAACTCATCCGCCCAGCTCCAGTTAGCAATGGCAGCCAGCAACCCAGCTAAAAGTCGATCCAATCACCATGTCTAGCTCAGAAAACAATTTCCCTATGCTTGAGTGTATCTTTTGGAAACCTCAATCACCCTATACTTGATTCATTTCAACGCCTCTTGATATTGGTAAGAACTCGTGCCAATGTTAGCAGCATTGTTGCCTGTTCCATTAATTGATTCACCAACATCTGAATATTCATTCCCTTCATGGCATCCCACCTCTTAACAATCTCATAAATAGTTAACTCTGAAATTTGTCTTTAAATAAAGACTTCACAAATTTTGAAAACCATAACCATTATAATCACACAAGAAATCTGAGTGATCTCTCCTGCAACCAGCTAGGGTAGAATCTTGCACTACCGAAACCAATATCCCTTAGGGTTTTCGTCCTAGGGTTTCAGCTTCTCAAAAAGCTCTCCAAATCCAAAAAATGAGAAAAATAGTCAAGCATAGTAAAAATGAGCTCACAAAACTCTTTTTATAATATATTTGTAGGCTTTTTTGAGAATATAATATAAAATCACTTTATAAATTAAATAAGCCTTATTTCTAATGACCCCATTTTTAGCACGCATGGTATGATGTTGCCGTTAGCCTATTTCTCTTTGGGTTTTGTAGGCTAACCAGGGCTTTTAAGGAATCTTGAGGATTTTTGGCTCAGGCAATTTTCGTTGCAGGTCAATGGGGGGATGCCAGTGGTGAGGGTAATGGGGCAGTCATCATGCAGGACCAACATCCTATAGCTTTCGAGAGCAGGAAGCTGAGAGGTCCTGAGAGGAGCTTTAGCATCTACGACAAGGAAATGTTGGCCATCATGCATGCCATGGCCAAGTTCAGGCAATATTTGGTTGGTAGTAAATTTTGTGTTAAAACCGGTCACAATAATCTGAAACATTTCCTAGGGCAGCGGGATTTGAATGAAAGACAACATAAATGGGTCAGCAAACTTCAATCCTATGATTTTGACATCTCCTATGTCAAGGGTACACAGAATGTGGTTGTTAATGCATTATCTCGCCGCCCACACTTGAGCTCCATTACAGAGATTGCAGAGGACTGGAGACACATGATAGTTGCGGAGTATGCTAAGGACCCGTGGGCTTCTAGCATAGTGGATAGGACAGTACAGGATAGCAGATACTCACTTGTAGATGATCTTATCATTTACAAAGGGAGGATATTTCTAGTCCCAGGTTCTGAGATGAGGGAAAGGGTATTGAGATCATTTCACGATTCACCTATGGCAGGACATCCCGGTTACTTTAAGACCTACAGGCAGGTACGCGAGAGATTCTCTTGGAAAGGTCTCAAATCATTTGTTCTTCAGTATGTCAGGGAATGCCTTGTTTGTCAGCAGAACAAGCAAGAACATACATACCCTGCAGGATTACTTCAGCCGCTTCCTATTCCTGAGAGGAAGTGGGAATGCTTTTCGATGGACTTCATTAAGGGCTTCCCGAAAGCTCAAGGGAAGGACAACATTTTTGTGGTAATAGATAGATTGACGAAGTATGCACATTTCTTCCCAATCACTACTACTCACACAACTACACAGGTGGCAGACTTGTTTTTCCGGGAGGTATTCAGGTTGCACGGTTTGCCTCGAAGCATAGTCAGTGACAGAGATAGCAGATTTATGAGTAACTTCTGGTAGGATTTATTCAAACTTTGCGGGACAGAACTCACTCCGAGCACCAGCTACCACCCACAGACAGATGGGCAGACTGAGATAGTCAATAAATGGGTGGAGGGATACTTGAGGAATTACAGTTCAGAGCAGCAGAAGGCATGGGTGAAGTGGTTATACCTTTGTGAGTATTGCTACAATACCACTCATCACATGAGTATTCAGACGACACCATACCGAGCATTCTATGGATATGATGCTCCGAGTTTTCTAGATTTGTTGCTGAGTGAGAGCAGAGTACATAGTGTTGGGGATCTATTACAGGAGAACCAGGACATTATGAGAGCACTCAGGGAGAACACTCAGAAAGCTCAAAAACAGCAAAAGCAATATGCTAATCAGAGGCAGGTGGAGCAATCTTTCGAGATTGATGATTTGGTGTATTTGATGCTACAGCCTTATAGGCAGTCCACTCTTCGTAAGAAGGGCGCTGAGAAACTTAAGCCACAATATTATGGACCATTCAGAGTTGTCAGACGTGTCGGTGAAGTGGCTTATGAGTTAGATCTACCGTTGAATAGTAAGGTTCACAACGTGTTCCACGTGTCGCGCCTCAAAAAGGCATTGGGACAACAGGTGACTCCTACAGATTTACCACCCCTGGATGATGAGGGGAAGTTCATTTTGATACCTGAGGCCATTCTGGATTCCAGAGAGCATCATCTTCGGAGGCAGGTTATCAGGGAATATCTGGTAAAGTGGAAAGATCTACCGGCAGAGGATGCAACTTCAGAGGGTGACAGTATTTTACAGCATCCAGCTTTGAGTTTGCTTGCGGACAAGCAAATTCGGGGAGGGCGGACTATGATGTCCCCACTCTAGTCAGCTCTCAGGTGCAGTTGAGGTAGCCTATCTCTTGGACCCTTCGAGGCTAACAGGTTGTGTTTAGAGGGTCAGTGACATTATCTAGAGGAGTTTTGTCGTTCTCAGTTCAGAGTTCAATGATTGGCTCAAAGCAGGCCTTGGCAGTTCAGGGGTTGACAGCTTCTGACGGCACAGAATTATATGGAGTTTTGAGAGAGTTATGATTATTTAAGTGATTTAAGTTAATTATTAACTTAACACTTTATTATAAAGTCAAATTGACTTTATACTTTTTACATCACTTAAATATTTCATGAAAAGTGATTTAAAATTAAATCACTTAATCTTTAAAGTGGGCGCCCAAAATATTTAAGTCAAACTATTGAAAGTGACTTAAATATATTTTAAAAGATTTAAATGATGAAAAGTGACGTCATCTTCTTGAAATGCGTGCCCCTTGAGGCTATAAGCATTTTTGGCAAATCAAACTCTATTCTTGATCATTTGACTTTGCCAATTGGGTTTTCTTATGTGCTACTCTCTGTGACCAGGGTTTGAGAAATTTCTTCCATTGGAGAACGAGATCTTCTTCAGTGTTGAGCATTTTTGAGACTGTGAGAGACCAATTGAATTAGTGCATTTGTGAGAGCTTCATTCAGAGGTTCTATTGAGCTAAATTTGTGTTTCTATTGAGTTTCCTTATCAGTTCAGGAGGGTTTGAGAGATGGCGTCCTTCTTTCATCTGGTAGACACTCTACTTCATGGCCATACCTTCTAAGTTGAGCATTTTGGGCTTATTGCTTGAAGTGCATGGCTCTTTGTGCAAGGGCGTATGGATTTTCTAGGAGAAACGCCTTTTCTTTTGAGAGTTTCTCTTCAGCTTCTTTGGCGTCTGGCTTATATCTACCATTTGCCTCAGTTTCTAGGGTGGACATTGTATTTTGTAGCTTCCTACACTGGATTTTGTCAATTTTCAACATCTTGGCTAGCAAACTGCACTTATTTTCTTAAATAAATAATCTGGAAGCTTCCAAGTACGTTTATCATTTGTGATCTATTCGTTTCAGTTAAATAATACCTCCTGCACTTCCATTCTGTAGAAAATAGCTCAGATTTACATTTTATAAGCATTTTATGCTGTACACCCCTTCTCTTCTGTCTAGAAAAATTCTCTAAAAAACAAAAAAACACAAATAAGATAACAAAATACAGGGGTTTGAGTTGTGAGCCAGCAGGGTTCATCACATTTTCAGTCCGATATTATATGATTTTCAGTATAATTTGTTGGACAAATAGAAATCAGTTGCATGCAAATTGTTTGTCAAACTTTTTGTGGAACATTGGGAAAAATTGGGGCAAATATCCATAGGGGATGTTTCAGTGGTATCAAAGCTAAAAATTCTGCCAGCCTGTGACGTCTTTATGAGTGACAGAGACAGTTCTGCAGAATTTTGAAGACAAAATTTGGGAGAATTCGATATTTGCTGATTTGGTTCATCAAAGCAGATTGGAAGAGGGACAATTTTAATAAAGAACAATCACAAATTTGAGAAGTTCTATATTCTGGAAGATTATTTTTGCAGCTATAGATATCAGGATAAGTCGATTCTGGAGAATTTGATTGGTGGGAAAGACATTCCACAAAAGACAAAAATTGGCTTTGTGGGGAATATTCAACGCAAGCAGACAAAACAGAATTGATATTCGAATTTCTCTAAGAGACACATATTGGAGAAAATCGAAGTCAGAAGAAGACAAATTAGGAAGCGTCTGTTTGGCAATTGAGGAGACACGGCTTCAGGGTAATATCAAAATCGCAGTTTGGAGATAATTATATGTGGCGAAAAACTAATGTCTAAATATTTGCTTGAAGCCGACCACAAAGGTTCGATTTATTCATTGGCAACATATTTTGTTGGGTCCTGCTTCAAGTAACGCCTCAGGACAAACAAGATAGGTGTTAAAGAAGTTCAGAATTATTCAGATAAGACAAGGATAAAGCCAAATCAAATACTCTCAAAAGACCCAAAAAAGACAAAGCAGTATAAGCTGAAGAAAAAGACAAGAGTGGCGTCAGGGAAAAGAGGAGAATCGCTCTTATATGTTGGCTGCGTATAAGACCGGGAGACTTCGAGTAAGACAAAGATAGAGCCATCAGAAGTGAGTAAAAAACAAACTTTAAAAATCAAGATTTTATTATTGAAGAATATCGAATTATTTTACTAATCGTGGATTTCTGAAGGAGCGATATTCACTATTATCGGGAGCTGTCCCTGTGTGTGCTTGGGACGGGAATTAATTATCATCATTTTGGCTGTCATCTCTCCCTTGAAGGAAATCAGGAGATCATTTTGGCTGTCATCTCTCCCTTGAAAAAAATCAGGAGCTGTTTGGGGTGGATGTGGTTGCTGCCAGTTAGAGACAAATGCAGATTTAATATTAAGTGGAGCCGTTAAAGACAAATTCCATCGAATTTTATTGATACGCCAGGTCAGAAGACAAAATCGTGGAAGTTCTAAGTGAGTCGTTTCTCCCTTAGAAGTCAATACGAGCTTGCAAGAAGGAGATTCATGGCCATTAGGAGGGACGCCAGTCATCACCAAGCAAAGACGTGGTTGCTGCAAGCTAAAACGGGACAATCTGAAGCAAGTCGGGCGCCATCAAAGTTTAGAAAACTCAATTCCAGGATTTAATAAATCCTTGTTGTTGAGTCTTATCATCTTAGTGGAGGAGATTAGCATTTTGTGGTTTGTAATCAGATTACATATTCAAATTTGCAATATACCATTGGAGTAATTTAAGCTTGTATGACAACTATTTGTGAAAATGCCAATCAACCGTACAAGCTTATTTTCAAAGGAAATAACTGCTGCAATTGTACATCAGTTGTCCATGAGTCTTGCATTTCCATGTCATTTGTATTTCATTTTTGTTGCTGGTTAGATCCATGAGTCTTGCATTTCCATGTCATTTGTATTTCACTTTTGTTGCTGGTTAGATCACTGTCATCATAGTGAAATATATTGGTGTAATTCTGGCATATACTAGAATCCAAGCTGCATATTTTAGCACTGTAATTTGGGCAGAGATAGTCTTCATTTGCATTACTAATCAGGGCAGCCAGCATTGTAATATTTTGAACTTCACAATACCAAATATGAGGAGATTGGAGTTTCTCATCAAAATGTTTGCAAAAATGACTAAGTTACTGTAGGTGCATATTTGCTCAGTTGCAATTCATTTTCAGTCAGTGAGAATGCTTGACAAGTGTTTGCTAGAATGCCATAATGCTGTAGACGCACATTTTCAGTTATTTCAGTCAATACCAGTGCAGTTGGAGGTCGTATAACAAGTGTTTGCTAAAATGCCAACTTACTGCAGCTATGCATTTGATTAGTTGCACTTCATTACATGCATCATAGAAGGAAAACACAAACAGAAAATCAGATACCAGCAAATACACAGTGGCAGCTCAAGTGTTTGACGATATCCCTTGAAGTTTAAATCAGCAAAACAGGGTCAGATTTATAAGGGGATACTACAGGTTGAAATATATACAGCAAAAAAGGTCATCATGGCAACATTGTTTAGCAATAAATAGCCATGGAAAGAAATTAAACAAACACAATACAAGGTCATACGTAGTTTGCAGCGTTTAGATGATTCACTTTCAAAGTTTGGCCTTTCCAAAGGATCATCTTCATGTTCTTCTAGCAAAGGTCCAACACCACAAGACAAAGAAGCAGTGGTGACTGTTGTGACCTTTTCACACATCACCCCATTCAAAATGGGGACCCCCTAATTTTTGCCCCGTTCCTGTCTTTTGGCTTTGGTTTTCCCCGTTGTCTCTCTCTTTGCCACTTGTCTTTCCAGGGATGTGCCCGTCTTTGAGCCTAAGTTGAAATTTTGGCTAAGTCTAAGGAATTAGGGTTTGCTTTCTTCATGCCAGTTTGAGGTTGATTCGAGTAAGCAAATCGAAGTCTAAGCTTGACACTACGTCCAGAGCACCTTAAGCTGCTTGCCATCAAATTTTGAGTTGAATCTGACCAATTGAAATTTTTCGCACTCCGGGCTTCGGAAGCTAATTTTAGGGTTTGCATGTGTGCTTTTTCAATGCATGTCTGAAGATCCTTTCTAGGTTTTTCAGGACCTTCGCGATGATATAACATGCAATATGAGATGATAACTTTCAGCAATGTTTCCTTCGGAGGCTGTTTTTAGGGTTTGCATGTAGAATTTTTCAACGCATGTCTCGATATTCTTTATGGGTTTTTCGAGAGCTTCGCAACGATGTGACATGCAAGCAGAGTTGATCATTTTTCGGAAACTTACTATTTTTAGCCAATGCTTGCGTGCAGACCAATTTGCTAGGTTTTTCTGGGTTTTTCGAGATCTCCCGAGTAGTATGACATGCAAGTGCACCCAACAATTGGTCAGTCACTTTTTTCGGACACTTACTATTTTTAGCAGGTTCACTCCGGCAGCTCCCCAGCACTTCAGTATCATGAACAGAGCAACATGCAATAGAAACGGGGTCAAACAGAGATCATTTGAGCGACATGCAAGTCAGATTAGGGTTTCTAGCTTCGGGACCCAAAATGAAAGGTCAAATGCCAGAATTTCTGAAAACTGATGTATCCCATTGCGATCAGTATCTTTCAAGGAATCCACTAGTAAAATTTGAAGGCAATCTGAGCACTTACTATTTACAGTAAGTCACTTCTGAAACAAGCTATAAATAGTAGGTCAGCGCAGGGTGTCAGTGTGAACAAGTCATTTTGACTATGAGGATCCTGTGGTGAGAATTTTAAGTCAATCCAAATTGCAGAAGTATCAAAACCAAGGGGCTTACTAAAAATAGAAAGCAGGGCAAGCAAGCTTGGAAAAGTGGCTAAGGGAGGAGAAATTCCTCCTACCCCCCTCAAATGCGCCTTGTCTTGACAAGGCTAAAGGAAAAACGTCTAAGGCAATCAAATTTCCTGCCCAACACTATAAATGCCCTCTCAAGAAGATGGAGCTTGGAAAATAAGCTAAGGCAGGAGGAAATTCCTCCTCAACCCCTAATATGCGCCCATGTTGGAGATGGGACTTGGATTTTTGTCTAAGTATGAAGAATTCCTCCTCCCCTAGGCAAATGCGCCCAAGGTGGAAGGTGGTGGTGAGGAAAATGTGCTAAGTATTGAAAAAGTTCCTCCTAGACCCCTGATATGCGCCTTGTCTGGAAGAGGCCAAGAAAAAGTTTCTAAGGCATTGCAAATTCCTGCTGACCCCTCCAAATGCGCCCTCAAGAGGTTGGAGTTGGGAAAAATTTTCTAAGGCAAGAGAAGTTCCTCCTCACACCCTCATATGCGCCCAACATGAAGTGAGCCCATCAAAAAAAATTATAAGTATTAAAAACTTCCTGTTACCCCCCTAAAATGCGCCCATCCCCAAGGAGGCTGAGGGAATTGTGCTAAGGCATGATGAAAAGGAAGCTTGAGGTCTAGAATGCTCCCAAGGTGAAAGTTGGCTTGGAGGAAAATTTTCTAAGCATTGAGAATTCCTCCTCCCCTAATCAAATGCGCCCAACTTGCAAGGCCATCGAGAAATGTGCTAAGTGTTAAAAAAAAGTTCCTCCATCACCCATCAAATGTGCCCAGTCTGAAGGTGAAGTGAGGCATGAGAAAAAGTTTCAAAGTGTGGGAAAATTCCCCTCACCTAGGCAAATGCGCCCACCTTGAGAAGAGAGATGGAGAAAAGTTTGTAAGTATAAAAATTCCTGTACACCCTTGAAAATGCGCCCAATTTGGAGGAGTCAGGAGAAAATATTCTAAGGCATGTGAAACTCCTTCACCACCCCAAGAATACGCCCAGCTTCATGGAGTTGGATAAAATTTTCTACGGCAAAGCAGAAGAAGAAATGCGCCCAGAGAGGAGGAGCAAGAATACACTTTGGTGAGAAATATTTTTCTAAGGTATAAAATTCAAAAAAACTAAATGTACCCCTTCGTAGTGATAAACATGAATTTTGCATTTTATGAGGGGAATTTTCTTCTGGGTACTGGATATCTTCGACAAGGAGTTGATTTTGAAACTTTTCATGCCTCGCCGGAAATTTTAAGATGGAGATTTTACCTGGGCACCTGATTAATGAAACTTCCTAAGTAAAAAAATTAAAATTTATTCTGAGGCAAACAAAGACATGTTTGTGAAAATAAAATGCCTTGGCTGGTGAATTGAAGTTGGGTGCCTAGATGATTTTTTGACCAAATTCCTAATGAAAACAATTTTCTCGGACCAGAGTTGAATGAAATATCAGAGTGAACGCCTCAGCTAGTGAAATGAAAAGGGGGCCATTAAATTTAATATTTTCAAAGCAAGTGATTTCAAAGTGCTAATGGAATGAAGTATGCCTAGACCAGTGAAGAGGAAATTTTGAACTTCTAGAAGGTCAAATATTCCAGACGACAGATGACAAGTGTTGCAGCTACCAGAGGAGGGAAATTCGAATTCCTGCAGTGGAGGAGTTGAAATTTAATAAGTCAACTAAAATTAGCTTCTTCTAGAATTCGACTTGGCTATATGAGCTGTGAAGTTTTGTTATTTTCTCCATCAGCTAGCAAGGTCAACTTTGATGCTCTAGAGTGAAGAAGATTGCAATGTGAAGAGAAATTGTTGCTGAAGTGAGCTTGGGCCGAAATTCTTCTAAGTGTCGGAAGTTCTGCTGCTGCAGAGAAAATTTTCTAAGTGTTGGGAGGAAATTGACTTGGCTGAAATTGTTGAGGTTTGAAGTTGGACTTCAACACTAAAGCTCCTCACTTCGCTCTATCTGTTGGCAGTCTCGAAGTGATTTTATTTTTTTATGTCTTGTTTCTAATGACTATCTTTCGTTTTTGCAGGATGGCTGAAGTAAGAGCGGCTGGCAGGGAGAACAATGCTAAATCTAGCAAGGCGAATGCGTCCAGACAAGCTATAATCAAGAAGCTGAGCAAGTTGTTCCTGCCAGAGTCAAAGTTCACTTCGAAGTTGGGCAAGTTGAGTGACACAAATTTGCGCTCTTTCAATTTGGAGGCTTTCAAAAGACGAGTGATGGGAATAGGAGGCCATCATCCATCGGTCACTTCGCACAACATTGTCAGAAGTGGGCTTTATGCAGCTGCTGGTTTTCCACCAGCAATTCAGTGTCCAGAGTTGGTCGTGGAGTGTGCTAACTGCTACAACTCGGAGCGAAGGACTATCACTTCGCCAGATGGCAAGTTGTTCGCCAACCTCACGCCAGAGCCTATTGGGGAGGCTTTTGGAATTCCCACACATGAGAAGATGATTCACAAGACAAGAGAACGAGTTGAGCGAATGTATGCTTCGACATTTGAAAGATGTGCTAATATGATAAACTCCCGTTGGATGAACAAGCCAAAGCAGATAATCTCAGATGATTTGAAGCAGGAGTATTGTGACTTAATCATGATGCTCAGCAGAGTTGGAGGATCTCCCCAGGCGTTCATCTTTGAGCCTTGGTTGTTTTATTACATCAATCTTGTGCTGGAAGGTAAGAAGCATATTGATTGGGCGGTGATGATCAATGATAATTTGCATGAACAACTCAGAAGTTTGAGGAGAACGAAGACAATTTATATGAGCTCATATCTCATATACATGCTGGCCTGGATGACGAAGTACAGAGGGATATCATACAAGGAGCCGATTGGGTGTCACTCTCAGCCATTCAAGATTCATGAGGCCTGTACGCAGTTGCACTTGACGAGCACATCTCACTACAAGAGAGTCAATGACGCCTTCACAATGCATATAACGAGGACGCTCTAGCAAAGAACTCTTCACAGAATATCGAAAGAGGCTCAGGAGTTGATAGAGAGGTACAGATGTTGGTTTATCCAATTTCCGAAATTCACTTACATCAGGCTACAAGGCTTCTTGTCATATCCTTACAGATTGCCCAGGTACCCCACAAACAGAATTTTGATGTTGGAAATATCTAGGCAACTCATTGCCTACGATAAGATTTAGAAGAAGAAGAAAGGAGGACTGGACTTCCCTATCATCATGGGGAATTCAAATGAAATCAGTCCAACACTGCAGGCAGCGAAAGAAGCAGAAAATGAGCTTCAATTTTTACACCTCTCCTACCATACTAGTAGGCAGTATTATGATCCTCATAGAAATATCAGATGGATACTGTCAGAAGAATTCAGACATAAGGCAAATATTGAAGACTTCTAGGCAAGCAAGTCAGATGAAGCTGGAATAAGGAGAAGGATGTTTTCTCGATTACCATTGAAAATGATCAAAGAATGTGAGATTGTTCCAGTGTTGGACTAGGTGGACGAGGACGTGAATGTCATGCAAGCTGATTATGAGACAGTAAGGAAGACACCAATCCCACTTCCAGATTGGTCTGAGCCGGAGATTACAGATTTGGATACACTTTGCATACCAGTCCTAACGTTCACAAGAGGATGGGTAGAGAGGCACGTGAGCAGGCTTAAGAGCAGATCAATGCCTCTTACATACAATTTAATGGGAGATCAAAGGCCGCCAACTATCAAAAAGAAGAAGCAGGTTGCTCGAGATCTAGAGCCACGAAGACAAGAACCAATCCAACCAGAGCCTCCAAGAGTTGAGGTGGCATCACCTACGCCATTGGGGACTCATTCTCCAAGTATACAGGAGGTTTCATTGTTTGCTAATCAGAGAAATATGTTGAATAAAGAGCGAGAATTACAGGAGGCAAATCAGCCACCGCGAAGGGATTCTGTTGCCCAGAGTGTCAAAGCACCTATCGGAGATAACTAGCAGGAAGAGGATGAAGAAACAGCCACAGACACTTGCTTCCAGCATGAGATTGAAGCAGCTCTCAAAGACGACACTGCTACAGGATAGGAGGCCCAAGGTTCAGGAGATACTCAGCCTGTAGAGATTGATGAGCCTCGTCAGGATGAAGTTGGAGAAGAGATTCGTGAAGAGCAAGCAAGGAATGAACAGTCGTTCATCATTTCAGACTTGCAGCAGGTAGTTACCAAATTGGCTCAGAGACAAGATGAGGAGGAGCCCCATTGAAGAAACTGATCCAGCAGTTGAGATGGAAGAATTCTTGGGTAGGATCAATGCACCTCCAACAAAGAAAGAGGCTAGAAAGTTTTCAAAGATTTCAACAGATGAAGATGGCTCTCGCACCCTTCACGTGGCTATACCAAGCATTGAGTACGATCGAGATGAGGCCGTTTCAGAGAATTATGTGATCACCACCATCGCGTTGGGTCACCCCACTGGAGCACAAATAATTGAAGAATGTGATAACTCCTATCAGGCACTCAAGGATAGGCTACTTCAGACTGAAGGCAAATAAAAAAGATTGAAGAAGGAGCACAAGACATTGATTGATTATGTACAGCACTTGTCTCATCCTTGCGGACAAGAGAATCTTGCAATCAAGCTCCCAATCGAGTTTCCTAGAGAGTTAGTCAGCGGCTTGGAGAACTTGAGGAGGATGGCACAGGAGGTGGACAAATGGGTTGGTAATGTTCACTTCGAGACAGAAAAGTTTATGGAGGACCTTGCTAATTCCTATTAGCACGCTTCCGGCATTATGGCACGCATGGATCCAGTTGATCAAGCTTGGGGCGATGCACATATCTATCAGACCAAGGTTGTCCTTCCTTTAGAAGCTTTGATGCATACTCCCTTACAGACTTTGGTTGAGGGAGGCGTAGTTCAGGAGGGTGATAGATATGACTTCAATGGCTGGTATTCTTCAGTGGTCACAGGTCGAGGATTCTTTCATGCAGAACTAGCAGATTTGGCCAGGTTCAGAAGGGCCATGGTGAGCGTTCTTGATGGAGTCCTGAACACATTGGAGGCTATCTTTGCTAGGAGGCTGACTTCAGAGGAGGTGACTGTTGATGGTTTGAAGAATAGACTGCCGCCTTTCTTATCAAAGGTGAAGACTTTTGTTCGAGATGATTTTGAGAACACCTCAACCTTCTCCAGCCTTTTTCAGAATACCCAAGATGCCTTGGCCGCTTCAACGAAATCTTGCACTCGACATGGGCAAACCTCAAGATTCTCTTAAGTTTATCAAAGAAACTATCATCAGAAGGAACCTCTGACGTCATCGATTCCTCCAAACAATTTCGCAACTCCACCAAATCCCAATGCAAGCAATAATCCAAGTGTACCTAAGGATTCTCCAGAATACCGGCAACAGATACGACGCAAGTGAGAAGTGGACAACAAATTGTCCAGTAGCCAGTTCACCAAGTTGAACACCCACAAAAGGAGAGTCTTCCTAGAGAAGATGTGAAAAGACTTAGCTCTTACGTACTAGAAGAATTTAAAAGAATGAAAGTTAGTCTTCCCCTGCATGAATTGATGAAGATATCGGAAGTTAGAGATACTATTTTGGGAGGTTTGTATGAAACGTTTGTTGTGAAGAATACTTCTCAAGAAGCACCTGGCGCACCAAGTAATCCTCCCGTCAATACGCAGTCTCGCGCTGCGCAGAACACAAATGTGGTGGAAGAGATGCATCAAACATCATTTAACACTTGGGAGACTCAACAACAGTCTCAAGGTTTTGTTGACATAATACAACATGCTTCAAACACTACCAAGAAACCGAAGACTGAAGATAAAGGGGGAGTTCAGCCCGATGTCCCTAAGGGGGAAAAGCAAAAACAATATTTAAAGGAGATTGCCCAAGATAATCAGATTCGATTCAATAAAAAGGATGACAAGAAGAATATTGTAGCAGACGAAAGGAGAAAGCCGGTGGTTTTCTACCAGGGGAAGGATGAGCTAGCCCCATTCCTCGTTTCAATCAAGATTTTCGAAAAGTTGCTACACAATTGTTTGATTGACTCCAGTGCATCCAGCAATGTCATGCCCTTGAAGGTGTGTGAAAGGTTGGGTTTGGTTCCACTTCAAACCAACAAGACAAGACCGAGGTTCCAGTTGTCAGAGAGTTCAATAATATCCATATGCAATTGCAAGCGGATCCCCGAGTTCAGAGCTATATTGATATATCAGTGGTCGACATATTGGATGGTTATAGCATGCTGTTAAGCAGAGATTGGTCGAGGAAGTTGAATGGATACATTGCCACGGAATTCTCCCACATGTGGTTACCATGGAGAGGAGTTCCAAATCAGATTAAGATTGAGAGCACGCCACAGCTTAGATTGATGATCACTGAGTATGGCGAAGATAACGAAATTATGTTTATGGAAACTGAGTTGGGCTCATACAGGCCCGTTAAGCAAGAAGTTTTGATGGTGGAAAGTTCAAGGCAAAGGAATGTTCGAGAACTTCAGGGATTTTGTGTTGAAGAGCATAAAGCAAGGAGTTGAATTGGGAAAGGACGCCTCTGTCAAGAATCTGCTACTTCCCAATTGGTGCAGAATTCATGAGGCCTTTCATTATGAGATCACCTGTGCCATGTGTAAGGTCGCCTTGGAGCAGGTTGCAAGGCTCGTTCCACAAGCTTCCTCGGAAGAAGTGCGTGAAGGAGATAAAAAAGGAGTTTCTTCTATGGAGAAGTTGATGAAAGATGAGAAAATTAAGCCAATGGTTGAAGGGAATGCTCCCGAAGCGTGTAATCCTAAGGACATTTCACAATCAGAGGGGCAGAAGGATATACATGCCCAGTCCTCCATGAGTAATCAGGTATGGACCTTAAGGATTGATGGGTCAAAATCAAAGAACGGAAATGGAGCAGGATTTGAGCTAATAAGCCCAACAGGAGAGGCATATTTAGGTGCCTACCGACTTCAAATCTCCTACACCAATAACGTCACAGAATATGAGTCCTTAATCCATGCTTTGATCCTTGCAATCCAAAAGGGAGCCAAGATTTTGCAAGCCTTTGGAGATTTTGACATAGTAGTTAGACAAGTGAGGAAACAGTATGCCTGTCACGACAAGAGACTCAATCGTTATCGTAACAGAGTCTAGGATCTCATAGAGAGCTTAGATGCCTTCAATATCAAGCAAGTCTATAGGTCAAAGAACCCCGTTGCTAATTCGCTCGCGCAAGCAGCAAGCTCATTGGAACCCTTAGCTATGGAAGGACTGACGAAGTTTACAGTTGAATTGGTCTCAACCCCATCAATTCCTGATAATATACACAATTTTCAAGTGTTCGATGACGACAAACAAATTCTGGATTTCCTAACATGCTCTGGCATGTTCAAGGCCCAGATTATTGATGAAGAAGAAATAGAAGAAGCAGAGTTTGATGCTGAAGGGATCCTAAATTTAAAGACAAATGTTATTCCAAGACGTATGGTTGAGTTAGAAAGACTTTTTGATCCCGAAAAATTGAGTAGAAATCAAAGCACCCAAGAAAATAACTGCGAAGCCGTCAATTTGGGGACAGATGAACAAGTGAAGAATGTTTTTATTGGAAAAGTTTGTACACCAGAAGAAAAAGAAGGCATCATACAGGCCATGAGAGAATTCTCGGACGTGATAGCCTGGGGATACGAGGATTTGAAAACGTATGATACTTCATTGATTACACACACGATCCCTTTGAAGCCAAGCAATAAACCATTCAGACAAAGGCAGAGGCCCATGAACCCATTACTAGAACCATTCATTCATCAGGAAGTTAAGAAACTTCTTTCAGCCAGGATCATCTTTCCAATGAGGCACTCCACGTGGTCGCCAATCTAGTTCCATTTAGAAAGAAGAATGGTGAGATAAGATTGTGCGTTGATTTCCACAACTTCAACAGGGCTTCAAAAAAGGATAACTATTCCTTGTCGTCATTAGACGAAGTACTACAGATTGTAAATGGCTCTCAAATGATGTCCTTCCTGGATGGTTACTCTGGATACAACCAGGTGATGGTAGAAGACGCAAACAGGTTGAAAACAGCGTTCACCACCAAGTGGGGAACCTTTGCATACAGGAGGATGCCTTTTGGCCTAATCAACGCCGAAGCCACATTTCAGCGAGCCATGGACATCGCTTTCCAAGATTTGGTAGGTAAATGCATGATTATATACATGGATGACCTGACCATGTTTTCAAAGAGAAGAGGAGACCACGTGGAGGACTTGAGAAAGATCTTTCCGAGGTGTAGAAGATTCGGTGCGTCTCTCAACCCCAAGAAGTGCATATTTGGTGTCACTGAGGGAAAACTGTTAGGCCATGTCATCTCGGAAAACGGCATTTCAATTGATCCAGAACGTATCGAGGCAATTTCAAAGATTGGTTTGCCAAGTAGTCAAAAGGAGTTAAGATCATTCTTCGGCAAAATTAATTTTGTCAGAAAATTCATAACTGGGTTTGTCGAGATCGTGAGGCCACTGAATGAGATGTTGAAGAATAATGCGAAGGTCGAATGGACCCCTCAGACTAGGAAAGCGTTTAACGAGATTAAACAAGCAATAGTGGATGCTCCAATATTGGTCAGCCCGGATTATACTAAGCCTTTCTATTTGTACTCCTTTGCTTCAGAACATACATGTGCAGTAATATTGACTCAGAGAACTGAAGAGAAGGATGAGCATCCGATAACCTTTATAAGTGCACCATTAAAGGATGCGGAGCTGAGGTACCCTAGTGTGGAAAAGCAGGCCTATGCTTTAGTAAAGGAAGTTAAGAAATTCAGACACTACATCCTAAGAAGCAAGGTTTACGCCATTGTTCCCGATGCTACTGTGAAGACATTATTGATGCAACATGAACTTGGAAAAAGAAAAGGCAAGTGGGTCGCCACTTTGCAAGAATATGATATAGAGAACAGCCTATGAAGCTGGTCCGAGGGCAGGCTTTGGCTCAAACAATAGCAATGACCGGACCAGAACTTGTACAACAAACATATGTGTTGGAAGAGGTATCTCCAAGGGAGTGGTACGACGGCACAGTGTACTACTTGTTGAATCACAGGTGCCCTCCACATTTGAATCTAATACAGCGGAGAACTTTGAGGATGAAGAGCCAGAGGTTTATGCTACAGAGGTCTATGCTTTATAGAAGAAATCATGAAGCAATATACTTGAGATGTGTGGGTAAAGAAGAGTCCAGGCAACTGATGGAACATTTTCACGAGAAGTTTGGAACAAGTCATGGAAGTGCTCTAGCAACAGCCCATCAAATTCTAAGGGCTGGATATTATTGGCCCACGCTTTTCAAAGATGCTTACGAACACGTAAAGGCTTGTCATGTTTGTCAGACGGCTGCAAATAGAGGAAAGCATCCAGCTATGCCTCTGCAGCCAGTGGTTGAAGTCAGACCATTTGCAAAATGGGGTTTGGACTTTATTGGAATGATCAACCCACCTTCAGGGCAACATAGATATATCTTGACAGTGGCAGATTACTGCATGAGGTGGACGGAGGCCTAGGCACTTAAACTTTGCACCGCGGATGTCGTCATTAGATTCATTGAGGAAAATATTATTACTAGGTTTGGATGCCCACACGCGTTGGTTTGCGACAAAGGTCCAGCTTTATCATCATTGAAGTTTTCTAATTGGGCATTGCAATATGGAATAACACTAAAATTTTCTTCCAATTACTATCCGCAGGGGAATGGACTCACAGAATCCACAAACAAGAATTTGTTGAATGCCATCAAGAAGCTACTGGACAAGAACCCCAAAGATTGGCACACGCAACTGAGATTCGCTTTGTGGGCAGATAGGATCAGAACGAAGAATTCTTTGGGAACATCGCCTTATCATTTGGTTTATGGTCAGAATCCTGTCTTTCCAGTTCAGCTAAGGATTCCAACCCTTCAGTTCATTCAGGAGTATTTAGAAGGAGAGGACAAGATTCAAACGAGGTTGACCCAGCTGATGCACTTGGAGGAGAAAAGAGACGAAGCGTTGGAGAATCTAGAAAGGCATCAGGGAGTTGTTAAAAGATGGTTCGACAAACAAGCTAAGGTCAAGTCCTTCCGGATTTCCTATGGGCTAGGATGGGTTGATATCATGGTTTCTCTTATACGAGAGGTTGGCTGTCATCGTCTTCAATGGATACATCTGTAAGAGACCAGGTGTCTCTCAACCCGATCATTGGCCAATAATACTGAGGTTTTGTTTGTTTTTTCTGTATTTTGATTTTTTTGTAGGTTTTTGCCATAAAAGAGAAATTGCGATTTTGCTCTAAAATACTATAAAATTCATAATAAATTCATTGACGGTAAATAATGCATTAAAAACACTACTCAGATGAAGGCGCATATATTTATTGATCCTCTGAACTCATACAATGGATAAAATCGAACATATAAGGAAAGGGCAACATTTTTGTTCAAGAGGAACCTGATTGCTTGCAGCCGCCATTTTAGAAGAACATGTACGGCCAGCCTCTGATCTACAAATCTCCCACCTCGAAATAAGTGCCAAGCCTCCAAAATCCTTAGGCGTCCAATTCGGAAGAACCCAAAGGCCAGAATCTTAGGCGTTTTTAGCTAAGGAGAAAGTACGCCCTTGCTGCAACAAGTACGGCCTCTAGCAGCAATAAAGAAAGTATGGCTGGTGAAAAGAGAAATCCAACAACTGGTAAAGATCTCCAGTCAAGTCGCCTCTGACATCTGGAGAATAATCCCTTCTGAAAAACTTATTCTGGAACTACCACAGTAAGCACAAATGCAACCTCTCAATGAAGTCACTCTGAAGACAATTTTCAACTGGTATTACACAGTCTCAGTATGTCAGATCTTGAAGAGGGAACGTTCTTCAAAACCCGTTGATCTGCAGAAACCCTCGTTTCTCAAACCCCAATGCTCTGAGAGAAATAAAGACAAATTAGAATAATCAACATATGAGTTTGATTTGCCTTCAGCTGAATATATAAGTTCTCTCAAGAATTCGACCCCTTCTCAAAAATCAATTAAAATGCATTTAATAATAATAATTCGCCTCTTTTTGACTTAGGCAATAATATTAAAATAATGGCCTCCCTTTTAATGAATAAATAATTATTCATTATAATAATAATTCTCCTTTATTATAAAGTATTAAATACTTTATAATATGCCATTAATAATTAATATTTTAATATATCATTAAAGTGACTTTATAACATAAAGTCAAAATAATAATCATTTAATTATTATTAAATGTTCCATTATTCTCCATCTGCTCATCAAACTGTCAAACTGGGTCGAAACTGAGCTGACCAGCTAAATCAGGTGCCCTACTAAAAATAGCAACTCCTGCCTGCCTGACTTGCTATAAATAGTAAATACCTCTAAATCACTCTGTGAGTGTCTGCAGAGGCCCAAAACTAAATCAACTGCTGGAGTGATGTTCCCAACCCTGGATAACTGCCTCAAATGATCCTCTAAACACTTATGTCAGCCTACGAGGATCTGAATAATAGGCTAACCTCTGACACAACGGTATAGCCTAGGAAGGGGACATTACAACATCCTAGTATCATCTTCTTTACTTCAATCCCAACACATTGAGACATCATTATCCTAAGATGTTGGTCGAGAATTTAAGCTTGCTCTCCTCACTATAAGCACCACATCACAATTTAATCTCTAAAGCTCTCTTTGGCAGGAGGTACACAAGTTGTTTTATATATTATTGATCACCTAGTTAAACTCTAGTGCTCTCATTGGCAAAGGGTCCACAGGTTGTTCTAAGCATACCCATACCGAGGATGTCCCGAGGACACAAGGACAACTCGGGGATGTTTCCTATCCATCCCCACTTGAAAAAAAAATGTTGAAACATCCTGAGGACACGGAGACAAAAAGGGGACGAGTAAGAGATGATCGGTTGTCCCCTACAATTATAGCACCAACTTTAAAAAAAAAAAAAATCCCTCAACGTTATAAAAGAATATTTGATAACATTGATTGTGAGCTTCCACACCCCTCTTAGCTCTAAACTAACAAAAGGAGGCATCCATATCTCATTTTTGTTTATTTCTACATGCAAAAAAAATTGTAGCCAAGTTGGAAAGACAAGCCAACAAGGTTTGAAGGTGTACGTAAAATTCCCGGCTAATTTGTGCACGATTTTAAAACGATTTTTCCAGTTTGACACATGAATTCATTTTGTCAAACTTGCACCAAACATTGCATAAAATGATCACAGGATACATTCAGAATTTCAGATACATTTGCAAATTACATATTGAGTTACATGTCATCATACAATGCAAGTGATTGAGATACAAATAATTATTCACAGGAAAAGGCTACAGTCACACTATTTCAGACTGAGAAGCATTACATTCAGATGTTCAGATTATTGACAGTCTAAAATGTCTACAGCAGAGTACAAATTGCATTCAATCAATATTCAGGTCTGCATATAAACATGGGCAGCTATATAGCTTTGAAACCCTAACCTGGAACCTCACGTTTGGACCTGGAATGATAGCAACTCTTCGAAAGGCAATGCACAATCTGAAAAATGTTCATGTACAGCTTCATTAACCCCTTGCATCCCTAATAACAGCATCATCCTTGCACAAACTCCCATGTGCAGCTCTACAGGCCCAAATAAGGAGGATTATGGCTGCGCCGAAGTCTGAAAGCTTACGCCAGCCACATACAAGGACTTATGCACTGCTCATGAAGACCACAGCCTAGGAAATGAACACATTGGAGCTGGAAATAACCTGCAACCTCTTCTGGAGAACACCAACCTGCTTATCAGCCCAATGACCCCCTCTAGTCTCCACGACTATGCCTTAACAGCAATAACAACTCAATGCCAAAGGTCCTCAATGTCACACAGTTCCTTATAAATCACGACTAGCACACTCAGCAATAGTAATCTCTGATTATATGTAAAAATATGGTGGCCCAACTGGAGTACAAACCCTTCTTAAACCTGGTCCCCAATCTCAACTACAAGCAATAATTTTGTCTCCGCAAGAGACTCACAAAATTGCAATAATCACCCAAAAAGAAGACCTAGATGATCTCCACGAACCAGCTAGGGTGGACTCGTTTCAGCACCAAAACCGGATGCCCTAGGGTTTCTCTTCCGCAAGACCAAGAACTCTAAGAAGCTCTCCAAAGGTAAATGTGAGAAAATAACAAGCATAATGCAAAAGAGCTCCAAAATCCTCTTTTATATTATTCACTTTATTTCCGGCTCAATAGTTTAAATACAGTGACTTTATAAAGTTACTTTTTAATATATTTCCAAAAGTCACTTTATAACCCATTTAATTAATTATTTAACATTACCTTTTTAAAAGTAAGTTTCCCACCAGATAATATTAAGCCATTAAATAAATTAATTCCCTTTTCCCAACTATAGCCTACGGGAATTAAATAGGCTAATATGTCCTCAGGGTGATCACTGAGAAGGGGACATTATAGTGTAGTTGGACAAACCAACATTGGTTAGCAATGAGGAGTGAGGTAGAAGAGAAGAGGTAAGTGAATTTTCCATTTGATTTTGTTTTATTTCAAAAAAAATCAAAGCTTAAAGAAAGAAATGTATGATCTTTTTTTATTTTTTCTAAATTCATTTTCCAAATTCTAAGTGCATATTGTTTCACAAAAAAAAACATGAGCAGCAATAGTGAGAGTAGTGAGCATGATGAGATGGAAAAAAAAGAAATGAAAATCTAAATGTGAGAGTTACAAGCTCACTTGGGTGTTCATCTATGCTACATGGGATCGCGTCCCCTGCCCCAAAACCCCCCGTCCCCGTCCCCTGCCGTCCCGGGGACGGGGGGACGCAAAGGGGACGTCCCCTTGCCGTCCCCGAAAATGCAAAATCCATCGGAAACGCCAGGAAACGTTTCCTTCACTTTGGGGACGTTTCCCCGTCCCCAATACGGATTGGGGATGGATTGGGGACGTTTCCCCGTCCCCAATATGAATTGGGGACAGATAGGGGACAGCTAGCCGTCCCCTACAAGCTGCAAGTCAAAATATATTAAAAAATGATTTCTTAAAAGTTTAGTTCCTTCGCGCGGGGCCCACCAACTGTTTAATGTTTTAATTGTTTGGGCTAAAGTCTGAAAAAGACTAAATATTAAATCTTTTAGTTCCACTCTTGCCAGAGGGTGATAGTGACTCAGATAGTTCTGAGTCTTTGGATATTCATAGCCTAAATGAGGCTTAATTTCATAGACTGTTGTATTTAATATTTTGATTTTCATGTTTGAACTTTAAGACTTCTGGATACATGTTTGAGACATTTGGATATTTCATATTGATAGACCATGGTTTTATTCACGTTTGATACTGTTGTGATAAATTTTATAATGCTTTAATGACATTTCTTATGCTATTATAGTACTATCACGATTTACTTACATATTGATATTGTTGTTATCAATTATTAATTTATTGACATATCTATCTCTCTTTCCCTCTCTCTCTCTCTAATATATTAATAAATTTTGAAAAAATCATATATATATATATGTATTTTATATGTCGCCGTCCCCTTCCGTCCCCTAAAAATTGCCCCTTAGGAAACGTCCAGGAAACACGTCCCCTGCTGTCCCCCCGTCCCCGTCCCCGACAGGCCGTGGAACATAGGTGTTCATCAAGGTGTAAGAGTGCTATTGATGAAAGGGGACAGCCACAAAATCCATTTGATTTCCCTTCCAAAGTTTTAAACTTTATATAAAGGCCCCTTCAATACCAAAAAACCTCTTCTTCAATTTGTCACAGCCCTAGACCAAAAAAAAAAAAAAAGAAAAGAAAAATTCGGGGGGTACTAAAATATGGTTGTCATATTGTAAAACAGATTCTAGAGGAATCTACACAAGATTATATCGTCATCTATTAGGCTATACAAGACAAGGGTTGAAGGTTTGTAAAAATACGTTCATAGATTGCTTATGGAGACAGAATCAAAGTCTAAGGGATTGCCAAAGCCAACACAATCTGCACAATCAGCTATGCATATGCCCTCTACAGTTCGTAGTGGTAGTCGTAGTAGTAATCCTTCCACAAGAGGAAAGGGGAAGACTATTGCTAGTGAGAAGACGGGGAAAGTTGCAAGTATGTTCAATGAGCAAGCACAAGGTGTAGTAGTCTTTCATTGCCAAATTTTTCTATGCTCATGCCATTCCATTCCATGTAGCATGTTCTCCTTAATTCATACACATGTTCAAAGATTTTTTCTATTGGTTCCTCATTCACCCCCCCTGGAGAACATAAACTACGCATTACCCTTCTTAAGAATAATTCAAGGTGAGTTTGGTGATGGACATGAGACAGAGTTGGATTAGGATGGGCTGCTCTATTGTCATGGATGGGTGGGACCAATATTAAACATCAACCACTCATCAACATAATAGTCACATGTTCAGTCAGCTCTTGTTTTCTTGTAGCTATTGATTGTTCGATGTACCATCCCTACCAAGATTTTTTCAAACACACTTGCAATTTCTTCAATTTTAGCTTGCAAACATTTCGTCAAACAGTTGGTAGCACAGCAAACTAAACAATATTTCTGAGTTTTAACAATGTGGAGCAACTGCACCTCATATATATTCATAAACAAGGAATATTGCATTGGCATTTCAACAAGCATTTGGCATTCAAAAATTAAATTGCTGATGCAAATACACAGTTGAGAGTGTTGTACCCAAACCAAATTTTTTGCTTCATTAAGGCATTTTGCTTAAAATGGTTTAAACCTTGTAAAAATGATGTCAAAACATAGTTTTTGGGAAAATCAAGTATGGGCTTTTAGTCAATTTGATGGTAGAAAGATATTGATAAATTTGAAAAAATTGAAAATTAGGGTTTCTGAACCCCTATTTTTGGGTCAACAATCCTAAAAAAATGAAACTTGTCAGAATCGACTGAAAATTGTTTTCATTGGCTTATTTCACTTCACGATCACAATGGTGAAGTCAGATTCGGTTAAAAGTCAGTTTAAGTTTGGTGCGTAGTTTTTGCTTTTTTATGTGGAAAGTTAGCACCTCTGAGGTCGTCAATGGCAGATGGCCAGATACCAGGTGTTGAAATCTAAGGTTAAAACACTCAAATGAAGAATCTATGGCGAGATATGTTCAAAATGATGCTTAGAATCAGAGGGGATTTTTCGCCGAGGTGAAAATCATCAAAAAATTTCTAACTCTAGAGCAAAAGAACCCTTGGAGGCCAGGGGCGCCCTAGATTTCAGAGGCCCAGATTTCAGTTTTGTGATTTGTCACTTCCAAGAAGTCTTCTCCGGAATACTGTCAGCTTCGCGATGAGCCTACTAGCCATCTTGAAGGATTTGTCTAGCACCTGATACAAGAGATTGAACGTGAATTGAGGAAGATGAAGAAATGACTAACACTCGAGTGAAAAGCGGGCCTCTTAGCTAGGGGCACCCATATTTTTAAGGGACCAAATGAAGGTTTCTGACCAAATAATACCTAGGATGTTTGTCTCGGACTCGATCAAGCTTTGCAACGAATCCGTCAACGGGTTAATCTGAGTTGCTGAACTGTCGGAATCAAGAGTCAAACATAAGGTCTAATCATGGTCAAAATCTCAAGGAAACAACAAAAGCGCCCCTAGAAGCCAAGGGCGCCCAAAGTTTTGGAGCCTCAAATACAGTCTTTTTGGTGATCTCAAGTATTCATCATGTCCATGATGCTTCTAGCTTTCCGTCGCATACCTCAACCGGCTCAAAGGATTTCTCAGTAGCCTGCAATCGAGGATTAAGTGTCAATTCAGCCAATTTGAAAAATGGCTAAGTCTAGGAACAAAAGTGCCCCTGGCCTCCAGGGGCGCCCATGATTTTAACCTAGCAAATGATGTTTTTTGGAAAAGTGCTCTCCAAGAGTTCTTGTAGAGAATGGAGCCAGCTCCACAGTGAGCCTGTCAATCAGTTCTGAAGTTTAGTCAAACGTCGAAGGACACGAGATGAAGGAAGGTCAAAATCACCTTCAAAATGATGAAAATGCATGAAAATTTGACTAAGTCTGAAGCTAAAAGCGCCCCTGGAGGCCAAGGACGCCCTGAATTTTGAAGCCTAGGATGTAAGAATTAGGATTTGCAGCCTCAAGGAGTTTCTTGTCAATTTTGATCCTGCTCTTTAATGAAACTCTCAACCAGTCTTCTGGACACATCAGTCAATCAAAATCAGTGGTTGATCATGGGCTCTGGTGAGGTTTGTGAAATTAAAATTTTCAAGCAAATTTCTAACTCAAAAAAGTGATGCCTAGAGTCAAAGTTTGACTTTTTAACTCAAGTACATGAAGCGCCCAATAATGGTGGAGATTGTGAACTGAAATTAAATATTATTTAAGTCTCAGTTGGTCAACTTCAACTGAATGTAATTTTTGCTTGCAACAGGGCGACTTATTTTTGCACGTAGTGTTAACTGAATTTGGTCCAAACAGAAGATAGCGCTCTATTTAGGGTGAATTTCTCGATCAGTTAACTGAGTTTTCAGGGTCCAATCAGAAGATGCCGTACATTTTTGAGGTCCAATCAGGGAGCACCTATATTTAATGCAATTTGTAACACCTTTAGAATTAAATTTATTTATTTAAGTCATACTAGCATCCATTATTCTCATAAAAGTGCAAGCAAACACGATTTTCTTGAGCAAACGAAGATCTGAAGGTGCTTCGAGTAATTATTTTCAAAGTTCTTCGCAGTGCCAGGTCTAGATTATTCATAAGATACATTTTCTAGACTTCATTTTTCGAGTGCATGCAGACTTCATCAAATCCAGTTCAAGCATAGGAGACTTTTTGAGGAAGAATAATAACTTCTATTTTCTATCTCAATTTTTTCTGTTCTTGTCTTAGGTTTTCTCTCGCATGTCAAAGTAAACGGGGAATTTTAAGAATCTGATCAACTGGGTTCACATATTTCAACATTAGCAGCAAAACCCATGTCGTAGATTTTTTCAAGAAGATTGCCCCAATGCTTCCATTTTGGAAGCACTGTGCTTTTTTCCAAAGATTTCTTTGCATGTGGACCAAAAACACATCCAAAATTGAATCATCTGGGTTGGCTTAGAATCCTGTTGCCTACAAAACCCATATGCCATTTTTTCTTGAGAAAAATTCCCCCCAAAAGCCCTAAAACCCCTATAGTTCTCAACTGAAAAGCCTTTGCATGCATTGCTAAAATTCAAATTTTTGAATTTCTGACGATCTGGGTTGCCTTAGAATTTAATTCTCTACATAACCCACATTTCAAAAAAAATCTGAAAATTTTCCCGCAACTAGCTATTATTAGCCTCATCTAGAGCTTTTTCAGCTTTTTATGAAAGTTCTTCGAACGTACCCGACTTTACAGCCAAAAATCCAAATTTTCAAAATGCAACTCAACCCTACAGATTACAAGGCCAAATCGGTCTTGGTACATGACTTTTTGAAAACCTTCGATTCAAACTTGGGTTATGTATATCCAGTGGTTAAACTGAGTACGTTGGAAGGTACCAGCAGCACTATGGTCAAAATCTTGAGCATTCCGGGTTGTTGGCAGCAGTGTATATTCCTATCAAGGTTTTTAATCTTGAGTTCACTCTTGCATGCATTAAGCACTACGACTCATCCAGAAGACAAATCAGGTCAGTCGTTGGGAGAGCCATTTGCAGCCTCAAGCCGAGGGACATCAAAAAGTGTTTTGCTATTCCTCCTCGCTCAAATAATTTCACTGTAGTTATTGAGGCTTATGATAAGATATGGTATGAAGACAAGGAAAGATCTCAGAGAAAAGTTGCTCATAGATGGTTAAAAGTACAGAGGACCAACATGCCAAAGAAGGTTGGTCATGGCGAGTTCAAGGATGAAATTGCTATTTTGATAACTTTGCTCAACCGGGTTACAGGTCAGGAGGAGGCTAGTATTTTCCAACCGTGGATGTTCTATGTCATTTCTCGGATTATTGACAACAAGGAACACTTTGACTGAGCCATGTTAATTAGAGAGTGTCTTCACCAACAAATCACAGCATTCCTGAAAATCCACGAGTTTCACATGGTGTCTTATCTGGTCTACTTAATTGCATTCCAAGGCAATTTTAGACACTTCAAGACCAATGGAACTCTTGGTGTTCAGCATGTTCACGAATATTACTCCCAATTGCAGTTCTCAAAGGCTGAACAGGATTTCAAAGCAGTGAATGATCATTTCTCATGAAGACAGTCAGAGACCTAGATAATGAAATGCACATCAAGATTTCACCGGAGGCAAAATCAGCAATGGAGAGTTGGGCAGATTGTTTCATTCAATTCCCCACTTTCACATATATTCGAGTGTATGGTTACACCGGAGAACTTCTGATACTACCGAGGTACCCGTCAAACAAGCAAGCATTCACCTTTCCTTTTAGATGGGGTATTTTACAAATGCAAGGCAGCTACTGATTGCAAGTTAATGACGAACAAGTTAGAGAAACTCAACCTCAAGTATCTCATCGAGAGGCGTCCTTATGATCCATTGGGTCATTATGCAGCTTGGTTGGAACGAAGTATTTCACACAGGCCAGCACTTGAGGACTTTTGGGCCAACTACGAAGATGAATTTGAAGTGCGTCGACGTCATTACTGCAGACTTACTATTGCTCACCTTGCTGATTTCTTATCAGAGGATGTTGAGGGTTTGTCAGATGATGACGGAGAGGTGTTGCTTAGCTCATTCGTCAAAGATCAAGTTACTCGACAGCCACTTCGCCAATCAGAACTAGCATGCACTTCTTGGAGAGTAAGAGAAGGTGCAAGACAGTTCCAGTCACGGAGCCGCCAGTAGGGTTTTCCTCACTACCTTTTACCTCAACATCAAGGCCTCGAGTTAAGCTTATCTTGAAGCCGACTGAAGGTGTTAGAGTTAGTGGAAACACAAAGGGAAGAAGTACCGGCAAGCGGAAGCAGAAGCATCTTGAAAGGGCGCCTGAACTTCTAGTGGAGACAGTTATACAGGCTGAAGCAAATTCATCATCTCCTAATGCGCCATTTTCACCACAGTCACCTCCTATTGATATTGACTCAGAGCTGGAATCACTAGTTCAACCAATCTCAACGCCAGTTGATCCATCAGAGGTTCAATACAGCAGTAGCAGTCTCTCCTCAAGAAGATAACATTGTTCATTCATGTTGGCTCGAGAGGTCTTTGGGAAGACAAAGGCAAGAGCCTTCTTATAAGTTTGATTTGTCTGAGTTTGGCAATCCTTATCAGGAAAGGTCAAACAAAAAAATCAAGAAGCGGGTGCACATAGAGAAAACTCCTAAAGCAGAGATCATCATTGAAGTTGCTACGCCACCAGAGGGTAAGAGCCTGGATGAAGTTGAAGTTGGTGATTTCACCTTCGTCAAAAGCTAATCTTGACAGGAGCAATAGGCAAACGGACATGAGCCTCTTCAAGGTTGTCACAAGTAATCTTGAAGAGCATGTCATGAAGGAAGGGGAAGATAAAGGCGCTTCTTAGGGCTGAAATCAAGCAACTCCGACAGTATATTTCTGATCTCGTTCATGGAAACTTGAGCAGAGCACCCAGTCTTCCACACCTTCAAGGGACAATTGCAAAACAACAGAAGTTGGATTGATTAGTCAATCGTGGCAAAGTTTTGTACAACTAGGTTGAAGAATTCATTATTGCAGGTCGATGCCTTCTCAAAGAGTTATATCAATTGAGGCGCCAGGCATATGATCTTCGTGAGGGAATTCATCAGCTTGAAATGACTGTAGCAGAGGGCAAAGCAAAGGACCGAATACTCATATCTCAATTAGCAATTGCATACGACGCCATTGTATAAGATGAGGATAAAAGGAAGGTTTTCACTTGGAGAGAATAGCATCTCTTCAAAGTGGAAACGTATGAGAGAATCTCTACAAGGTTGGATGCCTTCAAAGAGAATGTTGCCAAAGCTCTCAAACTCATCAGCGAGTTTATCACTTAGATCCGTGCCATTATCTTCGTGAAGATGGTACTTACAGTGATCTTGATGCAATGTAGGCCGAGTTTGAGAAGCTTGTTCATGATAGTCTTGATCGAGATCCTGTGGTGTCCAAGTTGGATCACTTCTCAGTGATGACAACTAGTTTCAAAAAGGCAACTACAGAGGTCAGAGAATGTCAGAAGATGATCCAAAATGGTGAGAGGGAGTTCAACAAGCAGGTTATCATCGTGGACAGTGTCAAAGTACTAGAAGATGAGACAGTCGACCAGTTCTTGGACGAGGTGATAGCCAATGACGGCTTAGAGTAGTCAGCCAGTTAGAACCTACAGTTATTCCCGAGGATAGAGTCAGAAGCAACAGTTAACTCGACATCAGACTTGAGTTCTAATTGTTGATTTTACGCATGTTTATCTCATCCTCGGAGATATTTTGGAGGCAGCTCTTTCAGTTAGGATCAGTTAACTGATGTTAGTTATCACTTATCTTTCATTTCAATAAGGACTTGCATGCTGCACATGTCCAGTTTAGTTTAGTCTTGTTTCAGTTAACTGATGGTAGTTTTCTAGTTAACTATATAGTTTCAATTATTTAGGTTTAGCAATAAACTCTTGCATGCAAGAGTCATGTTAACTCAAGGTGATTTTAGGGTACCCTACACCTTGGAGTTCCATAAATCACAGCACCTTTGCTCATTTGTAATTACCTTTTGCGTGTGATAGCATACATGTTGAGCCACCTTTCCTGTAGTATTGCTATTCAGTATCTACTCACAAACTTTTATGGTGATAATAAATAGCTAAACCGCCTTGCCTGAATGTTATTATTATTGTATTGGTTCACTTAGATTAAATATAATTGTTGGTTTGATCATTTATTGCATGCGTGTCTTGTCTATACAATTTGTTGTCCCAATTATTATTTCGTGTTGTGATTAATAGGCTTCGTTTCATATCTACACCTCGGATAGGTGTCGTCATCTCCTTGGGAATTTAGAAGTAAAGCTTATTTTGTGTTGTCGTGATTAATAATCCTTATTTCATATCTACACCTCGGATAGGTGTTGTCACCTCCTTGTTGTTAGTTTTAGGATCAGAAATGCAAATAAACAGAAAATACAACACAGAGAACAATGAACACCGAATTTACCCTGGGAAAAACCTCCTACTCGAGGGAGAAAAACCTAGCAAGATATTTTCTTATAATCAAAATAAATAAGTGCACAAATAGCACGCTAAAATCAGGCCCTAGAAAGGCCGAATCTCATACAATGGATCTGCACTTGAAGATACTGCAATTTCCTTGAATACACAAAATATTAATCACTTCTCCTTGAAGCGAATTTGCTGCTCTTGAAAGTAGACCTGCTACTAAAGGAATTCGAACTTCGAATGGATTGAATTTTTATGATTAATGTGGAGACACCTTCTCATATATATACAAGACTAGGCGAGCTCACTCTAGAGCCGACCTAGCAATTATAATATTTTGTTTATAAAAACATGATAGGCCGACCTACCTTTACTTAATTTTGCTTAGGGAAATACCTCTTGCAGCTATAAAACACTAACACTCTCTCTTAGCTAGGGAGGTATTCTCAAATATACTCGTCATGGAGTCTCTCAACATGACATCCACAATGGCTACACCCAATTGTGGAAAACACAGTTCAATCTCAGAGTTGTGATCTTGTACAAGGGCTTTCACCTCATATTTTTGTCTCAAAGAAATATACACTACAAGGGCTTTCACCTCATATTTCTCCGTCTCAGAGAAATATACACTACAAGGGCTTTCACCTCATATTTCTCCATCTCAGAGAAATATACACTACAAGGACTTTCACCTCATATTTCTCCATTTCAGAGAAATATACACTACAAGGGCTTTCACCTCATATTTCTCCCTCTCAAAGAAATTACATTACAAGGGCTTTCACCTCATATTTCTCCGTCTCAGAGAAATATACACTACAAGATGTTGTGACTCCCTTTGGACCTCCAAGTACCTGCATCAACCTCCCGACCTCCTCGTCCAAGATTGCCTTCAATGCTTGCCTTAGAGGAACAGTTTCCAGCATATACTTTTGGCACTACTCCTAGCAGCACCTTTAACTGATTTGCAAGAGTTTAGGACATAGTCCTCCTCGACCTCATCCCAGATCACCCTATTCTAAATAGGTTTGTGGTGCTACCAATGTCAAAACAAGGCTAACTGCCTTGTGCAATTCCGTTCTATGCAGTTAAAGAGGCCTTCCAAAAAACTTGACCTTGCAACACTACAACCCACTTGGTTGACACCTTCACTTCATCTCAGTGAGTCACTTTAGTTCCTCGAGTCATAGGACACAAAACTCCCTCTCAATACAGAGATTACAAAAATCCTCTGGAAGTGAACTCCCCTCCATTGACGGATCTCATAACCTTAGTCCTCTTCCCGGACATGTCATTGTTTTACCCAACTCGCAAAAAACCAAAAACTGTTTTGCTTTCACAACTCTCAATCCAATAGCCATTAGTATGTTTTCTCCAATGATCTTTGATAGGAACCTCACTGTTTTCCACAATTCTTTCTAGGGCTGCCAATAGTTGATCATGCAAGAACCATATACTGTTGTTCCAAATCAGGAGGACAGGATTCTTCTCATACGGTTGTTTAGTGTCTTCATCCTTCTCAATCTTCTTTGCTGATGCAAACTCTCCATCCAAGGCTGACCCAACCTTGTGCGCTCGAGAGATGTCTCCAGTGAAGAATCATGAGTTATGTGCGACCAACTCAGTCCCATGGCTGCAAGCTATGTCTCCATGTTTGTTCATTTCTCCAGCCGACATGACTTCCTCGCAGGATGCCTCAAGCTCTTCCTTCCTTTGAATTCCTTATGCAATCTCTAATAATTAATTCATCATCCTTTTTCTCCTTGATCCATCCTACATTTTAAAGAGATTAGCAATAGTTCATAAAATCAAACTACCCTGATACACATGAAGCCTGTAGTCATTTAGCAAATATCATTAGATAGAACAACTAGAGTACATAATAGAACTTATCTTAGTTGATTCAATTGCAGCCATTTTACTCTTCCTGACAACCATCATCTTTGCCTGATTATGTAGCCTATAACACACACATTTTGGAGAGATGGACATTATCCATAAGGTGTTGTAAGTAGACATCCTCCACCATTGTATCATAGCCTTCTGACAAGCTTTCTATAAACTCTTCAATGTTTTGCAAGCTTTGCTGCTCTCTGCATCAATGAGTTTTTTTTTTTTTTTGTAGCCTGATAGTCAATACGATATGGTCCAATTACATCAAAAAAACCACCTATACAAATGACTACAACACGTGCATTGCCTATTGCTGATCTAATTTCATTTGGTTTCTCCAAGTCACACACAACAATTTCAATCTTCTTTTCCTCTGTTGGCCTTAGGGGCGCAAAAGAATTCACACTCTGAGAATCCAATTTTAATTGTGCCACACTCTCAAGAAGTGGCTCTGCATTCTGCAAACTACAAACACTTGCCCATACACGAAATCCAAGCTTCAAAAGTTCCCCGACAGTGCGTGAACCAATTTTACTAGTCGCTCCTGCAACAAATAAAAGACGATTGTCCTTAGATGGCTCTCCAACACCTGATATTGCAGATTTCTGAGTATTCCTAGATTCTTCCTTGTAACTTTTAGAGACCATTTCATTTGTTGTGTTCGAGGTGCCTGAGCTTATTGAAGTGAGCAATGGCAGTAATGTTTTGGGTGAGACAAGGTGAAAGACGACTACAGGAATAAACCATCGACCACCGAATGATATCGAGCTCTTTACCAAACACAAAATGATGAATACCCAATGATGAAATATCTGCAGTTATCCATGTTCACCGGCTGGAAGAATAGGAATTCCCTCTCTAGCTATATTTGCAAGGCTCCTAGGAAGATTAGCACCGCCCTTGAAACTTATTATCAGCAACATGCAGAGTCGAAATACCTTCTATCTGGTGTATATTGCTTGCCTGTAATTTCACGTGAATATCCAGTTATGGTCGCGACCTCTAAACAAGGCAATATGGTGCCAGGAAGTGAATCGTCCAACCTTCTAAATCTCCAACGACCTCCCAATCAACCTTTGATATGCTCAGAGATTCCAACGCAAAGTATAAGGAGCCTCCATGTGAGAAATATAGAGACGTCTGGGTTAGAAATGTGCCCGTCCAGCCTCAGATACTGGTGTTTCTCAAAAGAACTCCACAGTGATAGCAATTAGAATGGGTCAATAGCAATAAAGGCAGCTATCCGAAAACCATGGATCGGGCCACTTTGCATAAGACAATTTTAGTCTTAACTTTTGTTTCCACGGCAGCTTGGTCAAGGGAACATGATGCTATGTATCGTGGTCTCTAGCGATTCTTTCATGTAGTCGCTACCAGCCAAGACTTCATCTAATATTAAATTGACTCCTGCAGATATGAGTTATCTTATACTGCTTAGCCAAATCTGATCAGATCTTTTCTAAACCCGCTCTGATACATTGTTAGTTTTAGGATCAGAAATGAAAATAAGCAGAAAATACAACACAGAGAACAATGAACACCGAATTTACCCTGGGAAAACCCTCCTACTCGAGGGAGAAAAACCCAGCAATATATTCTCTTATAATCAGAATAAATAAGTGCAGAAATAGCACCCAAAAATCAGGTCCTAGAAAGGCCGAATTTCATACAATGGATCTGCAATTGAAGATAGTGCAATTTCCTTGAATACACAAAATATTAATCACTTCTCCTTGAAGCGAATCTGCTGCTCTTGAAAGTAGACCTGTTGTTGAAGGAATTTGAACTCGGAATGGATTGAATTTTTATGATTAATGTGGAGACACCTTCTCATATATATACAAGACTAGGCGAGCTCACTCTACAGCCAACCTAGCAATTATAATATTTTGTTTATAAAAACATGATAGGCCAACCTGCCTTTGCTTAATTTTGCTTAGGGAAATACCTCCCGCAGCTATAAAACACTAACACTTGGGAATTTAGAAGTGAGGTTTGTCGTTTGTTGGTGTTGCCAATAACTTTCTTTCAGCCTACACCTCGGATAGGTGTCGTCATCTCCTTGGAAATCCTGACATAAAGATTATCGTAGAACCAATTCCCTGCTCCTAAGTCCTCATGCTCTATTTCTTGAGGAAATAGAATAGTTCAGTGTTTAGCTTAGTTGTAGTTAGAGGTCTACAAAACCAGAGAAAATCCTTAGCTGCAACATATTAGGTTTTCTTAACCTTGTGCCTCTTCCAGCGAAGTTAGAAGAGATAGAATTTGGACCATTTACTTTTACACGCATATCAGCACAAGAGGGAGCTTCCCCTCCTAATTTGAAGAGCAGTCATTACGCATTGTGCATAGCTGTCCATTGCCAATACGCACTATAGAGGTGCGGATTGTAACGCCAACAAAGAGTTAAATTTTGCTAGCCTTTATCAAAGACTGAAAGTTCACTCTAAAGTGATTTGGATGACTCCAACTTGATCTGGGCAGCTAATATGATTTGAGAACTGCTGAGTGTACAGTCAGCACCAAAAATAACAAACAGCACCCTGTTTAACCTCGTTTCAGACTGTCACCCCTACTGGTGACTTAAATCTTCTATTTTAATTATACCAACATTCTTTAAATTGTCATTGATAAACTGCAACCTCATAACAGCGAACTGTATGTGCAAACTGAGATGTGGGAGTGAATTGTCTTGTTCTGTAGAGGTATACCAGTTCTGAATTATGTATACTGGAATGTCCAAGCTGGATGGACCTGGCTATATAATCTGTGATCTGCCTTATAGCTGGATATGGTGAATCCTCTTCATGATATTTGCTTCCTCAACACATGTGACTGACTTTTACTACTCCACATCCCTCCTTATACCTTTCTCAACATGGCACTACTCCTTTAGAACATTAGCAATAGATGTTGCTAAGTCAAATCCTTGCAGCAACCCTCTTTAGTGCCTTTGAATGACTCAGCAAGGGCTGCGTCTTCTTATTTGCTGACCAAAATATGATGAATGCCAACATTAATGAGAACTGAAATTATGCAAATCACAACTCAGTCTATTCCAACTGCACAAAACATCTTTATTAACCTAATGTACAAAATTAAACAACCCTGTATACTATCCCAATAACAGTGAGCCCTGTGTTGCAAGTTCAATGACTATACAAGAGGGGACAGCCAGTGATTTTGAGCCTTCAAAACCGCTACAAACTTCAGCAACTTCCTTCTCACACCTCACCCAAAGATGGGTGTTGCTGCTACCCAGAGGTATGTTTCGGCTCTAATGACATTCATAGCCTTCCCAAAAAGTACGGCCAGCAGATGGTCTTCAATATGGAACGACCAGCTGTGAAGAATTATGGAGCATCCAAATCAAAAACTGAAATAATAATCCAACTCACAATTCTATCATTTGCTTCGTAAATCTCTCAAGAATCTTTCAATCAACAAACTGAGAAAACTCAAACAGGAAGAAAATAATATATCTATCTCACACAATCTCTTTCAAATCTGCATCAATCTGCACACCTGTGAACTCTGGATGAATACACCAAGGATTGGCTAGGTGGATTTTCGTCCACGAAACCAATAGTAACCTTAGAGTTTTCGTCCTAGGCTGAATAGCTAAACAATAGCTCAGACTCCCAAAGAGGGTTTCTCCAAAATGAACAACCAAGAATCAATCAAATGAGTCTCCTCAATTTCCTTTTATAACCCCCCTGTGGAACTTTCCAGAAATTATATTTAAAAATCATTTTTTTAATAATAATCCTTCACCTCCATAAAAGTGACTTTACTTTATTATTTACTTTTCCGAGCACTTAAGTCACTTAAAATTCACCTTTATAAATAATTAATATAAGTTGTCTTTTAATTCACCTTTTGAAAACTTAAATATTAATAATTTAATTTTAATTATTTTCCACACATCCACCTGTAGTTGCGGAAAATATAAAAATAGCTTGGCAGCAAATTTTGATTTTGTCAACATACTCTGAAGCTCATTGAAAATCCAACTTAATGAAAATCATACTTTCCAAAATAGAATGCTTCACCAAGAAGTGTGGAAACCACCCGAAATGTCGAAACTACCCCCCAGAAAGAACCAATGGGTTCAACTTGATTTCTTGAACACAATGCCACAATCTGAAATCCATTCCAAAAAGGCTAGCACTCTCCAAGAAAGTTGGAGATTCCAAAGATGTTGGAAAGGCTACAAAAAGGGTACATTAAATTCTAGGAAGCACAAGGATGCAAAATTTCTATTTCATATTTTGAGAGATGCCATAGAGAAGGTTTTCTAACTTGTCTTTTTTTCAATTTTTTTTACCAGATACATTTGCTCCTTCATCTCACCTGTTTCAGATGTCATTAGATATGTTGATACGGACTCTCCTAGTCTTGGAGAAATTTATGAAACATTTGACAACATGTTTGGAAAATTGAAACAAACAATTGTAACAGGGACCCTGATTTGGGATTATATGAGCAACATATTAAACCCATTGTCATGCAGTGGTAGAACACTTTGAACACCCTACTTCATATAGCAGCATTTTCTCTAAATCCCAAATGGTATGCACCAAGGCAAGTAGGCTGCCTCATGATGATGAAGAAGTGAAAGAAGGGTTAATGAAGGTCCTTTGAAAGATGTATTTAATTGAGGAGTGAAGTTTACTTCACACATAATGGCTTGCCTTTACTATTCTCCATGGCCAAACATTCAGCAAATCAGAGGCAAAGTTTGAGCTACATTAGCTCAAATTGATCCTAAAGGATGGTGGACATGGCATAACAAGGATACATCAGAGTTGAGGACGCTCACTATTCACCTCTTTTCACAAGTTGCTAGTTGCTCCGCTATAGAGAGGAATTGATCCACATACAGCTTCATTCACTCTATGAATAGGAAAATGTTGATCTCTAGATAAGTAGAGACGTAGGTTTTCGTACACAATGCTTTGCAACTCCAAGATCGTCAAACTTCAAAGTATCAACAAACACCTGTTTTATGTGAGATGTTGGTCCAAAGAATGCCACCTAGATCAATGAGGAGAGGATATATGAGGGATTGGTTGGAGTTCCATTAAATGAAGCAATCCCTAATAGGTAGTGACTTAGAGTCAAACCCCAATTTTGATGTAGCATTGGCAAATGCCAATTAAAGGCAGCCTCATACTTTCTATCACTATGTTTTTGTTACTTTGTCATTTTAATATATGTAGTTCAAACTTATAGCCTTTAAATATTACTAGTTTTTAATTTTATATCATATGCACATTGATAATGAAATATGGAAGCAATTAAATATTAATTTGTTCAACTCTCATGTGAACTCTATTGTTGTGTATTAAGAATTCTATAATGTATAGGTCAATATGATGAACGCTTTATCATTGTTATTAAAGTTATCATATGAATATTGGAAATTTCCCTATATTTTTAAAACATTCTGTATATTTTATATAGTCATCCCCTTTGCCATCCCCTATCTTCCCAAAAATGGCCTTAAAAAATCCATCCCTAAAATACATCCCCCCATCCCTTGCCATACCCCTCTATCATGTCCCCAATTTGGAGCAATAAGGAGAATTTATTAAATTAATTATTTGTAAGGTTATCAAATGAATAAATATTAAAAGGTGACCTTATATTTAATTAATTTAATATTAAAGTGACTAAAAATAAAATAATATCAAAAAGTCACTTTAGTGAATAAATTAATATTTTATTCTAGAAGCTTCTTGAAGGTGATTGTAATTTCTTTATAAGGAGCTTTTGGAGGGCATTTGAGATCATCCTGAGTTGAATACTGTTGTACCCCAAATTAAAAAATTTTGCTACACTAAGGCGTTTTAAATAAATGGTTAAAAGTCTTGTCAAATTTGTTAAAAAGGTCAAAATTGGGGTTTACATGTCTTGCATGAGGGTCAAAAACTCAAAATTTTCAAAATTTGAGGATCTAGGTCTGTTTAGAGCGACCAAGCCTACAAAACCCAGATCTCAGTTTTTCGACCCTACCTTTTAGGAAAATTTTTATTTTTAAAAACTTTCTAAAAATAGAAACTTTTTTTGGGTTTTTCTAGGTTTCTTTTGAAACCGATCTAGGCAAAATTTTCTCAAAATAGAAAGTCTGGCTATTAGGGTTCAAACTGATTTTGATTGGTCAAAAATACTTCCTCATCAGGCTGGTGCAGTTAGAATCACAAAAGGATCAGTTTTTCCCTAGTGGGTCTATTCTTCCTTTTTTATTTCAGAAAGCATTTCGGGAACTCTGAAGTCATTAATGGAGGTCAATCAGCTGCCAAGCATCAGATTCAAACATTCAATCACTAGACGTGCACACAGATCGAAGAACAGAGAAAGGAAGTTGTCAAAGTTGAAAAATGCAAAATTTTGGCTAACACTGAGGATTCCAAGCGCCCCAGCTCAGTCTAGGCGCCCAAACCCTCATGCCTTAAAAAATTTTCATCTCCAGCAAGCAAGGCAAAGGCAAGCACATCAAACGAAGGAAGAGGTTGAAATTTGTAGAATAAAAACTAAGTCTGGAAGCTATGGGCGCCCCAGAAGGAGATAGGTGCCCAGATTTTCAGGGGATCAAATGATGAAATTAGGGTTTGTGCTCCCAGGCAACGTTGCTCAGAATTTTCTCAACACCACAGTGAGTCTGACAGCGCAGTCATCTGATCACCCAGTCACTCTGAATTCGAGATCAAACAAAGAGGTCTCAACCAAGAGACAAAATGCAAACCGCAAAAATAACAGAAAATATTCTAAGTCTGGGAACTTTGGGCGCCCCATGTGACCAAGGGCGCCCAGCCTTTTGAAAGACCTAATCTAGCAATTAGGGTTTGCAAATGAGCTCAATCTCTTCAGGTTTTGTCAGCTTCGCAATGGATGTCTTCGTCAGATCATCAGACTTGTTAATCACCAGCAAATCCAGATCGAGCTAAAGGTATAACATGAAGGTTCAAGTTTGAAGAATGAAAATCAAGCAAAAAATGGGTATAACATGAACGTTCAAGTTTGAAGAATGAAAATCAAGTAAAAAATGGCTAAGCCTGGAGGAGTTGGGCGCCCCAAAAGGAGATAGACACCCAAACTTTTGAGGGTCTAAATGGATGAATTCGCAGTCAACACCTCCAGCATTACTTCCTCAGTCTTGATCGAGCTCTCCAACACAATCATCGGAAAGTCAATCAGAGTTTGCAGTCATCAGATATCGAAGGCAGAACAAAAGGAGAAACATGAGCAAAATGATAGAAGTCAAAAGAAAGGTGAAAAACACAAAAAATAAACTAACTCTGGAGAAGTTGGGCGCCCCAACTAGCCAGGGGCGCCCAAGCTTTTGACCCCAAAATTTCAACTTTCAAGAGATATCATCTCCAAGAGACCCCTCTCAGAATCTTCTCAGCTATCCAACAAGTCCAGCCATCAATTCATCGGACACCTAGATCGTCTAGAAACGAGAATTCATCAACGGATCGGAAAACAAGTGTAAAAATTGAAATACAAAAAAGAGAATAAGTCTAGATAACATGGGCACCCTAGGTAGCCAGGAGTGCCCAAGCTTTTGAGCTCCCATATCAACTTTTCAAGTGACATCGCATCTAGAGCACGCTCCTCAAAATTCAACAAGCTATTCAATGAACCTGACAGTCAGATCGTCGGGATAGTCTAGCTCCCAAAACTGCAAATTCATTAGGAGATGAGAAAACACAGAAAATTGAAATTTTAAGAAAAATGACTTAACACTGGTGATCATGGGCACCCCAAGTAGCTAGCGGTGCCCACCTTTTTGAGGGGTCAAATAATGTTTTTATCCAAAGTTGCCTCGAGGATAATCTTCTTAGAATTAGTCAGGCTCCACGATGGATCACTCCGTCAATTCAAAGGATTCTCCGAGCATCCTCAAAGTCAAATGGAGGTCAAAATCAAGCAAAAAGTTGAAATTTCAAGAAAATTGGCTAAGTCTGGAGAGGAAAAGCACCCCAGGAGAAGATTGGCGCCCAAGTTCTCATGCCTTAGTCATATTTTCCAAGTTTTATCTTTCAACATTAGAAACGTCCAAGTTAGATGCACCTACTCAGGATTGGCTTCAAGAAGTTTTCAAGCAAAAAGAAAGCAGATTTTTCTCAACCTCAACTTATTTAAGAGAGCTTTTGCCTTCCATTATTCATTTTTGCAAGTTGGCATCCAGAGCAAGAAGATTTTCTCTTTCCTCTCAACAAAGATCTGAAGACCAAAACAACATGCTTTTTCAGTATTCTTCGTGATTCCAAGATCAGTAAGCAAGGAGGAACGTTTTTTCAGGCTCCAAACTTCCAAGGCATTGCTTTTTCAAAATAGTCACTCAACTTTTTCCGTTTCTAATCACATGGGTCTCTCCGCTTTTTCATCCTATCGAACATTGAGAAATTTTCCCTCTTCTAGAAACTGCTTTTTGGCCGCTTTTTCAAGAGGAATTTAGCTTTTTCAGTTTTTTAGCATCTGGGTGTCTCCGGAACGTGATTTTCTACAAAACCCAGGTCCCAGCTTTTGTTAGAGAAATTGCTTTTTCAAGGAAAATCAGCATTCTATTTTCAGCAGCACTTTCCACTTAAAATCAAGAAACAAATCAGTTTTTTGGCGGATATGAACGAGATTTAAAGTGGAAGTCATCTAGAAGCTTTCTTGTAGCTTTCTTTCTATTCTTCTCTCAATTCTTATCCACTCTTTGAAGATGAGAAAAAAAATAAGTTGAAATAGTTGGCATTTCCCTGTCTTATGCTTTCATAGGTTATTAGATATTTATCTAGTTTTAGTTTTAGAAATAAAGCTTGCATGTTGGCAAGTCTTAGTTGTAAAAGCAAGGAGATTTTAGGGTTCCCTACTCCTCTGCTTGTGTATAAATAAGGGCAGCCTTTCCCATTATTTTTGGAACCGTGCTTGTGATAACAAATTGCTGAGCCTATTTTGCCTACAAGAAGTTGTTCACTTTGTGTAAGAACAAGTTTGCAAGTCTCTTTTAGCTGCAAGTTCTTGTTCAGTGCATGTATCTTATGTAATATTTGTTCCTGAGATTTGACAAATAAAGTCTTGTGCCTAGTTTGCTCTAATATAATGTCTCAAATTTCCGTTTATTGTGTTATGCTTATATGATCTCCATTTCAGTTGCATTCAAAGTAAGTAGATGTGTGTTGGAAGAAGAGTTTATCTAAGTATTTTGTCAAAGAATCAATCTTTGTCCATTTCTAATTCTCTTGCTCTACGTTTACTTGAGAAATTAAAAACGTCATTAAAGTAGGCTACTCGTATTTGAAATTCTAAAACAAAAAATCTCAGCTGCGGCGCTTGAGTTTTATAACCTTGTGCTCTTAGCTAAACAAAAAGATAGGCAAATTAGATTTCATTTACATTCTTAAACAACATCAGCAAAGAGGGAGCTTCCCCTCCTAATTTGAAGAGCAGCTTATCTGTGCATAGCTGTTTGTTTCTAATCCGCATTCTAGAGGTGCAAATTGAAACGCCAACAAATACATTTTTCTGCGTATTGGAGAGCTTGAATGCTTGACATAGCTGGAGCGTTTGAATCCTCTAAGATTGCTAGTTTCAGTTGTGAGACACCAACTATACACTCAATGATCCCTCGATGTTCAACCCTCTGAATTGACCTTGATAGGCCACCAGGTAGACTAGGTAAGACACCATATGAAACTCATGAAATTGGAAGTATTTTGTTATCTGCTGATGTAGGCTGTCACTGACCAAGGTAGGCCAATCATAGAACTCGGTTTTCTTCATGATGTGGGGTATGGCGTAAAACATCCAAGGCTGAAACTTGGTGGCATGAGCCTGTTACCCTATTGAGCAAGGTGATAATGATAGCAATCTCATCCTTAAACTCTCCTCGCCCAACGTTCTTTGGCAGAGTCTTATGCTTTTCTTTCATCCACCTTTGTGCAATCTTCTTACTATATTTATCTTTGTGCATCTCCCATATTCTTTCACATTCACCCTTTGAGATAGTAACGCTTTCAGGCCATGGGGGAATGGAAAAACACTTCTCGATCATATCAAGCTTCAAACTACAAATCAATCTGCCATCCACTGACTGGATCTCCCTTGTAGCCGGGTTGTAATGCTTGATGCAAACGATTACGAACTCAAGACTCTGAACTGATATAGGAATAGACGTTGCTGCGAGGAGTCCATAGTGTCCTAGGTTTCTGATCGAGGTGTTGCCTGCGCTCTCCAAAGCATCTAAATCAAACACCGGTTTGATATGATGCAAATTTGTCTCAGCTGTTTTGATGAAATCATGATAGAGAGTTGATTCAGTCTTAAAAACATTGGGAGTGTACTCCATTTCGGAAAACTTGAAGAATGACTGTAAACTCGCCTAGGTTCAAACAAGTTTTGAGCAACTTCTATTTTTAGAATGCTGATTTTTCTTCGCTCCAACGGACATTTTTTTAAAAAATTTCTGAGATATCGGTTTTGCTCAGAATTTCGTTGCAAGACAACCCAGATCGTCCGTTTTTGAAAATTTTGAATTTTGCCAAAAAAAGCAGCAAACCCTAATTTCTTCAATTTTCCACCAAAAAACTGGCACCTGGGTTTTGTTCAGAATAAGATTAGAAATAGACCCAGTTGATTAGATTAAAAAAAGCACTGATGGTTGATCGAAAAAGCAGACAACCCTAGGATTTGAAATTTTCTTGAAAAAAGCTGTGATATGGGTTTTCTTCAGAAAACTGATTTGAGAAGACCCAGATGGTTGAAAACTGAATGCACTGAGGATTTCACTGACATGCAAATAAAAAGCAGCTGCTGCAACTTGATGAAGTTCTTGAAAATTTCTTTAGAAGAATGAAGTGAAAAGACCCAGATGTCTGAAAATTTAAAAACCTTGGCCTTCTCCTTGAAAAACTTGATCTTTTGGACGAAAAAGCAAGGGTTTATGTTGCTGGTCTGAAAAATTTCATGAATAACCAGCAAACTGAGCTATTGAATCTTGAAAAAATTCTTCAAACTTGCTGCTCCAACTTTCTCCTTTGGATGCTACCTGCAAAAATAGTAAAAATTACATGAAAGAAAGGTGTTAAATAGACTTAGGGTTTGGTTTTAGGTTTGCTTTCTTTTGCTTTTATTTTATAAACCCTAAAAACCCATCTCATTGAACTTGGACGCCATCTTCCTTCTTGCAATTTTGAAAATTTGGAAAATCTTGAAAATTTCTCTAAGGCATGAGAAGATGGGCGCCCTTCTTGGCTAGGGGCGCCCACTTCAAGCAGTGTTAGTCAATTTTTTGATATTTTCAACTTTTCTCCATTTTGACCTCCTACTTTGACCTCGGTTTCTGGCTTGCAGATTGATCTGACGAGCGAGCTGAAGGATTCATCGCGGAGCCAGACCCGTTCTAAGAAGATTGTTCTGGAGGCGTCTCTGACTAAAATCTTCATCTCGACCTTCGAATTCATGGGAGCCTTTCTTCTCCAGGGGCACCCATTTTGTCCAGAGTTAGCCATTTCTATGATCTTCAATTTCTTCATTAACTCCTCTTTAACACATGATCTTGTCGAATCTGGTGACTCGAGCGTCGGCTTGACTGTTGGTTATGCTTGTTGTGAAGCTGACGAGATATTAGGAGGGGTCTTCTGGGATAAACTTTGTCAAACAATGAGTTTTAAAGCTCCAAAAGCTTGGGCGCCCCTGGCAAGCCGGGGCGCCCAAACTCACCAGAGTTAGTTTATTTTCCACTTTTTCCTGTTTGCTTCTAAACTTTCATCCTTAGCTCTGGTCAGACCCTCCGTTCAGCTCCTCGTATCTGGCGACTGCAACCTCCGATCGACGCGCTGAGTGTCTCGTTGGAAAGCCAGATCAACTGCGAAGAGATCACGTTAGAGCCACATCTGCAAATTCCTCTGTTTTACCCCTTGAAATCTTGGGCGCCTCTCCTCTCCTGGGGCGCCCAAACCTTCCACCTCTTCTCTCCTAGGGCGCCCAAACCTTCCAAACTTAGTCAATTTTATCTGATTTTCATCTTCCAGTTTGAAACCTTCATTCCATATGTTCTACTTTGATCTGAATCTGCTGGAGATTGGACAATCGGTTGATCAAACGGAGACAGGCGTTGCGAAGCTGGCTGAATACCGAAGAGATCAAGCAAATTCTCAAAGCCTAACTGCTGAGTTAGGTGCTTCAAAAAGCTGGGCGCCCTTCCTCACCAGGGGCGCCCAAAGTTCCCAAACTTAGTCAATTTTGATAATTTTCATGTTCTTTCATTCTGACTTCTGTGTGAATCCTCCCTGTTTAGCCTCGAATCCCGGACGACTGAATAATCTGATAACTACACCGTTGCATTCGTTGCGGAGCTGGCAAAGAACTGAGCAACTTTGATTCGAAGCGTAAACCCTAATTTTAACTTTTAGTGCCCTAAAAAGATGGGCGCCTATTCTCACCTGGGGTGCCCAAGTCAACCAGTGTTAGAAAATTTTCACAATTTTCACCTTCTCCTTCGTCCTTCGTGCTTGCTCACCAACTCACCTTCTATTGAATGCTTTGAATGTTGAACCTGACGCCTGGCAGCGGACTGACCTCCATTGATGACCTCGGAGCTCCTGACATGCTTCTAAAAAAGCAGAATAGACCCACTAGGGCAAAACTAATTATTTTGAGATTCTGACTGCACCAGTCTGATATGGAAGTATTTTGACCCAATCAAAATCAGTTTGGACCCTAACGGACCAACTTTCTATTTTTAGAAAGTTTTGCCAGTATCCGTTTCAAAAGAAACCCAGAAAAAGTTACTATTTTTAGAAAATTTCTAAAAAGAGCAGTTTTCCTAAAAAGTAGGGATGAAAAACTGAGATCTAGGTTTTGTAGATTAAGCTACTCTGAGCAGACCCAAATCGTCAGACTTTGAAAATTTTGCGTTTTAAACCCTCATGCAAGACATGCACACCCAAATTTTGACCTTTTTGACTGATTTGACAAGACTTTTACCCATTTCTTCAAAATGTCTAACTATAACAAAAATTTTAATTTTGGGGTACAAAAGGATTTTGAGGCCTCAAATGGCAGTATTTGCAGTTGCAGTCTCCAAGATCACCTCGTCAAATTCAGCCAAGCTATCCAATGGAACAGTCAGCGAGCCGATATGATCAGTGTAGTTCTCGGAATCAAGATTTCATCAGAAGAACAAAGGGAAATCAAGAGAGTTTGATGAACACAAAAATGACTGTCTGATGAAGTTGGGCACCCCAGAAGGAGATGGGTGCCCATGATTTTGAAGCATCAAACAAAGTTTTTAGCTGAAGGTGCCTCCAGAATGATCTTCTCACATTCGATCAGGTTTCGCAATGAATCATTCAGCTCATCCATTGGATCAATCTAGAAGCCGAAGATCAAATTCAAACTAGGGTTTCAAAGTCGAGAAAAAGTTGAAAACTTCAAAAAAGTGACTAAGTCTGGAGAAAGTTGGCGCCTCTAGCCAAGAAGGGCGCCCAAGTTGTCATGCCTTCGTCAAAATTTTCAAATTTTCAAAATTTCAAGATGAAGAATGAATGTCCAAGTTCAATGAACAGGCAGATTTTAGGGTTTTGAAGATAAAAACAAAAAAAGCAGGATTTTCTCAAGCCTAAGGCTTATTTAAGAGGCTTTTGTCATTCAAACTTCATCATTCTTTGCAGGTGGCGTCCAAATTGAAGAGGGGCAGCAACTTCAGAGTTTTCCCTTTCAAGATTCAAGCCATCAACTTGCTGATTTTTCAGAAATTCATCACCAATTTTCAGACCAGCAACATGAGACCTTACTTTTTCATGCTTTTTTCATCCAAAACATCAATTTTTTGAAGAAGGTCAAGGATTTCAATTTTCAGTTATCTGGGACTTATCATTTCATCATTCTGAAGAATTTTTTAAAAAAATTCTCAAGTTGCAGCAGCTACATTTTCCTTGCATTTCAGAGAAATCATCAGAGTTTTCAAATTTTAATCATCTAGGTCCTCTCAAAACAATCTTCTGAAGAAAACCCATATCACAGCTTTTTTCAAGAAAATTTCAGATCCTAGGGTTTTGCTGCTTTTTCAATCAACACTCAATATTTTTCAAATCTGATCAACTGGGTTCATTCCAAATTTTATTTTGAACAAAACTCAGGTGCAAGCTTTTTTCGTGAAATATTGAAGAAATTAGGGTTTGCTGTTTTTTTAGTCTACACTCAAAATCTTCAAAAACGGGCGAGTTAGGTTGTCTTGCAACGAAATTCTAAGCAAAACCCATATCTCAGAAAAATTTTGAAAAATTTGTTCGTTTGAAGAAGAAAAACCAACATTCTAAATATAGTAAGTTGCTCAAAACTTGTCTAAACATAGGCGAGTTTACAGTCATTCTTCAAGGTTTTCAGAATGGAATACACTCCCAATGATTTCAAGACCAAGTCAGCACTATACCATGACTTCAACAAAACAGTTGAGACTGACTTGCATCACATCAAGCCGGTGTTCGACCTACATGCTTTAGAAAACGCAGGTAACACTGCAATTAGAAACCTAGGGCACTTTGGACTTCTCGCAACAGCATCCATTCCTATTTCAGTTCAGAGTCTCGAATTTGTAATTGCTTGCATAAAGCATTACAATCCGGCAACTCAGGAGATTCAATCAGTAGAAGGCAGATTGATTTGTAGTTTGAAACTTGACATGATCGAGAAATGCTTCCCAATTCCTTCTTGGCCTGAAAGTGTGACTATTTATAAAGGAGAATGTGAAAGGATATGGGATATGCACAAAGACAAATGCAGTAAGAAGATTGCACAAAAGTGGATGAAGGAAAAACATAAGACTCTGCCGAAGAACATCAGGCGAGGGGAGTTCAAAGATGAAATTGCTATCATGATCACCTTGCTCAAAAGGGTCACTGGACAAGAAGATGCTACGAAATTTCAACCCTGGATGTTCTATGTTATACCTCACATCATGAAGAAGACTGAATTCTATGATTGGGCAACCTCCATCAGCAAATAACATAATACTTCTAGATTCATGAATTACATATGGTTTCCTACCTAGTCTACCTAGTGGCCTTTCAGGGCCAATTTAGAGGGTTGATCACCGAGGGGTCTCTGAACGTACAGCCTATCTACAACTACTACCCTCAGTTGGAATTCACGAAATCATTGCACCATTACAAGAGAGTGAACGAGGCTTTCCTAATGCACACAGTACGAGACCTGGACAATGAGTTGCACGTTCGTATCTCATCCACCGCCAAGGCAGAATTAGCAGAGTGGGCAGATTGGTTTATACAATTTCCTACTTTCACCTACCTCAGAGTCTATGGCTACTCCAGTGCTCCACTCATGCTAACAAGGTACCCATCAGATGAAGTTAAGTTCATGGAATTCCTAAGGCAAGCACATGATGTCCACATAGTCTTGAGGAATAGAAAGAAACCCACCCTCAGTTTTCCATTGGGGCTAGGAATCTATACATGCAAATCAACAGCAGATGCTAAATCCATGGGTGATGAGTTGTCTAAACTCGGTCTCAAGCCTTACAGCGAGAGACGATCATATGACCCTCACGGTGTTTTCGCTTTCAGACTTGAGAAGAACTATGCTCACTTGCCCACTCTTGAAGATTTTTGCGCTAATTGCAGAGATGAGTTCGAGGTGCGGAGGCGTAGTTACAGCAGGCTCACTCTTCATCAGATGAAAGACTGCCTATCAGAAGATATCGAGGGATTATCAGATGATGATGGAGATGTACTTCTCGCAATGTACACCCCGAAGCGAAGTGAAGATCAGCCCCTTCCACAGGTCAATTGGGCTAACAAAGAGTCCCTCTCAGTTGAAGAATGGACAAGACAAGTCCTCGAGCACAACAAGGTTTTCCTAGTCCTCAAGAGGAAGAAATCCATTCCACAAGCAGAGCCGCCAAGAATACTGTCAACACAATCGAAAGGGAAAGGTGTAAGTCAGTCTCAAGAAGGTGTAAAGGGCAAAAGGTCAACTAAAAATGTAAGAAAAAGGTTGGACTTCTCAGGTATAGTATTACAGGAGGAATCAACAGCTGAAGCAGAAGCTCCTCTTGAAGAGCCCATACCTCAAAAAGAAACAAAAGACGTGCCTTTGACACATGATCCTACAACATTGCCAAGGTCTTCGCCAATTCACATTGATCTAGAGATTGAAGAAGATGAAGAAGTTGCAATTGAACCTCCCAAGGAAGTTAGTAGAGATACTACCGTGTCTTGGCTTGAGAGCTCCTTGGGAAGGATAAGGAGAAGACCTTCATATCAATTGAATTTTGATGATCTGGACAACATTTATTAGGAAGCACCTAAGAAGAAAGCAAAGATACAAATCCACTTTCAGAGAAATCCTGATGGTGAGATGATCATGGAGACTGCTACACCACTTGAAGATAAAAACAGAGATGAAGTGGATCTAGTTCACTTCGTGATGGTGAAGGCAAATCTTGGCAAAAGCACCAAACATGTGGAAGTTAGTATGTTCACAGTTGTATCTGAAAGCCTTCAAGAAAGAGTGATCAAAGATGGAGAAGACAAGGCATCCCTCAAGGCTGAAATACGCAAACTCAGGCTTTACATTTCTAACCTTGTCCATGGTACTTCACAGCCTGCTCAGTTGCTGCCCCAGGTTCTAGAGACACTAGCTGATCATCATCAGTTGAGGCAGCTGGTAATATGCGGAAAGCAAACTCAAGAATGGATTGAGAGTTTCATCGTCAGAGGAAAGGAAATCTTCGCACAAATGTTTGAGTTATGGGATAACGCTCACAAGCTACGTCAAGGGATTCAAGGATTTGAACAGTCAATGGCAGAGGTGAAACCAAGGCATGAAATCATCATTGCAGATTTGGATACAGCTTATGGTTCAATGGTTTCAAGAGAACACAAGAGGCAGATCCTTGCATGGAGAGAGCGTCACATCTTCAAGGTGAGAACCTATGAGAGGATAGCTGAGGAGTTCGTTGCATACAGGCAAAGGGTGGTCGAAGCTTTTTTGTTCATAAATGAGTTTATCACAGAGATCCCAGCACGGTGTCATCATGATGATGGTTCCTATGTCAAACTTGATGAAGTGCAAGCCCAGTTTTAGAATGTCGTTCGCAACAGTGATGGCGGCATGAATCAGATTTCCATGATGTCAGCAAAGTTCGAGAAAGTGGCCAATGAAATTGAAGATTTCCTGAGATCGATTGCAGATGGAGAGGATATCTTAGAAAAGTGAAACTTTGCTACTGATAGTATTGATGCACCTTCCAGAGACACAGTTTCTAACTTTTTAGCGGATGTGATCGAGATTTAAAGCAACTTTCTTTCCGCTTTCTTTCTATTCTTGGAACAATTCTTATCTATTCTTTGAATAAGAGAAAGAAGATAAAATGTAATAGTTGGCACTTCCTGTTTTTCCTGCTTTCTCAGGTGTTAGATGTTATCTTCTTCTAGTTTTAGAAATAAAGCTTGCTTGCTAAGCAAGTCTTAGTTGTAAAAGCAAGGAGATTTTAGGGTTCCCTACTCCTCTGCTTGCCTATAAATAAGGGTAGCCTTGCTCATTATTTTCATAACCATGCTTGTGATAACAAACGCTACGCCTATAGTGCCTTATATTGTTATTCAGTGTTGTTCAACCGTACTAGTGATAACAAATTGCTGAGCTTATTTTGCCTTCAAATTGTTGTCTTGTAGTTGTTGTTCACTTTGTGTAAGAACAAGTTTGCAAGTCTCTTTTAGCTGCAAATTCTTGTTTTATGCATGTGTTTAGTGTAATCTTTGTTCCAAAAATTAGAGAAATAAAGTCTTGAGCCTCTTTTGCCTTGATATAATGTCTCAAATTTCAGTTTATTGTGTTATGCTTATGTGATCTTAATTTCAATTTACATTGAAAGTAAGTAGATGTATGTTGAGAAAGAGTTTATTTAAACACTTTTTCAGATAATCAAACTTTGTTCATTTCTATTTCTCTTGCTCTGCGTTTACTTGAGAAAATAGAAACGTCATTAGCGTAGGTTACTCGTAGTTGAAACTCCTTAATCAGAAAATCTCAGCTACGGCGCTTGAGTTTATAAACCTTGTGCTCTTAGCTGATCAAAAAAATAGGCAACTTAGTTTTAGTTTTACTTTCTTGAACACCATTAGCAAAGAGGCAGCTTCCCCTCCTAATTTGAAGAGCAGTTTTACTGTGCATAGCTGTCCATTTCAAATTCGCATCCCAGAGGTGCGAATTAAAATGCCAACAGAATTAAAATTAATTTTATTGTGTTTCAAATGAGGCATACCCCCCTAGCATGGTTGCCCAATGTGGGAAGATTTTTAAATAAAAAAAAAATTATTTTTTATGCACATCAAGCCAACCCCTTTTGATGGGTCACCCCTCTTGAGTGAAGAGGTGCATTTGTGTGGTATAAGAGAAGATGTGTGAGGGAAGAATAACTCAGGCAATTAATGAAATATCTTTCATATTTAAAGCAGACTTATGAGCAGATCTAAAGCAGACTTATAGCAGATCTTGATGTTGATTTATGGCAGAGTTGTAACAGACCTTTCAAGGTGATTTATGGCAGAGTTATAGCAGACCTTTCAAGGTAATTTATCACAGATTTGTAGCAAACCTTTCAAGGTGATTTATAGCAAATTTATAGAAGACTTTTGAGATCTTATGAAGAAGATTCACATGATAATCATGCTTTGAGGAAGCTCTATTCAAGAAAACGAAATTTTGTACATTTGGAGGTTCATACCTCCCAATAGAAGAGATTGGTGTCTTGCTAAGTTGGTGCTTAGTTGTGGGGATTGGTGTCTCCAATGGGTTAATGCCTACCAAGATTTGTAAAAGAGAATTTTATTGTTGGCTGTTTGGACAGTAGATCCAAGCAGTCTTTCTCCGTGGTTTTCTACCAAAAGGGTTTCCATGTAAATATTGTGTCTCTTACTTGGTAGATCTTGTGTGATTGCTACATTTGTAGTTGTTGTTTTTAAATAAGTAAAAATTTTATCTTAGACTGATTCATACGCCTTCTCAGTATAAGTGTGTGTGCTCACCAGGGCCATCCTCGCCTTCCCTAATCAGCAATAGGATCTTTGAAGCTTGGAGGGATTAGCTTGCAAAGTTAAGCTCAAAATCCTTTGGATACATATTATGATATATATCATATATGACCACTTATATATAGTAGTTGGCTACATAGCCTATTGTATTTATTATCATTGATGAAGGTTGTAGTTTTTGACCTATTGTATAATTGAATATTGTGTAATGTCCCCTTCTCGAGCATGATCTTTCCAGTTGACCGTTGGCCTATTCCGGAGACCCGTAGGCTACTCGGAAGGTGAAATTAGGGTTTTGTGTTTTGGAGGTTGCTATTGCTCGTGAATTCATGATTGAATGACAGATTCTTTCTGGGTTTTCAGAGAGCTTCGCAGTGGTGTGTTTTCTTGGTATTCCGAGAGCACCTTCAGGAATTTACTATTTTTAGTAAATTCTATTTCTAGCAGTGGTCCTGTCGTCTCGGCACAGTTGGCTTTCCTCTTCAGTCGACTCAGTTGGTTTGTTCAATTTTGGCCTTGGGATGCATTTTTGGAGAGATAAGTTCATTTCATATAAATAACATTATATTTTAATGTTATATTACCCCCTTGGCCTAATCTCTTAACTTAATGTTGTATTAAAAGGTGGTCTTTAAGGGGTGGCGCCTCATTGAGGTAATTTTATAATTATTAAGGTCAAAATTAAGCCTTAAGTTGGACGCCTATATTGAAGAGATGAAATTTCATTAAAGTCAAAATTGAAGCCTTGAAGAAAGTGACGCCTTTTCTTGGAGGGAAAAGAATTAGGGTTTCTTGAAGCTTCTGGAAGGGTCTTCACAAATTATAAAAGGACATCTTGGGTCTTCACTTGGTTATCTTTTGTCTACAGGAATGTTATGCTGCCGGATTGGCTATGGGATTGCTTCGAGGAATGTAAGCCTCCTAGCTTGGCATTGCTTCTTGCTTGAGAGATAGCGACTAGTGATGAGGTAGTTGTAGTTTGAGTGATTTGTAGTGAGATTTCTGCATTGTAGTCATTGTGTGGCTTTGTAGTTCAGTTTTATGCATATTAGTGAGATTCTGGAATTGCATATTCTTTACAGCAGATTGTTGTTTTTATTCATAAGTCAAAAAATACAAAAAGAATCATTCTGGGTGTTGCATTAATCTCTTTGTCTGTGAGGGGCGACCCTTTTCCCTAAGTTGCAGATTTTTTAATGAAGTCTTGAATTTTTAAAGGCAAATCGCCCTTCCTTGAGGGCCGTACCATTTGACATTGCCTTGAAATTCGTGCATAAATAATATGGGGTCTTTTGATTAGTTTTCAGTGCTCTATCTTGGTCGCCTTCATCATTAGGGTATATTGCATTTCGTTTCACATCAATTGGATGAGTTGTGAGAGAGATATGATCATTTTAGTGTGGTGTTAGGTTGCTGGTTTACATTTTAAAGTGCAGATCTGTCTAAATCAGAATCTTCAGTTTGGTATTTGAGTGAAGTAATTGGTCTTGGCATTCTTGTTAAGCAAGGAGAATCCTCTTATTTGATGCACGCTAAATTGTTCTAATTCTATGCTCTTGGCAGGCGATTTCTCTTCATATTGTAAGCTGAACAGTAGTACTGTCAGCATTTCTCTAATCTTGCTTATCATGTTTTGTAATGACTACTTTACATTCTGAAGTTGCATTGTATTTCATTGTATTTCTACTTATATCTCCGCCATATGGTCATTCTTGGTTAGAGTTACCTTTCAGTTCGTCCACCATTTTGTTTTACATTGACTTTGACGATCCTCTTGCCATATGACAGCCTCTCTCTTGTTGAGATTGAGTGCGCATTCTTGGCAATGAGTTATTTGTAACTACTGGTTTGATTGAACTCACCCTAACGGATTCTTGTTGTTGAGTTGTAAAATTGAAAAAAATTGGCTCGGAATATTTCATATTGAGATATACTTGATGGTACTTATTATTGTACTTGATTAATGGCAACTAATGGTCATCGTGATGTTCTTACATTGCCTGCATTGATTTGCATATCGATATAATACTTTTAGACTTTTAGTCACATTTTTTGGGTTGTTATATAGAGACCCAAGTTTAGATCCCCAAGAGAAATGATAAAGTGTTGAAATTGGGTAAAATAACAAATCCAACTCAATGGGTATGGCATATCCCAATGGACAAGACCATGTGTGAACTCCGAATGAATTTGATAGATGAAATCCAATGGACTAGAACCCATGCAACACCCAGTCTAGCATCTAAGCTGAAGGTCCCCACAAGAGGAGTTTACAAAATTAAAAAACAAAATTGCACTATACAACCCAAAATAAGTCTTGCAATAACACAACTATGTTGAGAACCCTTTTTATTGTATACTAATAGTAGAGGGTCCAGCTCACCTTTAAATGTAGTGAATCCACCAAACTTCCTTGTAGGATTTCATAAATGTGTAAAAACTAATTGTAGCACATATATATAGTGATCACATCATAAACAGAAAGTAGTTATAAATAGGTCCTCGTGCCATAGAAGTGTCCTTACAATAATATGTCTTGGATGGAAATTGTGCATAGGTCTACTAAGACTATTTTGGGTGAATGGCAGCATGCGACACTATCTTCAATATTTTAGCCTGAGTTGGCATCCATAACTTCTCAATAAAGTTCTCTTCTCTCTTATGTATGTTCAAATATTTTTAGTTATATTTCACCTTTAGTTGCATAAGATAGAGTTCAGTTCAATTTTTTCAGTAGTTACAATTTTGAGTTATATTTCATTATGTTTCTCCCCCAAATTTTTGACAGAAAGTCAGTGTTCCACAGGGACGCGTCCCCCCCCTCAACACCCCCCCAAAAAAAAACAACCTGCACCTAAGACGAGGGGACGCCTGGGAAACATCCCTCTGTCGTTCCTTCGTCATCTCTGAGTTTCACTACCGTTCCTTCGTCGTCTCTGAGTTTCACTGTCGTTTCCTGATCGTCTCCTTCCTGAGGGGGACGTTTCCTTGTCGTTTCTGGTAGGGAGACACCAGAGGGGACTCTAGGACGTCCCCGAGACTCCCAGACGTCCCCTCGACCCCAGAAAACTTCCAGACGTCTCCCTGTAAAAAGAAAAAAAAAATGATTTTAGTTAAAAAAACAAAACCTAAACCCTATGTCGACCTTGTCAATTGACTTTTATGACATTTTTCATTTGTTTTGTTTCATCTATGTGCGACTAAGGAAGACGTGTACACTTACAATGACAGTGTGAGGGAGTGATTGACTAGTGCGTTGGCAGCGTGTCTCCATACCAAGGGCGACTACAGGATTGAGGGGCGCACAGGTACAGGTATGTAGTTACAGTTTTAAGTTTTTAATTTTAGTTTATTTAAATTTTTTTTTATTTTATGGCTATGCCCTCCGCTTTGGCGCATTTCCATACTTCATAGCCCATCCCTTATCATTTATGCTCTAGTAGATATGTATGCAAAATGCGGAAGCACAGGCAAGGCGTGTGAACTGCTTGACTGAATGCCTCAAAGAGATGTCATCTCATGGAATACAACGATAGTGGGTTTTGTAGAAGCCCACCTTCTCGTGTACATGTATCAATGCATAAGAAAAAACTTAAATTTTAAATTGTATATTCAAAATATTATGGTTGGTAAAAAAGCTTTAATTTTTCAATTTATCGAATTAAGATTAGTAGTTTTCAATTGTATATTCAAAATATTATGGTTGGTAAGAAAAACTTTAATTTTTCAATTTATCAAATTAATATTAGTGGGGAGATTATTTAAATGTTAAGATTGTTTTGTGGTTGGAATGAATTTGTTTACACCTACCAATTGCATTTGCTTGAAAGTTTCTAAACCCTTTTCAATTTCTAAGCTTCACACCTACCAATTACAAATCCATTTTGAGCATACCCTGCAATATTGCAATTCATGAGACCACATTTCTAAGTTTCTTTAAGGGATAGTGATATCAATAATCATACAGTGATACTGTTGTGCATTGTCTGATTTTCTTTTTAACATTGTAGGTCTGATTTTTCTTTTAACATTGCTTTTTGCAGCATCATTATCATAATGAGTTCATACAACAGAAGTGACGATGAGGGTCAAGAGGTTGAAGCAGAAATTCGAAGTGAAAATGAATCATCTGATGATCCTAACTTTCAAATAGGAGGGGAGGGTGAACATGGCTCAAATACACAGTCTCAAACTGACACAAGCTCTATTGGGAGTAAAAATGATAGCTGGCAACAAAGCCTGGGACAACTGGGGGCACTAGAAAGTGGAAGTGCCACATGTGTGAACTTGAATGGTTTGGCAGCATTACTAGAACTAATGCTCACTTTCTTCTTGTTCAAGGCAAAGGTGTAGATGTATGCAAAAAGGTGGAAGGGAACATGAAGTACAAGGCTAAAATTTTAAAATTATGGGGTTGTAATGAGGATGAAGTACCTATAAATGCTACTTTTCCACAAAGGAGTAGGGGTGATCAGATTTCAGCAGTTTCTACTTCTACTTTGCAGAGTCTAAGGCCACTGAATCCATCTAGTTCAAATCAGTAGAGCATAAGGGGAAACATAAGATGGCATCTTCACAACCATTGGCAGATTTATTCAATGTGCAAGCAAAGGATGAGGCAGATGATGCCATTGGAAAATTCTTCTTTGCTAATGGCATTCCATTCCATGTGGCTCGCTGTAATATCCCCATTTTTAGAACTACACTTCCCAGTGACTGTTGGCCTATTTTCGGATACCTATAGGCAGGTCAGAGGCAGAATTAGGGTTCCTAGCTGTTTGGAGGTCTCTTTTGTGGATTCAGGGGTTTGCATGTCGGAGTTTTGCAGTTTGGTTTATGGATTCCTTTTGGGTTTTCAAAGAGCTTCAGAGGGATGTGACATGCATTTCAATCAGGGGTTCGTATATAGGATTGGTTTTTGGATTCTTTATGGATTTTCGAAGAGCTTTGCAGTGGTATGACATGCATCTGACAACCCTTTCCGAACTTACTATTTTTAGTAATTTGCTATGTCCGCGGGGGCGTCCCATTTTACCGAGATTAAGCGAGAAGAACGACTAGAAGCGTCCCTCCCCAGGCCTCGAAGTACCAAGACCGGGTACTTTTGTGGCGGGGGCGTAAGTGCGACTGCCCGCTCCACCGGGCCACAAAAATCAAACACTTTTAAAAAAAATCAAGTTTTTTAAATAAAAAGAAAGGTGGGGGGGGGGCCCACAAGGGACGCCCCAATGTGTTTAACCTAATTTGTGCCTTATATGTGGCCTAAAATGAGAAAAGCAACTCATTTGTATTTCTTGCATTGTGAAGTGAAGCATAGCAAAAGGAGAGCAGCTGAGTGAAGGAAAGAACAGCAGTTTGAAGAGGAGCTTAGGGCATCATTTCCACCATATTAGAGGTATGTTTTTCATCTTTGTTTTGTATTTGCTATTTGTTTTTAATTTTTGCAAGATTTTTTAAGTTTTTCAACACATAGAAAGGGCATTTAGGGTTTACTTCTTTTTTTTTTAACTTGCAGCTCTTTGAAATCAAAAACTTCATAAAAATTTAGAAAACAACCATGAGTAGCAGCAGTGATAGTGAAAGTGAGGATATTGAAATCCAAATGCAAGAAAGAACTCAAACGCAAAGAAGTGAAAGAACAAGAAATAGACATAGAGGTAGTGCAACTGCAAACATTGGGGGGTGTTCAGAGAGTGGGAGTGGAGTAGGGTCAGCAAGTTCAAACCCATTTGAATGTCCAATTGAAAGCCTCAAAAAATGGGCAAAAGGCCCATTTAACCCCAAAAAACCTCTACTACAATTTGCAACAAGAGTTGATAAAGATAAGAAAAAAAATTCGGGGGGTAGTAGAGTATGGGAGTGTCATTTGTGCCACAAACAATATAGGGGCAGCTATACGAGAGTTTATTGCCATCTTTTGTGGATTGGTGGTCAAGGGGTGAAAGGGTGTAGAAAAATAACCCAACAACAAAAAATTGAGGCAACTAAATTTCATATGGAGGGGGAGGCATTAAGTAAAGGGGTTTCAGTTGAGAGTTTGCAGCCTAGTACGGGAATGCCTACACCATCACTAGATGTTGCTTCAGCTTCTCACTCTCATGCGGGGGATGATTCTACTAGAGGAAAGAAAAGGAGTATGACTGTTGCTGATATGTTTAATGTTACAGCAAAAGATGGGGCTGATTCCTCTATTGCCAAGTTTTTTTATGCTAATGCCATACCATTTCATGTCTCACGTTCACCATATTTTAAACAAATGTGCAAAGATATTGTAATTGCTGGTCCCTCATATGTTCCACCTGGAGAAACTAAGTTACGCACCACCCTTCTTGATAAAGAGTACTCCAAGGTGAGTATTTTGATGGAGGATATGAGACAAACATGGTTGACAGATGGCTGCTCCATAATCATGGATGGGTGGACCGATATCAAACATCGGCCACTCATCAATCTTATTGTCACTAGTACAGCAGGCTCTTATTTTCTTAGAGCTGTAGATTGTTCAGGCAAAAGGAAGGATGCAACCTTCCAATTTCAGATTTTGAGAGATGCTATAGAGGAGGTTGGAGCCTCTAATGTTGTGCAGGTATGATTTAATTTGATTTTCTTTCGTTCTTATTTTTTATTTTGATTTTCTTCATAGTTATTTAAAATTTTCATTTTGATATCTATATTCTATACTAATCTAGTAATCTCATATCAACTTGATGATATGCCATTGCCAGGTAGTGACCGATTCAGCCCGTGTGTGTAAATTAGCTGGATTGATGGTGGAGAGTGCTTATAAGCACATTTTTTGGACCCCTTGTTGCGTGCATGCATTGAACAATACCTTGAAGGACATTGGGAAGATAGATTGGGTGAAGGCAGTGGTTGCAGAGGCTAGAGAGGTGCAAATGTTCATTTGCAACCATCAGACTTCACTTGCTTTGTTTAGAACATTTTCGAGGAAGGAATTCCTCAAGCCCGTGGAGACTAGATATGCCAGCTACTTCATTTTATTAGAGAGGATGCTTGAGGTCCGAGAGGCTCTACAATTAATGATGGTCAATGCAGAATGGGGTAGATGGCAAGAGTCAAGCACAACGGAGGGAAAAAGGGTGAAACAAAAAATCCTTGATGATGACTGGTGGTCCACAATGAGGTAAGAAAATTGGCATTGCTGATTTTATTATTTATTTGAATTATTAAATTTTATTATTGCTGATTTTCATTTTATTATTTAATATTTATAGGCTAGCAGCTTACCTGATTCTAATTTTTGTAACTTGTTTGCACTTGCAGTTATGTATGCTCCTTCATTCAGCCTATTGTGCAAGTGATTAGATATGCTGATACTGACTCTCCTAGCCTTGGAGAGATTTATGAGACCTTTGATAGTATGCTTGGACAGGTCAAACAAGCAATTTATAGCAAGGACCCTTCTTTGGCATTTTATGAGGAGCATCTTAGGCCCATTGTGACGCGACGGTGGGACATTATGAACACCCCGCTTCATATGGCAGCCTATGCTCTCAATCCGAAATGGTATGCACCGAGGCCTGGGAGAGTGGCTCCATCTCATGATGAAGAGGTGAAAGAAGGCTTCATGAGGGCCCTTACAAAAATGTATACTTCAGAGGAATCTACCATACTTCGCACACAATGGCTTGCATTTGCCAATCTTCATGGTCCAACCTTCGGCAAACCAGAGGCGAGGATGGATAGAGCTACATTGGCTCAAACCGACCCTATTGGATGGTGGACGTGGCATGGGAAGGATGCACCAGAGTTGAGATTACTTGCTGTTCGCCTTCTTTCACAGGTTGCCAGTTCCTCTGCTGCAGAGAGGAATTGGTCCACATATAGCTTCATCCAATCAGTCAAGAGGAACTGCCTTACCTCTAGACGATCGGAGAAGTTGGTGGCAGTACACAGTGCTTTGCGCTTACAGGATCGCCAGTCTAGTGAGTATCGTCAGACTCCAGCCTTACGTTGGGATGTTAATCCCGAAGATGCTACGCAGATTGAGGAGGAGGATGCACATGAGGGATTGGTGGGTGTTCCATTGGTTGAGACAGATCCTTCTATTGACATGGACACTGACACTGACTTAGACTCGTGCTCTGATGGCGAGGGCGATGCTGATTTAGACCTACCTTCTGCTGATTAGGGACCATGGACAGCGATATATTTTCTTAGTTTTATGTTTATCATGTCATTTCATAGTTGAGACTTGGAGCCTTTGGGCATTTTGGTTATAATTATCAGACTTTTATATGATATGTATGCACATTTATAATGAAAAGCATTTGAACTTTGTTAATTTGTTTGTCGATTCTCATGTGAAATCTCAATTCAAGTCTAATGATATGTATTAAGCTTATACAATGTCTAGAATGAATGCTTTATCAATGTTATGCTATGAACTTTTGAAATTTCTCTATATTTTTAAAAATTTCCCTATTTTTTTGTCAGCCGTCCCCCCTAAAAAATGACCAAAAAGTACCCCCGTACCAGAAACTCGTCCCGGCGTACCGGGTACTCCCCGTCCCCGAAACCCCGTGGAGCATAGGTAATTTGTGTTGGCTGCTCGGTTTGTGCTCTAACTAAATTTGGAGTCACTATTTTTAGCAGTATGCTATTTATAGTAAGTGTTACTTTTAGCAATTCAATATTGGGGTTTCTGGTGCATATCAGTATTTCCGACGCATCTTAGTATTTCCAGCGCATATCCGTATTTCTCCAGTTAGAGCTTTTGGGATGTTACTATTTTGAGCAGTGCTATTTATAGTAAGTCATCTTTGGGGGAGTTGGTCCCAGGCCAGTATGCACGTAGCAGTATTATTCCTCAATTGATTTTAGGAGAGCCTAACGTTGCAGTATTTAAATATTTGTTCATTCGACCACTTAAGTTGTTCAATAAAGTTATATTATAAACTTAAGTTGAGGGGCGTGTGGTCATTTGAAAAGGTACCTTGAGCCTAGCCAAATAGCTTAATGTTGTTTTAAAAGAATTATTAATATTATATCTCCATGAAGTAGATGCCTAGGGAAGGGAGGAGGAGAAGGGCGTGGGTTTTACAGATAAATGAAGAAAACTTTGAAGTCCATCGCCCTAGTTCTATATAACTCCATTTTGGCTCTCATTTTCATATCTTGGCTTTGACAACATAACAGAATGCTGCTAGATTTCTTCCAAAGTGCTTGGGCTGTGAACTGAAGACGAAAACCATCTTCGCTTGGGCTGGTTTCGGTGGTGAAATATCCTCCCTAATCAAATAGAGAATGATTCTACAGCAGGGATCATACAGTGCTTCATAGAGTTCAATTTGGGTGATAAAAAAAAAGAGACTTATCAATATTTTCATGGGTTTTTGGTGTGTTTGGCTTAGTATTTAGTTTTGGGGTGTTTTGTGAAAATTTTGGTGTGTTTATTTGCATTTCCTAGGCATTGCTCTCCTGGGTCAGAATCCATGTCTGTGCTCATTGCTCTCAAATGGACAGAAGAATCAAAATGGGTATTGTTGCATTAGAAGAGTGATCTCCAGCCGATCATTTCAAGCACTAGTTGGTGATTTTTGATGGAGATTTGAATTTATTGGAAGAAATCAAACTTACAAGAAGGGACGCCCTTGCTGCCAAGAAAGCTTAGTTTTGACCAGCACGTCTTGGGCCTTCAGTTGTTGGGTTTTTGAGGTTTGTTTGTGGTGGACTTGGCGCTGGAAAAAGCGTTGTTTGGAAGTCTAAAGCTTGGAGTTGTTTCAGTGTCATTTTGGGAGCTTCATTGCTGCTGCAACAAGCCTTTCCAGGTTTGATAATTACATTGTAATATTCTGATATATATCAGAAAATGATTGCTTATATTGTTTGTTACAGTCTCTATTGAAAGGCTTTAGCTTCTTGTGTTATCTATTCATAGCAATCTGCTCTTAATGTTATATACTCTTGCAAACTCATTGAAAACAAAACACAAATACATCATTGAACAAGCAACCAGCAAATAGGGGTTTCAAAAATAAAATCAGGGGTGTATGTTATACTCCCTCTCCTTATTATAAGGAAGTTGTGTCAAAGATAATAAGGGCAGGACCATCATATGTGCCACCAGGGGAGACTAAATTGAGGACAACAATCTTGGATCAAAACTATTCCAAGATTAATATTTTGATGGAGAAGATGAAGAGAACCTGGTTCACAAGTGGATGCAACATAGTCATGGATGGGTGGACGGACATTAAGCATCGTCCACTCATCAATATCATGGTTACATCTACAACGAGCCCTTATTTCCTTAGGGCTATTGATTGTTCAGGGCATAGCAAGGATGCTCATTATCAGTTCCAAGTCCTCAAGGATGCTATAGAGGAGGTTGGGCCACAAAATGTGGTGCAAGTAGTGACAGATGCGGCCCATGTGTACAGAGCTACAGGTAAGTTGATTGAGGCAGCCTATAGACATATTTGGTGGACTCTTTGTTGTATGCATGCTAGGAATAATGCACTTAAGGACATGGGTAAAATCAGCTAAATCAAATCAATTGTCAGTGATGCTAGAGATGTGCAGATGTTTATCTACAACCACCATACTTCACATGCACTTTCAGGTCCTTCTCCAAGAAGGAATTCCTGGAACCTGTAGAGACTCAGTATGCATCATACTTTATTCTCTTGGAGAGGATGCTTGAGTTGCAAGAGGCATTGCAACTAATGGTAATGACAGCAAAATGGAACTAATAGCCTAAGTCGAAGACACAGCAAGGGTTGAGGGTTAAGGAGGTGGTGAAGAATGATGTCATTTGGGTTGATGCCAAATATATTGTCTCCATCATTGCTCCAGTCTTCACAGTTATTAGATTTGGGGATTCTAATGCACCTTCCCTTGGAGAGGTATATAAGTGAATTGATTCCATGCTTGATCAAATGAAGGCCATTGTGCGAGAGGACCCCACAATGCAATTCTACACCGAGCATATTCATCCAATAATTCAACGTAGATGGAAGAAGCTCAACACTCCCTTACACATGACTGCCTATGCATTGAACCCAAAGTGGCACGTGCAAAGGCCGAACAGAATCACACCTATATAGGATGCTGAGGTGAAGGAAGGGTTCATGAAGGCCATTGACAAAATGTATAATCCTATAGAGGCCAACTTGCCTTGTACTAAGTGGACAAAATTTGCCACTCTTTGGGGATATTCAGAGGCGGCCAAGATAAATTTGGAGACTGTCACAGAAGGACCCCAAGTTGTGGTGGACTATGCATGGGCCTAGATACTTGATTACTACTCTAGCCATTCGTTTGTTGTCCCAGGTTTCTAGTTCTTCTACTGCTGAGAGGAACTGGCCTACTTATAGCTTCATCCACTCTGTTAAGAGGAATAGGCTTACTTCTAGGAGGGCAGAGAAGCTTGTGGCTATACATAGCGTCTTGTGTCTCATTGACCGCAACACAACTACATACAAGGAGAGTCCGACAGCCAAATGGGATGTAGAGCCATAAGAGCCAACATAGATAGATGATGATGCTACACAAACAAGCCTGGTTGGTGGTGTCTTAAGCTTTATGGTTATTTTTTTTAAAAGTATTCTTATTTATTCCATAAGGTTGTAGAAAAGATGAAAGTGCTTCTTATTGAAGTATTTATTGTAATATTAATGGTCATCTTAGCTCTTAGTTAGTCGTTAGTTTACATTTAGTTAACTTAATTAGCTTTTAGTAACTTTTGTTTATGCTTCAATTTGTTTTAGCATCTTTCACTTATTAGCTTTAGTTAACGATGGTTTCTTTTTAGAAACATCATCTTGTAATTTTCTTTATAAGGAGTTTTCCTCTCCTTTCGTAAACACACAATAATAAATATTGAATATCAATTATCATTTCATGGTATCAGAGCTTAGGCTCAGTCTTTTTAGGCAAATTTTTTAAAAATAAAAATTTGTGGTTTTTCCTAAGGATTTTTTAGAAATTTCCTAGATGTTTTTTTGGCTGATTTTTAAAAAATAAAATTGAGAAATTTTTGAAGAAATTGTTGTGAGCGATTTTGTTGAAAATCAAGGGTTTTAATCCGTTTTTGAAGAAAATTTCGAGGATTTGTAGGAAAATTTTCAAATAATTTTGGAGTTTTTCTTTAAAATTTTCGTTGGTTTTTGTGAAGAAAAAAAATCAAAAGTTTTTGGGGGCCAATTTTTGAAGAGATTTTTGTGAAATTTCCTAAGGGTTTCTGAGAATTTTTCGTGGGTTTTTTGTCTGATTTTCGAGGCCCTTTCTGAAGAAATCGCATCTGCTGGAGAAATCAATCGCGACCTTTGGTATTAGAAATCACGTTTTTTTTTCACACGCACTTTTCTAGGGGCGCATTTGAAATTTCGTGAGTTCTGCACTATTATTTTTTGCAACTTTCTGGAGTTGCGTCTGGTGTTTTTTGGCACGCGGTTCTTTGTCTGTGGCCACTTTGTTTCTCTTTTCTGGGCGATAGGTTTTCCTATGCAAGCAATCTACAAAATCCTGAGTCAATTTTCTGTGGCACGACGGGACATATTTTTGAGCTGTGACCTAAGCAAATCATGACTTGAAAGTCGCAGCACGATCTGGGTATTCTTTTGATGCGATTTCCTAAAGATTACCCTTTTTTTGTGACATTTTTCTTTAATTGGTGGCTACGAACTGGGCATTTATGGTGGTGACGGGTTCTGGTTTTGGTTGTGATGTTTGTCTTTTGGTTTGTGGCTACTGGGCATTTTCTTTTCTTGGCTGTGTTTACCTAAAAATCGTAGAGTTTTTCTCCAAATTTTTGGAAGATTTCTAGTGCAAAATTCTACTTCAAGGGTTTTCTCTACTACGTGAAGTTTCTCTAAGCAATTTGTGAATAGATGTTTTTTGATTTCTGGGTGACCTGTGATTTTTTTCTACGACCTAGGGTTTCTATAATGGGGTATCTACTGATCATTAGCAAAGGATTTTTTACAAAAAAAAATTGAAAAATTATGCCAGTTTTTGGACAGGGTTTTTTTCTAGTTGAAAAAAAAAAATTCATGCAAAGAGTTTTTCGAATTTTTTCTGAAAAAATTTACAAGAAGAGTTCTTCAAAAAATTTCTATAAAAATTTAGTTGAAGTTTTCGGAGGATTTTTTCTAAAAAAACTTACCTTTTTCGATTTTTCGAAAGTTTTTATGAAAAATCTTACAGTTTCTATGTAGTGTCCCACTCCAAGTGGACATTTGCTAACTCAATTTTTTTTCCTGTGGGTTATATGTTTGCACTTCCAAGTTTTCTTTATCTTGTTTTAATGAAATAATACAGTGCCAAGAAATGCCAAAAAACATTTACCAGTTGCAAAGAATAGAAATGCTTTATAATGAAGCAACAATTTTGCATATGATTATAATGAGTTTGCCAATACAATATATACTCAAATCTGATTATTTCGCTTGTGCAAATAGCTTAAGCAACCATCAATATTTATATTCAAATCAGATTTACAGTTGGAAACTTTTACAGCGTAAACATACCCGAGAAAGCCAAGCAAAGGAATAAGCACATCTGGAAACTATATAAGTCTGAAGGTTTTCATCAGCAACCAGTATGCTCACAAATTAGACGCCAATCCTCAAAAATGTATGACTGTCCAAAAACCCCACACGGCTGCACTAAGGTGTTGACAGAATGATCAAAGCAACAATTTTGCATATGATTATAATGAGTTTGCCAATACAATATATACTCAAATCTGATTATTTCTCTTGTGCAAATAGCTTAAGCAACCATCAATATTTATATTCAAATCAGATTTACAGTTGGAAACTTTTACAGCGTAAACATACCCGAGAAAGCCAAGCAAAGGAATAAGCACATCTGGAAACTATATAAGTCTGAAGGTTTTGATCAGCAACCAGTATGCTCACAAATTAGACGCCAATCCTCAAAAATGTATGACTGTCCAAGAACCCCACGCGGCTGCACTAAGGTGTTGACAGAATGATCAAAAAGGAAGTGAATCGAAGCCCAAGATTGAATCGCTTGGCTTCTAGATTTACACGCCCAACCAAGCATGGACTGTACGTCCTGTCAAGAGCAGAATGTTACGGCCTAGGAATGAACAGCAATAATTAATGTCTTCTACGTTGACCTTCTTACCCTTTCATTTGCTAATGAACAAACTTCAAACCCTTGTTGAAACTATTGAAATTCTTTTGGTGAAATCTCCTCTATTATGCACAATATTCACCTTTGGTTAAAGCCAACTCTCTAAGCAATCTTCAGCTAATATCTCACAACCTCAAAATGCTTATACAATGAAGAAGCTACACTCTCCAATGCTGAAATATGCAGAAACCCTAGGTTTCCTTCTCCAAGAGAAGAGCTCTCCAAACGCACAAGTATAAAATGATCCAATGATACCTTCATTTCTTTTTCGATGGCATTTAAATACGTCTCCAATTAAGTCGATCCCTTCTAGAAGTCTCTTTTAAATCATTTAAATGATATTTAATATTTTCCTTTCACTTTAATAAATGCTTTAATACATGGGCACTCAAAAATAATAATATTTAATGTACTTTAAGTGACCTTTTTGAGGGTCATGGCCCCATTGGATATAAAGTGAATTTAAAACTTTATAATTGCACTTTATAATTAATTATTAATAAAGTAATCACTTTATTAATAATTAAATAACATAACTCCACAAATAATCATTATTTCTCAATTCCACCTGAACCTGGGAGTTAAGCATTGTATCCACCGTGCATCCAAGTGCCTTACTAAAAATAGTAAGGGTCCCTCTCTAACAACCAGTGACTTACTCTAAATAGTAAGTCCCTCAAAACGGAACCAAAAACCTCTGAATATCAATGCCTCGGAACAAATGAAGGATCTAGATAGATAAACACTTACAATTGCCACCTGAAGAGCTCCAAACTAGACCCTCTAATCCACCACACTAGCCTACGAGGGTCAACTGATAGGCTAATCCTTTGAACTCTGATGCTCACTAAAATGGGGACATTACATTCTAAGCCTCTTTTTAGACGATTTTTGGAAAAATATTAAGTTGTGCCAGCTGATTGTCCAGAGTTTGTGCCAGCTGACCATAGAATTACCTCGTTTTTCGTGCTTTGGAAAACGAGAGGGATGGTGTCTTTGTCCAATGTTATGTTGGAAAATACGCAAAGGTTGAATGGAAAGAATTACAACACATGGAAGCAAAGGATGATTACCATCTTTGAGTACCGGTGTCTAGATGCACTTGTTCTAGGTACAAAAGTTCGTCCCACTACCACTAGGAATGATCAAGACAAGTATGATGGAGGTAACAGGGAGGTAGTTATGCTTCTAAAATTATCTATCACCGATGAGATGTTACTAGAAATACCACTTAGTAAGTCTGCTACGGAGATCTGGAAGCATTTGAAAGATCTTCATGAGGCCTCAGACAAGGGCAGGGCTTTCTTCCTGAAGAATATGTTGTTTTCCATTATGATGGATGACCAAGTGTCTTTGCAGGAGCACTTGATGAAAATCAAAGATACTCGGGATCAACTGGAGGCCATTGATCATAAGATGGAAGAGGATATGGTGGTGATCACTTTGAAAAGTTTGCCACGTTCCTACGAGCACTTCATCGAAACGCTCAACATTACATCCACCAATGTTGACTTGAAGTTTGATGAGTTGTGCAACAAGCTTTTGCAGCAGGATAGGTGGAGGAAGCAGTTTGGGAGCAGTAGTGAGTCTCCAAGTGTTGAGCAAGCATTTACTGCCAAGGACATTGACAAAGGCAAGTCCACTCAGCAGAAAGGATAAGGCGATTCGGAGGAGGGCTCCAAGAAGTCTATTACGTGCCATTACTGTGGCAAGATTGGTCATATACAGAAGTATTGCAGAAAGCAGTTGGCTGATGAGAAGTCCAACCAAGAAGAGTCTGAACAAAGTGCTCAAGTGGCAGAGTATACTGAGTAGGAGTCTGCATATTATGCATTTTGATGACCAACGCACCATCTAAATATGGGTAGACTTAGTTTTTTGTTTGTAGGATGACCATTAAGGGAGGGTATTAAAGTATTTATTGTAATATTAATGGTCATCTTAGCTTTAGTTAGTCGTTAATTTTCTTTTAGTTAACTTTGTTAGCTTTTAGTAAGTTTTGCTTATGCTTCAGTTTGTTTTAGCATCTTTCAGTTATTAGCTTTAGTTAACGATGGTTTCTTTTTAAAAACATCGTCTTGTAATTTTCTTTATAAGGAGTTTTCCTCTCCTTTTGTAAACACACAATAACGAATATCGAATATCAATTATCATTTCACTTCTACCCTTATATTATTTATTTTTTGTTGAAGTGAGCTTGGCAACCTCTAATGGAGTATTAAGCGTTGTGCTATTTTGGCATCCATTGATGGAGTTTTCAGCTTTATGATTATTTTTTCCCTTTCTGCATATCTATTAAAAGAATGGATGAGTATTCTTGTATGCTTCAAATGGTATTTATGCCTTATTAAGGGTCTTGCCTTTAGTTTCAAACTTGCCTTAACATGTGTAGGATTGCCATATGCATGTGAGGCAAGAGTGTCTTGACTAATACCCATTATGGGTATGACCTTGCCCAAGAATGGCTGATTTATAAATTGGAAGAATAAGGTGTGATGTTGAGAAGCTTTTATATTGCCTACATGTTCCTATAAGTACAACCTTGAGAAAGTAAGGTTTTATAGCATATGCTAGTACCTTCAAGTATCATCCTGGAAGATCTTGACCACTAATGAAATGTCTTGGAATCGGATATTTGGAACACTTGACAAATTTTTCAATAACAATACATGAAATCAAAAAGAGAATCGAAAAAATCATAAAGCCATAGCTTTCCAATAACAGTTATCTATCATAGAAAAGAAAGTACCATTGTATTTATCTTAGCTATAAAAACTCTCTATCACTATCACAATAGTTTTTCAATAAAGCTGGCACTCTCCAAGAAAGTTGGGGGTTTCTAAGAATGTTGGAATGGACCAAAAAATGGACATTACAACTAATGACTCACCCTTTTATGGTTTACGAGTATGTTTCCATGAGCTTCTTTTGAGAGTGTGTGTGTGTGTGTAGATCCATGTTACTCTCTTAGCAAGGAGGGGTAATGCGTGAAAAAAAAAACAAAGAAATTTGTCACTGCCTGTCTAACTCAATAACTAGATACTCTTCCATAGTTAGTGTGTTGATGAAATAGTGGCCTTAAAATTTAACAATTGTTGTTGTGAATCATATTGAATTTATTGTGCTGTTATCATTATTATGATTGCTATTGTTGAAAAGTTATTTTAAGATTAGGCAATAATTCAACATTGCCATTTTATTATTCAATTTTATGTTGAACTGTTAGTACAGTTATATTGATAATGCAATGTCCCTTTTTCTAGTCCATTCCAATATCCTTGGAAACTCCAACTTTTATGGAGAGAGCCAACTTTATTGGAATGGTATTTTGACAATGGCAAAGAGTTCTCGATGCAAGATGAGTGCAATGGTACTTTCTGTGTGTGGATCTGTACTAATCTACCCCCAATTTTTTTTTTGAAAATGCTCACTGCTGTTATAGTGTTTTCTGAGTTTGTTTCAGGTTTGTATGATGGGGTTTTTACATGTCATTCATTGTGCATTGATACCACATGATACATATGACATAGCAAATTAAGAACTACAAAGACTTGCTGGAAATATGCCTTAAATTCATTACAAAATCAGATTGTTTACCAATAACTGTAAGTGCAGATTACAACTGATATATCAGAAATATTGAAAGTCCTCAAACCTGGAATTTAGAACCTAACAGCAGCAAGAAACCCATCACCAGTGACAACGACCAGCACCCAAGGGAGACCCTTCTTTCTCCAAGATTCAAGAACCCAGAACGCAGCAAGAGGTAACTCTGTTTCCAGCCTCCAACACCCAAAGAAAATCTGTTTTCAAACAGTAAACCCTATCTCCATAGGGCCGTACCAGCAAGAGGGGCGATTCTCCTCAATAAATTCAAATCAGCACCAAAAAATCTGAACCAGTACTTGACAGAAGCGCCTTTGCAAGGGTCATCCAGGGATTAAATACCCGTTTCAAAATCTGCCTTTCTTTCTGACTTATGAGAAAAATATGAATTCCCATGTACAAACTGAAAGCTCCTGAAATGCTTGAAATCACCACCAAACTGCAAGAGAAATCACTTCACACCAAAACCAGCAATCACACACTCCAAAACAACTGCAATCAAATCAGAAATATTGGTAAATCTTCCTCATTTAAACCCAACTGTGATCTCTGTATGAAATCACCTAGCACAAGTTTGAGCAGGTCTCTCACTATCGAGACAAGTCTTAGAATCTGAGGGGCTACGTCCTCAATTCCATGCTTCAATACCCTGGAAATACACCAACAGCATATCCCTGTAAATTTCAAACTCCAACATGATGAAAAATGAGTATGAAAATGACTTGTATTTGCTTCTTGAGTTTGGGCGCCCAAAAGCCCTAAAAGCCACGCCCTCTTTTGAAGTCTTTTAATTTTTAAGTTAATTTCAAATGTTTGCCTCCTCATATAGGCGCCCAAGGAATTCTAATTTAAATGTGACACTTTAAAAACAACTTCAAGTTGTTAAACTAGGCGCCCAAGGTCACTTTTTAATAAGACCCCCTTATGTCTCCCTTTTAACTTTAAAATATAAAGTCACTTTATTTGCACACATTTCAAGGCATTAATCAAATATTAAAATAATATCTCCAAAGTGACTTAGTCATCTGAATATGCTGCACTGACAAACCTAACATGGTCCAGTGTTCCAAAAATGGACTTACTATTCTTAGTAAATGCTAAAAATAGTAAATCACCATCCAAAGCTCAAACTGGAGAATCACTAAAATGCACCAAGGCTCACTGACGGCAAAGAGCATCCCAACTCGCCCTGTTAAATATAGAAAGTGTCGGCCAACCCTAATTGACATACTATTTTTAGAAAGTCCTAAAAATAGTAAAATGCACCCTGAAACTTGAGTCGGAGAGAGACTAAGACACACGAGAAGCTCACCAACGACTAAAGCACTGCACCAGACCCCCTGCTAAAAATAGCACTTACTAAAAATAGTAAGTGTTCCTGGATTGACCCTAACTGACAGAGGGTGTCGTAAAATGGAGCATTACAGGATTCAACATTTTGGAAGCACTCCACACTTCTTGGAGAAGTTTGTCATCTTGGGAGAGTACCAACTTTCATATAGACTAATATCCTATGCACTTAAGTTATTGGTGGCATATTTTGCGCTATGCTAATATTTTCATAACTTTGGTGGCTATGCAGAAAATAATTAAATTATAAATTATTGAAAAGTGGAAAATTATAAGATAATTTACATTTAATTATTTAAAAAAGGGTTGCCATAAGGAGCCATAAAAATGACTTTTGTGGGGCCCCAAAAAATATAAAGTTAAATTATAAAGTCACTATAGGCGGGAAAATGAATAATATTTTCCAATTTTCGAAAAAGGTGTACAAAGAGGAGAATTGAGAAGGAAAATTCGTTCTTGGCATTATCATTTTGTAAAACCCCAATTTGGAGAAGTGAGCAACAATTCATCTTCAGGACTAGGACAAAAACCTCATTACGAATCCACCAACTACTCGCAACACTAAATAAAGGGCTGACATGGCATAAGGGAGTAGGCGTGACAGTATTAGAGGTGGTCATAGCAACGTCAAAAGTATCTTTTTAAAGCCCAAAAACATAAGCCACCCAAGTGGTAAGGACAGGCATTACTCCTTCCCAGTAATAACAAGTGGTATTACTGGCTGTATTGTCCAGTATTTATGAGGAGTCAAACTGATTTGGAAAGAAGAATAAATTCAATATATCTAGTCTGAAATGTGATGCAACAACAATCTCCAGTCTTGCACGATGATTCTAAAAGGTTAGGTATAATGTACTTCATTATTGAATGATAGAATCAGAGCCTATTATGATGTAAGTGTTCTAGTCTTTCCCTTGAAATGACAAAGTATACATATCATTTCAAGTTTGATTGTTAAATCGTCATTACGTTAACTACCGCGTTTTATGAAATGCTTGTTAAAATTCAAAAAAAAATTAGAATTGTCAAAAAGTTTTAAAAGGGAAATTTCAAATAACAACTAACTACTCTTTGGTTGTCTGTGTGAGTGCAACAAGAAACTTTGACGCTCTCTCTCCATAGAGAGAAAGTATCATCGAAATGAAGGCATCAAGCTATCTTGAAGGCAATGTTTATGAAGTGATCTAATGTACACACTATTGGACTAATCATCAACGTCTCCCTTCAGATTTGGGACATGGACTAACTGCCTCCCGTGGATCCATTTATCTCTGGTGTTTGTATCGGGCATTAGCAAGTCGATGTTTTCATTTTGGCATAACGGCAAATGTGTTCCAACAAATGGTATCAGAGCCTAGAGTCGTGGTCGCGGGTTCGAATCCCCTCAAGTGACGTTGAGGGGGGGATTGTTGGACTAATCGTCAACGTCTCCCTTTGGATTTGAGACATGGACTAACCGCCTCCCGTGGATTCGTTTATCTATGGCATTTATATCGGGCATTAATAGGTTGATCTTTCGATGCCACAGCAAACATATTCCAACAGACACCACATAAAAGTCATATGGATAAGTTGCATTATGGACTTGTGTGCATGTGTTGTCTTAAGCAAGTATTATCTCATCGTAGATATATATTATTTTATTTGTCAGATTATTAAATTTTGAAATTTAATCTAACAAAATTTGAAGTAAATATATAACGCATTCAAGTTTACATTATAATAATATATTATTAAATGAATTTAAGAGTATTATTTTAAAAAGAAAATACTAGGAGTCTAGATTCCAGCTAATCTCTTCAAGTGGAGTCACAAAGTTGAATAATAAAACTAATTTCCAAGTGAGGTGTGTTGGCGTTTAAATTCGCACCTCTGGAATGCGTATTTGAAACGGACAGCTATGCACAGATAAACTACTCTTCAAATTAGGAGGGGAAGCTCCCTCTTGCTGATGGTATTCAAGAAAGTAAACTAAAACTAAGTTGCCTATCTTTTTGATCAGCTAGAGGTTTATAAAACACAAACGCCGCAGCTAAGATTTTCTGATTTAAGAACTTCCTACGACTAACTTAAACTAAAGACGTTTCTAACTTCTCAAGTAATAGCAGAGCAAGAGAAGTTAGAAATTAACAAGGTAGATTTTTTGACAAAAATACTTCGATAATCTCTCTTTCAACGAACACCTACACACACTTTGCAAGCTGAAATAAAGATCATAAAAGTAGAACATAGATAACTGAAATGAGATTTTGGACCAAGGCAAAAGAGGCTCATGATTTTATTACTAAATCTCTGAAACAAAGCTCACTTCTAACATGCCTTGAACAAGAATTGCAGCTAAGGAGGCTTGAAACTTATTCATAAATTAAGAAACAACAATCTCACTAACTCCTTGTTGGCTAAAGAGGCTCAACAATTTGCTTATAAACACAAATGAACAATACTTGAGCAACAAATAGAAGGCACAATAGGCTCAGTTTTGTTCTCCCTAAAGAGTTAAAGAAACTAATGAGCAAGGCTCTTATTTATGAACAAGCCGAGGGTATGGAACCCTAAAATCTCCTTGCTTTCACAATCTAGGGCTTGTCGACAAACAAGCTTTATTACTAAATCTAGAAAGAAGATAACATCTAAAACCCTAGAGAAAAAGCGGGAAACGCCAACTATTACATTTTATCTTCTTTCTCTTCTCAAAGAATGGATAAGGATCATTCCAAGAATAGAAAGAAAACGGGAAAGAAAGCTTCTAGAAGAAAGCTGCTTTAAAGCTCAATCATATCCGCTAAAAAGCAGGAAACTGGGTCCCGGTCAGGTGCATTGATACTGTCTAAGGCAATATTCTGATTCTCCAAGATCTCCTCGCCTTCTGTGATCAAACTTAGAGAATCTTCCACTTCTTCAGTTGCTTTATGAGTTCTATTCTTGAAAAACATTGCTGCCCAAAAAGGTGACTCACTAATTGATAACTTGGCGGCTCTGCAACTTTATACTTCTGACACTTCCCCTGATTTCCAATAGAAGAGTATTGCACAACTCTTTTCTGATACCTTTCCTTTCTCATATCACACCTCCTCATGTTCTTCAGCTGAGATGATGAAGTTTTGATATAGTGCTGATTTGGTCTTAAACTCGAGAGGAGTGTACTCCATATTGAAAACCTTGAAGAATGACTGTAAACTCGCCTATGTTCAGACAAGTTTTGAGCAACTTTCTATTTTTAGAATGCTGGTTTTAGTCTTCAAACAAACAAATTTTGGAATTTTTCTGAGATATGGGTTTTTCTTAGAACGTTGCAAGACAACCCGGATCGTTCGTTTTGAAAATCTTGAATTTTGACGGTAAACCCTAATTTCTTCAATTTTTCAAGAAAAAAGTTGGCACCTGGGTTTTGTTCGAAACAAGATTAAAATGGACCAGGTTGATTAGGATTTGCAAAACCGGCTGATCGAAAAGCAATAACCCTAGGTTTAAATTTTCTTGAAAAAAGCTGTTATATGGGTTTTCTTCAGAAGACTGATTGGAGAGGACCCAGATGGTTGAAAATTGAATGCACTGATGTTTTCACTGACATGCAAAATAAAAGCAGCTGCTGCAACTTGATGAAGTTCTTGAAAATTTCCTTCAAAAGATTGAAGTGAAAAGACCCAGATGATTGAAAACTGAAAACCTTGGCCTTCTCTTTGAAAAGTTTGATCTTCTGGACGAAAAAGCTTGAAAAAGCAAGGGTTTATGTTGCTAGTCTGAAAATTATTCTTGAAAATCAGCAACCTTGAGCTCTTGGGTCTTGAAATAAAACTTCAAATTTGCTGCTCTATTCTTCTCCTTTGGATGCCACCTGCAAAAATAATGAAGATTGAATGGAAGAGATGTTTTAAATATACTTAGGGTTTGAAATGGGTTTGCTTTCTTTTGTTTTTATCTTCAAAACCCTAAAATTGGCATGTTCAATGAACTTGGACATTCCCTTCTATTGACATGGTTTTTGCGACCGCACCAACACAGAATAAAGTTTCCCAACGGATACCCTATCCTCTCTTGAACAAAGTTTCCTGTATGCTAAGATTGCGAGATAGATCATACATTTAACTCCAAGGTTCCTTAAGTGCGAATAGTCTCAGTTGGCTTGATGTGATTTTGCTGGTATTTCAAGGGGACTTACACAATTGTTCGACAACTTGACAACAGACAGTAGACTAAGGGCTTTCATGCAATTTGGATGATTTGGCAAGTGAGCACAAATTTCCTAATCCTAACCAGAAATGAACTGAATTTAAAAGAGTGTAAGGCCTAAGAAGTTTATGTTCTACTTTAGGGCGTGGGACATGGCGATCAATTCTTACGGACTTCAACCAAGCTCGTTTTGCCTCACTTCGACAGCTTCCGCGGAACTAGTGCAATCTTCAGGAGTGACTCAAGATGTTCAAATCACTGATTTAGCATGACACCATCACAACGACGCATGCCAACATATAAACCATAATCGAAGTTAAGTTTCACAAAGTTCCAGTTGACCACGCAAGGCGAACCCACCGTCAGCGAGCCCGCTAGTGGTATGGACAAGCGAAGTCTTGTTCAAATCGAGCACCACATTCCACAATTGCTAAGTACTTGCATGAAATGAAATCTACTTTATTTTAAGCTACTTCAAGATGCTACGTGAATTGGAAGGACGAAGAAGCCTCAACAACTACTCATAACAAAGAAGATCACCATCAATGAAAAATTCTTTTATTATGAAGCTATTCATGACAACTTCTTACAAGTATCCAAGGGAAGACTTTCCTTCCTTTTCAATCTAAACTACTCTACTTTCTACTCTATCAATTTCTCTCTACTCCTTCTCTGCTATTCTAACTCTGGTCTAATTTAATTCCTATTAGAGATACAAATGGGGGACTCTCCCCTTTTATAGGCCGCCAAGTCAATGGAATCGGTGGATGGCCCAGATTGTGCCACCTCAGCCCTAAACAAGATTCGCCCTAAAAACGCCACCAAGAGGAGTGGGGTAATAAATGAGCCATAATGTCCATCATCCTTCTAGAAGATTCCAACTTTGAAACGTGTTCACACTGTTCTTGATCTTCTTTCTTGACGTTGTTCTTCCAACTTCTTCTTTGTCACTTGAGTTATACTAAGTCTCAACACTTAGCCATTTTCTTGCAACTTTTCTTCCTTCGAGGTTGAGATGTCGTCTTGGATTATTTTCTTCATCGCTTCAAGTTATTGTACTCCAGCCTTGACGTTCATCTTGCAAAACAGATAAAAAGAAGAGTATCAGAACATTTTATCATATAAATTCAACTTACTCGCTTGACTTTCATGCTCTAACTTCCAAGCGTTCATCGCCTTCACATGCCCTCTTTGCATTCAAATTCTTCATGCCTTAGCCAAATTTCAACTTCCTGAGGGCGTCATCTTTGAAAGTGCCAGCTTCAACTACATCTTCTTCACTTTTCCAGCTGAGGCGTTGACAATTTTAATTTCATTTGTCTCTGGCTCAGGAAGATTATCCTCACGAAGAATTTGAGCAAATTCACCTAGGCAGTTCCTTTCAAAATCACCATCTGGAGCATTCTACCTTGAAAACACATTTTCTTCCTTGCCTTAGAAAATTTTCCAAATTTCTCTTGGGAATTTCACCAACCTGGTGCCCATTTAAAATCTTTACCTCAAAATCCTTGGCAAGCTGTGGAAGACCTTAAAATCCATTCCTCATCGATAATCTTCAATACCCAGAAGAAAATTTTCTTCAAAATGCGTCGAACTCATGGATGTACAACGAACGGGTTCATTTGATTTTCTTTAATTTTGAACCTTTAAAAAATATTTTCAACAATTTTAATCCCATTCTTCAATTCATGTGAACATTTCTTGTTGCTCTGACTTGAATTTTTTTATCAACCCCGTGCAACTGGCATTATCTGACTTCATCTCCGGCAATTTTGCTCACGTCAAGAAAATTTCATCATCCCTCATGCTTTAGGCGTATTTTCTTAAAGAAGAAAATATTTTGCCTTAAAAAAAAAATTTAAATTACTTAGCATTTTGAAAAATTTTCCCTTAGAAAATTTTATTCATTCTTCAATCCATTCTTCCTGTGGAGAAATTTTATCTACTCAGAGAAATTTTCAATTCTCTTAGAAAATTCTTGAAAGCACATATCACGCCATGGAGAATATTTTACTTTCAATGCCCAACATATTTTATTCACACCACCCTAGGCGCACTTCACACTTGAAGAGGATATTTCTAACTTCAACGCCTAGCATTATTCATCAACCTTACTTCAAACTTCATGCATTTTGGGCGCATTTAGCACCTTGAGGAAGATATTTCACTTCCACGCCCAACGCATTTAACTCCCCCTTGGGCGCATTTCAACACTTGCAAGAGGTTAACCACGCCAAGGTCACTTTATTTGACCACCTTTACCTTGTTTACCACATTTTACCCCACACTTACCTTTTGTCTTGGTGCATTCAAAGGGGAGAGAGGAAGTCAACACTAGAATAATTCCATCTTGCACAACGCCCAGCAACCTTCACTTGTCTTCATCTCTATTTGGGCGCATTTTACCCCTTGAAGTGGATGGGCGCATTTTGATATGTGAGGAGGATAAGCATCTTCCAACGCCTTAACTATTTTGTCTTCATGTGCTTTCTCTTGGGCGCATTTGAGCATGCATGGAGAACTTTTCAAACACCACCTTGTTTTGACTTGTTGACTTTCCATGTATGAAGGATACAACTTTTACCACGCCTTCCTGTGACCTTTCAACTTCCTTTCTTTTGTCCTTACATGGCCCCATTTGGGCGCATTTTGCCATGGGGGAAGGATAAACTTTGTTGACTCCTTTGACCTTTTTCATTTTGGGCGCATTTGAACATGCATGAAGGATGGGCGCATTTAGGGGGTGGTGGAGGATATTTCCATGCCTTAGAAATTTTTTTGCTATCAACTCTCTCAACTTGGGCACATTTTGATGGGTGAGGTGGATGAAAAACTTTGACTTTCTTTGACTTGCTATCCTTCTTGTTGCATGGGCGCATTTTGGCCTAGGAGGTGAATTTTTATACTTAGAAAAAATTTTGAATGCTACTAGCTTGCATGTGGGCGCATTTTGCCATGTGTGGAGGATGAGAGTTGTACTTAGCCACTTTTCTTGCCCTCGCCTTAGATTTTCTTCTTGGGTGCATTTGGCATAGGGAGGTGGATGAAGTTTTAACTTAGAATATTTTCTTCACATTCCCAAGGCAAGTTGGGCGCATATGGAGGCATGAGCAGGATACCTTCGCCACTTAGAAAATTTTCAATCATGCCTATGAGGAGGGCGCATTTTGCTATGTGAGGTGGATGAACATCAACACTTAGCCATTTTTCCTCGTCCTCGCCAGTTTATCCATGCCCTGCTATTTATAGTAAGCCCTTCAATTCTTGCATCTCTAAAGCTCAAAACGTTTTGAAATTTTGAACACTGCATCTTCACAACTTCGTTACCCTGTTGACACTGCTATTTTGGGTTGGCCTTCTATTTTTAGCCCATTTCTGAAGGTGGTTTGCTATAAATAGTAACTGCTTGCTTCTGATATCTCCGCAACTTCGTTTGCTTTGAAATTTGAATGACGTGCTCCTCACCACGTGACCTGCCTGCTGACATCGGCGCATGCAACTGATTTGCTATTTTTAGCCTATTTCCAAAATGACTTACTATAAATAGTAAGTGCTCCGTTTGTCTTCAAATTTTACCAGCAGATAGTTTGAAGGATGCTGATCGCGGTGGTTTACACCGGTTTTCGAAAATTCTGACTTTTTACCCCTCTTTTCAGGTCCCGAAGCTGGAAACCCTAATTTGTTCTGCATGCATATCAACTGGTCTCCGTTTGTTCTCATTTCTGTTGCATTGCGATCAGCTCGTGATTCTTAAGTGCTGAGAGGCGGCTGCCGGGATGTTCCTGCTAAAAATAGTAAGTTCCCAAATGAGTGATTATCTCCGTTTGCATGTCACACCACCGCGAAGCTCTCGAAAAACCCATAAGGAATCATCCGACATGCAAAAGAAACCCTGACATGCAAACCCTAAAAATAGCCTCCGAAGGCTGAACTCTGAAAGTTGTCGTCTCACTTTGCATGTTATAATCGCCGAAAGGTCTCTAAAACCGTATGAATATGCAAGACATGCATTGAAAAACTCGCGATCCAAGCCCTCAAATCTACTCCTGAAGTTGAACCGCTAACAATATAAGTTGTCTATTTCAAATTTCAAATTTTGCACGCTTAGCAACTTGATATGTTCTAAATGCAAAGCAGGACTGCTTAAACTTCAAAATGTTGAAAGATTGCCTCACAGAATTGCACAATTTCCACAAAATAGTAAGTAGTCGGAATCTGATGAAATTTCAGTGGAAGTCTGCTGGAAGCACACTGACAGCAATGTTAGTCTCTCTTTTCAATTTATTCACTTCATTTGATCTTGGACTGACTCAAAAATATGGAAACCCCATCCCAGACTTAGTCAAATTTTATAAGCTTAAGCTAAAAGACGAACGCCCCCTAAGAGGCGCACTATAGAAAAGAGACTAGAGAGAGAGAGAGAGAGAAAACAAAGCCAAAATACCAAAATGGAGCAAAAATTAGGGTCCCCATCTTGAATGGGGGCTTTATGTGAAAAGGTCACAACACCTTCCCTTCTTACATTTTGAAAGCTTTGGAAAAATCTCAAAAAATTTCTATTACATGAGAAGCTGGGTTTCCTTCTTCACCAAAGGCTCACTCTCCAAAGGTTAACCAAAAAATTTAGACATTTTCAACTTTTCACCATTTTGACCCTTGGTTTGACCTCGATCTCCGGCTTCTAGATTGATTCGACAGGCGAGCTGAAAGATTCATCGCGGAGCCAGACTGATTCGGAGAAGGATGTTCTGGAGGAGCCTTTGCCAAAAAACTGATCTTGACTCCTCTCGAATTCATGGGAGCCTTTTTCCTCTAGGGGCTCTGAACTTTTATAGTGTTAGCCATTTTTCTGATCTTCAATTTCTTTATTAACTCCTCTTCTACAGATGATTTCGTCAAATTTGGTGTTTCATGCGTTAGATTGACTGACGGTTGTGCTCATCGCTAAGCCGACGTATGAATGAGGGTCTTCCTGGAAGAGATCTTGTTGAAAGAAATTTGACCTCGAAGTTTGGGCTCTTTGGATCAAATTTCACTCACCGACTTAGCTTTTTGGTTTTTTCTCGTGGCTTGCTTCAACCTTGGTTTTAGCCTCTCTGGCTCTGACCTCTATTTGGTGCTTCAGATCTAGCAACTACTTACATCCATCAATACGTGTACAATATCTCAAGTGGGAGTTAGATCAATTCAGAAGAGATCTCAAGTGGTAGCCTCCGCCCTAATTCCCATCTGTTGGGACTGAAACTTGGGCTCTTCTTCACCAAAATTTCATCCTGTGATTTCTGGCCATTTTTACCGGACATTTTCATCTTCGAAATCGAACCTTCATTTTGTACCTTCGTCTTCGATTTGAATATGCAGGATGTTAAACAGTCGGACGTGCTGACGAAGACAGGCATCGCGAAGCTGGCAGGATACTGAAAAGATCAAACATATTCTTGAACCCTAACGTCGAATTAGGCCTCTTCAAAAAGCCGGGCTCTTCTTCACAAAAGTAACAAATCTCAACACTTAGTCAAATTTTGATATTTCAACTTTTCCTCTCATTCTGACACTTCAAGGCAAGTATGGATCTCCCCTATTCGTCGCTGAATTCCGGATGACTGAGTAATCTGATAACTACACCGCTGAATTCGTTGCGAAGCTGACAGAGAACTGAACAACATTGACTGGAGGCGCAAACCCTAATTCTGACATTTGGTGCCCTAAAAAGATGGGTGCCCTTTTTCTCCTGGGGCGCCCAAACTTGCTAGACTTAGGAAATTTTCATCATTTTTATCTTCTTCTTCATTCTCTGTGCATGTTCATCATTTCATCTTCTATTGAACGCCTGAGTGTTGATTCTGATGCCTGGCAACCGAATGACCTCCACTGATGACCTCGGAGCTCCTAATATGCTTCTGAAAAAGCAGAGTAGACCCACTAGGGCAAAATCGATCTTTTTGAGATTCTGACTGCACCAGCCTGATATGGACGTATTTTGAACCAATCAAAATCAGTTCGGACCCTGTTGGACCAACTTTCTATTTTTAGAAACTTTCTATTTTTAGAAACTTTCTATTTTTAGAAAGTTTTGGCAATATCTATTTCTAAAGAAACCCAGAAAAACCCAGAAAACGTTACTAATTTTAGAAAATTTCTAAAAATAGCAGTTTTCCTAAAATTTAGGGATGAAAAATTGAGATCTAGGTTTTGTAGATTAAGCTGCTCTTAGCAAACCCAGATTGTCAGATTTTGAAAATTTTAACCCCTCATGCAAAACATGCACACCCAAATTTTGACCTTTTTGACTGATTTGACAAGACTTTTACTCATTTCTTCAAAATATCTAAGTGTAACAAAAATTTTAATTTTGGGGTACAACAAGGTGCCAAGAGTGAAATCATCACTTCCATGAGGGAAGAATGTCAATTGTGGAGATGCATGGAGAGGGTAGGCAACAGGACTGAAAAGGAACGTGGTCTTCACTTTCTTTGACAGAAGGTATTTGGATTCTATTAGGCAGCGCGAGAGAAGGGGGAAAAGGGAGAGATTTGCATGAGAAGGATGGACGCGGTGAGGAGCGATTTGCATGAGGAGGACTAACATATAGAGAAGGATTGACTGGCATATTATCCAGAGTTCTCTGTTCTGATCTGTGTGAATTGAGGTAGGCTCTCCTTCCTTGAACACCTTCACAGTAATAACCTCATTTTTGCGCTGCCAGCATCATTGCTCTACCTGCTGATTTGTTTTGACTACTGAGTGATGTTTTCTCTAGGTTGGTTGGGCTAGGAACATATTATATTGCAGTGCAGACCTGATGCATCTTCTCTGTTTATGCCTGCAATGTACTTCGTGTGTGTTTGATTTTTGGAGACTGTCTTTTGCGCAGCATTATTATAGAATAGAAATCACTGTGACAGCACTGTAATTCTCTTGTAAATCAAATTGTTTAGATTACTGCAGCAGTTATAGTGCTTTATTTAAATATGGTGAAAAATTTGTGACGTTTAAATCTGCTAGTTTAATGCAATATTTAACATACATTAGATTAGTTGTGTTCTTGAACTGGTTTTCACTTCCAAAACCAACAGATTTCACTGCAAAATACTCATGCAACTGTAAGAACACTTCATGCCCTAGTTTTTGAGACTTGTTTTGGTTTTATAATTTTTGTGTTCTGTGAGGGTTTTTCTGATTTTTTGTAATTTTTGCAAATAAAGAGAGTGTTGGAAATGAAATAATAATCAACTAAACTAAATTGCAACACTCCAAATATATTATCTTTATTGAATACTTGCAAAGAGTGTATCTACAAGCATACCCGAAGAAATTTACAGACATTAATGGCTGCCATTAGATTGCAGACCCAAAAAGCAGATCATGACTGGTTCGATTCTCATCAAGGCTGCATTCTTTTTAAATAAATTTACTGTGGTTGGCTCCTCCACTCCGGGGCGCACCTCTTCTTGATTTTTATTGATTTTTTAGAACCTCTATTAACCAAGATCGCCCCTTAAGAAGGATCCGCCTCCCGGTAACACACAAAAAGCAGGTTGAACCCTTGTAGATTCGTACTGGAGATAGCAAACAATCTGCCTCCAATCCGTTTTTCTGATTCAACACTAAACCCTTTTACTTTGCACTCAAACTCTTCACAAATAATCTAGTTTTTCCCTTGGCCTCTAATCGCCCAATCTGCTGTGATAATGGCTGCTAAAAAGCAAGCCGTCCTTCCCTTGTAAATTGATCCAACAATCACGGACAAACCACTGAAGGCTGCTGCTCAAACTTCTGAGATATATAATTGATATTTGCACACAAACCCTATGAATATCTCCTCCAATCTGCTCAAATAGAACACCTGTATGATGCTCTCCTGTATGCCTAATTCGGTAGATATCTCACTACTTCAAAAGGCTGCAACAATCGAGAGTGAACGTTCTCCAATGCAAACTGATTCAGAAACCCTTGGCTTCCTCTCTCAGACAAAACTCATCAACACCAATGCCCAATCCCCATGAATGCAAAAAGACTCCAAAGAGAAATATATATGCCCTCATGAGAAAGTCGATTTCTCTCAAAAAAACCAATTAATAACATTAAAATGTTATTTACTTTCATCTTTTAATATTTCATGAGGAACTTAGGAGTTGGCGCCCAAGAATTAAATAATCAATTTGGCCCCCTTTTAATGATGATTTGACCCTCAAGTTATAACATTAAGTTATAACATTAAAATATCACCTTTTAATTAATTAATGTATTTGAGCCAAATAAATATTAATAACTCCTTAAATACATCAAATCTCATTAAGCCGTCTGAATTGGGGACTAATCTGATGAGTCTCCATACGACCACATGCCTTACTAAAAATAGTAAGGGTCCCTCTCTATCCAAATCCGACTTACTATAAATGGTAAGTTAAGCACTGGAGCCCCTATGAATGCCAAACAAAAGCTAAAGTTGCTAGTTTCTAAACACTGGAGACGATACAATCCCAAGAAGACCCCCTAACCATCCTCATTAGCCTATGAGGGTCAGAATTATAGGCTAACCCTCCGCAATCATCAGCGTGCTAAAAAGGGGACATTACAGTCTGCCCTCCCTGAAATTGCTTGTCCCCAAGCAATCTCAACTGCCAATTATTACTCCTCTGTAAGATTGTTCCACCAAGATCCCATGGGTACAACTGTGCAATGTCCCTGATAACATCAAACTGCTCCTGTAACACCCTCCCTAGAACAACTGGCTGAACCCGCTGAGCCAACCCAAATTCGCCATCCGGTGTTGCAGAAGTATAAGTCTCAAGAGGAAGCGGTTCAAAGAACTGACCATATTTGCTTCCAAACCCTACGCAAGGCAAATTGTCATAACCACTGTCGAGTACCTGTGCCACAGAGCTGTGCATCTGAAAGAGGTCATGCACATGAGGGTCAAAAGTGAAACTGTATGCACTCCTCACTATGTATACCTCATAAAACTCCTCTGTGAGCCTTGTCTGAAACCCCGATGCACTAGAAGGATCCCAAACACTACAATCAGTGCTCATCTCAAAGTCCGGGTCAAGAGTGGAATCAGCATCTAACCCGAAAAGCGGGTTATCATAAGTCGATGTAACATCTACCTCAAACAAAGGGTTGTTCACAAACTGGACAACACCACCATGCTAATCCAAAACATACAACTGTGAACCCCTGGAGTCATCAGCTAACGCAAACTCCTCCTGAAACATCTCCTGCTCGCTCTCCCCATTCTTCTCTCTACGGAGAGAGATAGAATGCAAGCTCCCATCTGTAATTCCCCTCAACATGTGTTTCCTGCCATCAATCTCAGATGACATCTCCACCTTTGGTACGTCGAGGGTAAATACTCCCAAGTCCTGGAGCCATTTCATGCCCAGAACTATATTCATCTCACCCATGTTGACTACATAGAAATCAGAGTGTAACTCATAGCTGCTCAGCATCAAAGTGAGATTAGCAATCCACCTAGTGCACGTGAGGGTGTATCCATCAGCCACTCGAACTCTGAACCCATCAAAATTCTCGGCCTATAGTCTACATCTAGCTGCGAAACCCTCATCAATAAAATTATGTGTTGCTCCCGTATCCAGTATAGCAACACAATGCTGCCCATTAACTATCCCCCTGAACCTAAATGTGGCCTCGTCCTAAACATTAGCAAAGAATGCCATAGGTGCCAAGTTCCATCAACATTTGCTTTCTCATCCTGATGATCCTCTAAAGCTAGCTAATCTGAATGTAAGTCCTCATAGTATGCCCACATGATTTGATTTGCGTTGCCCTTAGGTCTCAAAGGGCAATCATGATCCGGGTTGTATGGTTCCTTACACTAGAAGCATAATTTATTTTTCCTCAACTCCTCACGTCACTCCTGAACCGTCGTGGTTGCTAGTTTCTTTTTCTTATCATCTGCCTGCCGAGAGTCCTCTTTGCTGGTTGAAGGAACATCCTTATGTGAGCTCCTACTTTTTGGGGCAGCAAACTCCATACTTCTTGCTTTCTTCATTGCTTCATGCAGTGTCGATGGATCGAAAGCCTTAATCCACCCTCGCAATGGTTCCAACAAACCCTCCATGAAGAGCACAACTAGCCTCCTCTCTGAGATGTTTGTCACCATCACAAATAACCTCTGGAAATCACTAATATAATTCTCCAGGCTGCCAATCTACCTAAGTTGTGTCAAGTCTCTGAAATAAACTTCTGGATCCTTTTTATCAAAACATTCAACCAATCTGTCCACGCACTCCTAACAAGAGGTGATACGATCATGCTGTAGCGTCACCATCCCGTGATACCACCAATCATGGGTTGCTCCCTCTAAATGTAGCGTGGCAAACTTGATTGCTTCTTCTTTAGACATAGGTCGAAATGTCAAAAAAGTGTCTAACCTATGGATCCAGGACTATGTTGTTACCTTGCCACTGCCATCAAAATTGGGTAATGTGATCTTGCTAGTGGCATGCTTCAAGTCTCTATTTTGGTGTTGAGGCCTATTCCCCCATCAAGACCTGTAGTAATCCATCCTCGATTGCACAAATCAATCAAAATGCATGAGTTCTCGTGCCTCTAGTGTCAATTGTCGCCACTCATTGTGGGCAGCCATAAATGCATCAGCATAAGTTGGTTCCTCAACCTCTTCAATATTCTCCTCAACTCGCTCTTCCCTCAGAAAAGTGGGTCAAGTAGGACTATGTTCAGTGCGGGAAGGCGCTCTCTGCACTCTCCGTGACCCTGCTACACTCCTATCATCATCTTGATCCTGGGGTTATCGCCTAGGTAAATTCAACTGTTGTAGTGTAGTTGTGAGTTGTTGTAGTACACCAACTACCTGCTGCTGGCCAACCCGTAAATCCCTCAAGGTCTCTCTCACTTCTCTGTCATCATCCCTATCCTCGTTTCTCCTTTCATTCCTGTGTGGACCCTCTTCTGACCTGTCACCAGTGTACCCCGGGGACGCGTCCCCCCCTAAATCCTGAGCGTTCCCGAAACGGGGACGTCCCCGAGACGCGGGGACGACGTTCCCAAGTTTCCAGCGGCGCCACCAATTTTGGTGGCTCGCCGCTGGGGACGCGGGGACGTCTCGGCATCGAGCATCCTGGGGACGTCTCGACGTCGAGCATCCCGGGGACGCCCAGGCGTCCCCCACAGTGGCAACTTAAATCACATGGTTTAAAAAAACAATTAACACAATTTTTTATTATTTGACATTTTGATTTTGTACTT